>JBBGZY010000167.1:895000-1187534 GCA_037952925.1 Lithobates clamitans | reverse complement strand
AGAATATAAAGATTCATGCTGAAGCTTTAGCATCAATGATTTCTGAGAAACTGACCCATATACATTTTAGAGGTAGGAAATTCTGATATTCCTATACAGTATGTTTGGGTTAGTGTCTTAAAGTTAAAGACAACCAAAACTTTCTTCAGGAGGCCAGCAATGACAAACATTATACTTCCTTGAAAAGTGTCACTTCAATCTTCTGGCGAAGATTTAAATCTGATGGGTTCTGCAATACATTTCTTAGCAATAGCATTTTTTACAATATGTATGATGTGTAAAAAGGAGGGAAAAAAGGCTGCAATTTGTGCTCCAGCATCACCAGCAGGTGCTTTCCAGGATCACTGGATTGCAAATAAATGAAAATGGAGAGGACTGGGGCAGTACAGCAGTGTTTGAGGGACTGCTCAGCAGTAGGTATGATCTCAGGTGTGTTCGGATCCTCCTCTGAACCCACTTGAGAGATCCCACCAGGGAGCTGTCACTGTATTTGGCCAATCATAAGTGGCCAAGGGTATACCCTGTCCGCAGCCACACCTATCCATTAACACTGGTGTAAATGTGTGATTTCAGGGAGGGTAATTCCTTGATAGCTTATGATTGACACAGTACAGATGAACAGATAGCAGCTTCCTGACGGGATAACTCAGGTGGGTTTGGATTAGAATCTGAACATGCCTGAGCTCATCTCTATAGGCTACATTCCTTTTATGCAGTATGCATCTCATGGTTTAAAGTGATTGTAAATCTTTATTTTTTTTTTAAATAACAAACATGTCTATACTTACCTCCTCTGTGCAGTGATTTTGCATAAAGTGCCCCCGGCCCTCCTCTTCTGGGGTCCCCCTGTGGCGCTCCTGGCTCCTCCTGTTCTCCCGTGCCCCTATAGAGAGCTGCTGTCACTAGGGACACTCATGCGGGCACGCTCCCGAGTCCTGCTGCTGCATCCATTGACACAGACAATTGCTGCTGGAAGGAACAAGCTCAGGTAAATAAAAGGGGGCTCTGGGGCTGCTGCAGCACAAAAGGTTTATCACCTTAATGCATAGAATGCATTAAGGTGAAAAACCCTGAGGGTTTACAACCCCTTTAATTTTCAGTGGGAAGATTACCTATGCATTAATTTCTAAAACAAAATGTGAAAATGAAGGGTTAATTTACATAATAAATTTAATTTGTCCATGCATATGTATGCAGACACATAAAAGATGTATTTCTAGTATCTCCAGAACTTCTTCAATCTTTCAATCTTAACCTCGCACACATATACTGGAGATGATAGAAACATAGGGGCTCATTGTTTTATGTTCCTTGGACATGTTCCAAAATAGCTTAAAATTTGTCTAAACACAAGAACAAAAATGTAACATGGCATCTTACCAGTCCTTAAATCTGGTGATTGATTTTTTTCAGGCTTTTCTTCTTTTTTTATTTTTACCTATTGCTCCTACCAGTGACACACTTGGGGGTTATTTATGAAAGGAAATCCACTTTGCACTGCAAGTGCACTTGAAAGTGCCGTTGCTCTGGATCTAAGGGGTAGATCTGAAATGAGTGGAAGTTTTGCTGATTTTATCATCCAATCATGTGCAAGCTAAAATGCTGTTTTTTATTTACCTTGCATGTCCCCCTCGGATCTACAGCGACTGCACTTGAAAGTGCACTTGCAGTCCAAAGTGGATTTTCCTTTAGTAAATAACCCCCTTTATGTCCTAGGATAACAATGCTCATTCATTGTACTGTATCTATAAAGGAGCAGCATTGTCCCCTTGGGGCAGCAAGTGTGTTAGGGCTACAGATTACCTCCCATTCTTCCCAACATACGGAGTAGAGTTTGGTATTTCATAAAGAGAGCTGAAATCAATGCTAATTGATAAAACACAGTCAGAAAGCACCGAAAGTTGAGCTTATTTGATTTCTGGCAGCATCAACAGATATTTTTTGCACTTATTAAACAAGTATAACAAAATAATGTCAGTGGTATATTTAAAAGACCAAAGAGGAGCATATAAGGAGACCATCATTGTTAAGGTTTTACTGCACTTTAATGCGAATTTACCACTTCATACGGGGGCACTTTCACCCCTCTTCCTGCCCAGGCCAATTTTCAGCTTTCAGCGCTGTCGCACTTTGAATAACAATTGCACAGTTATGCAACGCTGTACTCTAAGTTTTATCATTTTTTTTAGACAGATAGAGCTTTCTTTCGTTGACATATAATCACCACTGGGTTTTTTATTTTTTGCTAAACAAATTAAAAAAGACCGAAAATTTTGAAAAAAAAATATTGTTTTCTTAGTTTTTGTTATAATATTTTGTAAATAAGTAATTTTTCTCCTTCACTGATGTGTTCTGATGAAGTTACACTGATGGACTGATAGGCGGCACTGATGAGGCGGTGTTATTGGGCACTCATAGGCGGCACTGATATACAGCACCAATGGGCACTAATAGGCATCACTGATGGGGCTGCACTGATTATCTGTGTGCATGTCCCCACTGAGGAAAGTCGCTGTCAGCATGAGGAGAGGAATGCCGATAACCAGCATATACTATTTACACTGTGATCAGCTGTGATTGGATACAGCTGTTCACATGATAAAGAGCCTACATCATAGGCTCTTTATCGTGATCAGTGATGCATTGTGTCCGGGGGACACACCGCACCAGGGATCTCCGCACTGCGCACCCCCCAGGGGCACGCATGAGCGACTCGGTATAAAGGATGTCATATGACGTCCAGTCAGAAGGGTAAAGCCACTGCCCAGCCGTCAATGTGCTATAGGCCGGGTGGCAAGTGGTTAATCAGGGAAACTGTCATTGTAAAATTGCTGCCTACTTGCACGCAGGGGGTCTTAGCGATGGTCGGTTTAGATGGTGTTCACCTAATTTATGAGTATTTGTTCTTTATACTTCATTGTTTTTTGTATGCTTTCAGCAAAGGATCGGGTAGCCCCAAGCTGTTGTCACTTTTAACAAATTTCCTTCTTTGGTAGAAGCAAACATTATTGTGGTGACATTCACCCAAGTCAGATGGTTTAGAGCACCACAACCATTTATTTGTGAATTCCCCCAACCAATGGTTGTTTAGTGTTTCCAGTCCGAAAAGTAGGCAAAGTGTTTCAGGGGTCCAAGGAGTGCCACCTTCATCTTGATTGACAACAATGTTAATAGATTAGAAGTGAACTGGAGTTTTTTTGTGGCTTTAACTGGATTGACCATTTAACATTTTAATTTGGCCCCGTACGCAGGTTACTGCAAAAAAATCAGTGATCACCTTTCATTCTAAAATAAGGCAACGCCAAGAATAAAAAACAAATGTATTTTGTCATACCCAGCATTTTTTTAACCAATGCATTTAAAAATTGCTTAAAAGTTCCTCAAAAGTGGAACTTTAATGGACCATGAACAAAAAATGATTCTTATAAAATAGAAAATGTATTGTTGCATAAATATTAGTATTACACACTATTACACAACCAAGAGAGATCAAAACTCAAAAAATAAGAGGAGACCGGAGCGCTAGAGCAGCACAGAGGAACCAAAACAGAATGAAGATGGAAAGTGTCCAAAAGTGACCCATGTAGGAATGTGCACATTTTTGGACACTTTCCGTCTCCTCTTATTTTTTGAGTTTTGATCTCTCTTGGTTGAAATGCACAACATATGGGATTAATCACACATATCTGAAATTCTTCAGCGCATTGTCCCTGAAGAAGACTTCTACTCCGTTGAAACACGTTGGATTTCCTCTGTTCCTCTGACAGTGGAATTGGGTTATTCCAGTTTTTTGTCCCATGTTGTTCATTTTCACCATGTGTCTGTTTTTATCATATATCACGTACTGTGTAATACTAATATTTATGCAACATTACATTTTCTGTTTTATTAGAATAATTTTTTGTTCGTGGTCCATTAAAGTCCCACTTTTGAGGAACTTTTTTGCACACTATGTATTAGGGATGTGGACCTGAACTAGTTACATCCAGTCATTTTGCAACAACCTTTGTTAAAATTTGCTTAGTTCATATAAAACGGGGGTCAGCAACCTGTAGATTGGGTTCTACCCGTATATGACGGACGGGTGACTAATAGATCGAGGTCTGGATTTGCTGACCCGCCATTCCAGAGCATCAAACAGATTGCAATGCAGAGGGGCTACTCATACAGTTGAAGCTGTAGTAGAGAGAAAGAGCCACATAAGCCAATGCCTCCTCTGTAGTGCTGGCTCCTGTCCTACCAACTGCACTCCACCTCTTATCCCAGCTAGCGGTCTCCAGAGAGGTGCCAGCAGCAGCAAAGAGGAGATCCTCAGGTCAGTGTAAAGCAATACACTGGGCATAATAGTATAGGTCTGCTTTCACACTGATGCATGCAGTTTACTCACACTGAGTGCAGTACGGTGTACCTGCAGCTTTCCTGCGCTTAGCAATAGATGTCTATTATATCCTGCTGTTTTACCCCCCTCCCAACTTTACGTGTGAACGAGCCCTAAGGGTGGCACTGCCTAATGCAACTAAGGGCTCATTCACAAATTCAGCAGGCACTGCTGCTCCTCTGAAAAGTGATCTGAGTGTGCTTTGACAAGTGGTGAGGAGGCAATGTTGCCCCTAATTTGTACTCACAATTGCTGTGCAATTCATGTGATTGTGTAAACGGTAGTACGGCAATTAAAAGTTTAAATCATGTGTGAGAAGACGGCACTGGGCGACACTATGCCCAGTGATCTTTGACTTCACTTGTTTTGCTCAGATAGATCTCCAGATCTTTAAGGTTGCCTACCTCTGATATAAAATAAAAGATAAATTGTGATACTCACTTTGGGTATAAAGAATCCTTTGAAAGTCACATCTTGAGTAGTGGCATGTGGAACGTTTGTTGGCACAATGTTACCAAATCTTTGGATTTCATGAATGACGGCATCAGTATATGGCATCTGTTTTCTATGCATCATCCGAGGTTCTCCTGAACCAATAACTTTTTCAATTTCAGTCTGGACATTTTCTGTCATCGAAATATAGATATATAGGTTCTTATTCAAAGTTTTTCCATTTTTTACAATTATATAGTTCATTAAACAAAATTGCCAGGATAAATGTGTTGTGCGTGCTACTACTAATGCACTTTAAAGTGTGTAGGTTCCAGGGCTGTCATCCTCATCATTGCATTAGCACCTACTAAAGCACCACTGACCCAGAACATGCTCACAGTCAGATCAGCCAACCTGTATACTTGCTTCGGCCAAGGTCTCAGTGAGTAGTGAAAAGTAATATAAAATAGGCCCGCTACTCAAAAAGGGACAACACCCATATTTTAAAAGGCTGAGGAAGACGGGAGAGAGAAACATCAATCATTCCAGTACGGTGGAATATTTATTGACGGTTTATAGGAAGCCAGCACATTCTAAAATCAACATCCCCTTCCGCAGGCCCGGTTATTGTGAATGAAAAGGAATTGCAGAAGGCTAATTGTATAAACACTGGGCTGGCAGAAAAGGTAGAAAAAATAAAAAAAAACAGCATGACAAGTAAAATTAGCCAATATACTGTAGAGCAGGGTTTCTCAACTCCAGTCCTCAAGGCGCACCAACAGGTCATGTTTTCAGGATTTCCCTCAGATGAAACGGCTGTGGTAATTACTAAGGCAGTGAAGACTGATCAAATCACCTGTGCAAAATAGTGGAAATCCTGAAAACATGACCTGTTGGTGCGCCTTGAGGACTGGAGTTGAGAAACACTGCTGTAGAGTACTGATGATGAATGATTGTAGGCACCTGCCAGAGAGAAAATCAAAGAGTAGCAAGTTCACGTTCACATTGGGACGATTTGGTATTTAATTTGACATGTCAAATCGCATGCCAAATCGGCAGCTATTGCAGGCAAAGGCACCATGTGAATCGGTGCAACGATGACTTTGCGACATCGCACCGATTCTCAAAAGTAGTTCCTGTACTACTTTTGGCGACATTGGGGGCGATTTGAATGGACATCTGGGTATGAACCCGCACAGATGTCTGTGAAATCATTCCCGAAGTCGGACTGCATTGCTGGATTCAAACCTGCCCTCAATGTGAACCTAGGCTAAGCACAGATGAAGAAATCAGTCCTGGACCTTGCAACTTTAATGAAAAATTTTAAAAGAATCCTGATTTGGCTTATGCAAACATCTTTTCATTAGGTCTTTATTTATATAGTTGTGAAGTTATGTTCATAAAAAAAAATACATCTGGCCTCTTCTTAAGTTATACTTACTTTGTCTGGTCATCTTGTGTCAGAGAGTCAGAGGTCACCTAAAATCTGACACTGTAAATAAGGCAGATACACTTTTGACCACTTCAGCTCCGGAAGATTTACCACCTTTCATGACCAGGCCATTTTTTGTGATACAGCACTGTGTTATTTTAATTGACAATTATGTGCTCATGCGACGCTATACCCAAATACAATTTTTCCCCACAAATAGAGCTTTCTTTTGGTGGTGTTTGATCAGCTCTGCTTTTTTTTGTGCAATGAACAAAAAATGACTGACAATTTTGAAAAAAAAAAAAATATATTTTACTTTCTGCTATAAAAAAAAGTGAAAAAAAAAAATCTAATTTCTTCATCAGTTTAGGCCAATATGTATATATTTTCTGTATCAACTTCCCCTGGCGTTATTACCTATAATTTTTAGGAACCAGTTATATTTTGTAAATTTAGGAATGCATTCAGCCCCTCTTTAAAACAATCTACTGAGCTGGTCAGAACTAGTTCTTGAGGGATTCTATTCCAGATCAGGGGAGCGATGTCACTGTCCCCCATGTCGCCACCATAGTCAATCTCAGTTCTGGCTGCAGAGGTGTAAGTGGCCTTGAGGGGGCACAGGTATAGTGAGTATATGGGGGTCAGGGGGTGACCTTTCTAGAGACACTGGCACCTTGTCCTGCAAGGTCAAGGTGACAGTCTTTTTTAGCATCAGAAACCCAAACCCAATACAACCAATCAGTATTCATATTGCACCAAATGAACTCAGCAGAATTAATTCTCGCTGGTTGCAGTAAACTCCAAAGGAAATTCCGTACTATATATGGCACCTAATTATAGATTCCCTGTGGTGTGAGTGGTCACAATGAAGCCATCAGATAATTGAGGTAAATGAAGAGAACCTCTGTCATGCCTAAATAAAAGAGCACAAAAACAAAATGACTTACTTTGGATTTCCGGGTACTTAATCATTAACAGAAGGCTCCATCGGAGAGTAGCAGAGGTTGTGTCCATTCCAGCAGCGAACAAGTCCGCGATAAGAGTTGTCAGATTTGCATCACTGAAATAGGACTCTGGATTTGGCTTTTCCTGAAATTCCCACAGTTAAAAATTGACATTATATTTTCCCTGGAATTCATATGATACAGCCATGAGGTCCTCAACCTTCATCCGGTATACAGCCCGATTTAAAAGGTTTTGGAAACCCTTGGCCAAAATTTAAAGAAAATATGTTATTAAAAACATGGAGGCACCAAGTGCTGGTGTAGAAGTAGATAGGATTTAGTTTGTGTTGGTGTAATTGTTTGTTAGGTAAAAGCATAGTTTGCTCACTGTACTCAGTGCAGCTGCATTATGCCAGTTAGATCTGCTAAGATCTGCTCAGTCGGCTCAGTGTGCTCAGCTGCTGCCATTCTGTCTGATAGCTTCCTCTGTATCCAGGGAGCTTGAAAAGTTTCTGGATGATAGGTGTGGAGCTATGCACCTGGCATCATAAATATTGATGCAGCCCTGGCCTATCGCAGACTCTGATGGCATGCTGGGAGACAATATATATACATATACATACACACACACATATACATATACACTGTCAGCACACTGAGCTCAAGGTCTTTTCCCAGAAAAGGATTAGTCCAGCCTGGAGGCTGAAGATCTGGTCAGGTATCACCAGAGTAAGGTGCCGCTTCGAAGCTGGAAGGAAGCGACCAGCTGTTTTTGGGCCTTGTGTGAGTACAAACGTTTGTGTCAGAGAACTCACACAGCAAGCACCCGTCTCCGTGCAGCAGCTGCCAATCTTCGTTTCACTAATGCCAATGTGCATGCACGGAACCGTAGCCAGAGACAAATGAGATTCAGGGTGGGCATGCACAGTGGCACCTCTATGCGAACGTGCGCGCTAACACGCACCCGCGAGTGCCAAAGCGCTAATGTGCTAACGCGCATGCGCCAATGCGCTAAGGTGCTAATGCGCATACGTACGCTGGCGCAAATTCTGCCACACAGCACCCTATATAAACAGAGAGTCTGCCTAGCATCAGTGCTGGATTGTCTTCAGCTTGTTCCTTTTGTTACTCTGCCTGATTGACCTTGTTCCTGAAAACCCGGCCATCTTCTGATCATTCTCTTGGATCTCCCCTGCCTGCTGAACTTGCCTCTACCTGCAATAATGACCTTGGCTTGGACTTATGATTACGGCTCTGCCTTCTGATTCTGTACCCCGCTGCCTGTCTGTTGCCAACCTCTGCCTGTTTCTGACTACGGTTTTGCCTTCTGATTCGGTACCCCGCTGCCAGCCTGTTGCCAACTCCTGCCTGTTCCTGATTCTGCAGTTGATCCTGATCTGGCTCCCGCTGAACAAGTCTGGTGATCAGTTTCCACATCTCCTCAGCAGAGGTTCCTGTATCTCCAAGTTCCAGCCTCCTGCCTGCAGGCACCTGCACCCTTTCATTGCCCCCGCACTCCCTGTACCCACCACTAGGGGTGCTTGGGCCAGAACCATGCAAGAGGCCACACTCATCATTTCGGGCCCTGCTGTAAGGTACGTGACAGCTTGAGAGATCTTGGGGACCTTTGTGCTTTTGCTACCCCTCAGGTGCTAGAGAAAGTCATCTGTGGGTCTATTTAAAGGAGACACAGACTAGTGTTACTTAAAGGGACTCTGCTCTTGTTTCTCTAAGAAGGGAATTCACAGTTAACTACTTCTACTACCACCACCTTAAAGTTGAAGTCTACTGTTTGCTACAAGCATAGACTTTAATATAGCTTGTTCAGAAAAATACCTAAGGCTAGGTTCACAATTCAGAACGCAGGGACTCACAGCAGGAGACCGGTGCATCTCCATTCACCGTTTCAGGTCCAATTTCGGTCTGAATTTTGGGTGGAATTCGGACCTCAAATGGATCAAAAGATGCACAGGGCTGCTGTGCAATTAGCATCGGAGCTGCTGCAGAGATGTGTGAACTGGCTCCATAGAGAGCCGGTCACAATCTCCTGCTTTGCGAATTAGATGCGGGCAAACCCGCATCCAATTCGCAATAGTGTGAACCCAGCCTTAGTCCTCAAATGTATATGGTTGATTTTGGAGTATCCTACCCAATTCCCTCAACCCTATCCAAAAACAAAAACAACACCCCTAGTCATTGAAGAAACGCGTTAATAAGCCTGTGTGCCTGGCTGCGGGGTGAAGCCTGTGGAGAAGACCTGGAAAATAATCCTGTGGCTCCTACACTGTATCACTACACTGAGTTTACCTTAGAAAGGTTAGCTGACTGGAAGACATGCTGACCATCAAGGTTTAAAGACCAATTCCAGCCAAAGCTTTTGATTTGTTTTGAAAAAAGTAGGGAAAGGCTAAAACCTCTACCAGGGTTCTATTGCTGGGAGATTTTTACCCACTTCTAGGAAAGAAAGTGAATGGGAATCTCTCCAATGTAGCCACAGACAAAAACACATTTGTTTGCAGATTTTTCATTCATTGCTCACAATGGGAGTAGTATAGCCAGTATTACCTATTAGCTAGAGCCTCAGGTTCCATTCCAGAAACTGTAACCAACAGCTGGCCACACACTAGTAGTTTTTCAAATGAACATTTCTGTAACATAAGGTAAAAGTTTGATAACTTTACTAACAGCTGAGATGTGACATAACCTGCACAAGTAGCATGATTGTAGTTATAGCTGCATTTATTGACATTAAAGAGGCTGTAAACCTCCCTTTGCAAGTTGTACCTATAGGTAAGCCTAGAATACTTACTAATTACCTATAGGTACTGTAAATATCTCCTAAATGTGCGCTGTTTAGGAAAAATTTACTGTATACTGCACCGATGATGTCATCAGTGCATGCGCTGTGAAGAGACAGCCCCACATGCTGTTTTTTCATGAGCTAGCGCATGCATGCAGGAGAGACGTCACGCAGCTCCAACCAGTCACAGAGCTGGAGTCTGCGGCCCCCGGAAAGAAGAGGGGCGAAGATGGATGCGGCCTGCAGCGGGGACAGCACTTCGTTTGCAGGTAAGTGTCACATAATGTGTTAGTATACAATGCATACTAGCACATTATGCTTTTACTTTGCAGGGTAAAAGAAAGGAAGTAAAACACAGTACTCAGTAGTGGACAGATGAACCTCAATTAGATTGTGAAAGGAACAAGCAGGCCTGTAGACCAGAATTTACACCTAGACTAAGGTTCCCACCCTTTCGGGACACCCTTTAATGAAAAATATTTAAGACACAGGTTACAAAGAATGATGTATACCTCCTTTTGTCTGACAAGGAAGACCTCAACAACATTTCTCAGGTCATTGACATCCAGCTGGTTCCTCTGGTTGGTGAAGGTTTCTCTGATAAAGGCATGCAGTTCATCTATGTGAGGCACGACTTTTCTGTGGCTCCCAGGTAGCCAACGGACGAGAGATGGAAATGAATTATACAGCTGAAATAAAAGAGAAGCATTGGCCCTTATATATTAGAAATAGGACAAACAGTGATTTGTAAGCATTCTATAAACACAGATAACACAAATATTAGGTTTAACTAAGCTTTCCATCGAATTAGCTATTTCCATGTTGTATTATTCATATTCCATGGCAATTGTCACACAGCTGTCAAATAAGAATGCAGTAAGGAAATGGAGGATCACACAAATGAGAAGGCATCAATACACAAGCAATAAAATTCCAGCTTGTTTTCTTCCTTTGGCAGTTTTACACAGTTTTATTTTACAAAAAATAATAATGCAATAGAGCATGCACAGCGCTCTGTGAAATGGACGCCTGATCACAGAGCTCCGTCCCGCTCAGTTCGTCTGATGCACCAAGCAGCGAGTGACATTAGCCCAGTGAAGCCAGCTCGGGACCGGAACACCCAGGAAGCCCGCATGTATCGTTTTATGCCGGGGGGGTCGGCTAAATGAGGCTTGCTGACTCAATTTGCAGTACTTCCAGGGGCGGCCGAGGAATTCAAGATGGCGGCGGAATGGCGGCCACACGAGGCAGCTCACACAGGGATCCCTGTCTCATCTCCCTGGCGGGACTCACTACAAGAGGAGGTATGTGGAGGGGCCCCCATTCTCACATCAACCGGGGGCCCAACATCACCAGCCTCCACAGTGTCCCTCCTGAACCAAACCCTGGATGACATCCTCATGTCGCCCTCAGTCGCAGCCTCACCGAGGCCCAATGTGACCTATCAGGAGATGGGGCAGCACACCTCACAGCCCCATGACATTTCCCTCATGTTCACCAGATTTGCAGAAATGCTGGACAGGGGCATAGCTTAGACTGCAGCCAGAATTACTTCTGACATTAAATCAGATCTCCAACTTCTGGGCTCTCGCATTGAGACCATTGAAAATAAAGTGAACACCACAATAGATTGGGTTAACCAGAACACTGATCACTTCCAAGACTTGCATAACCAGTTAGAGGGGGCCATGGCCAAAATTTACGACCTTGAAAATAGGTCAAGAAGGCTTACTTTTAGAATCAGAGGACTGCCCGAGACCGTCACGGATATAACAAAAGCAGTACATTCCCTCATTAAAAGCCTCATTCGAGACATCCAAGCCCACACTGGAGCTTGATCGTGCCCACAGGGCCCTGGGACCCCCCCCCCCCAACCTGATGGACTGCCTCGTGATATTGTAGTCAAGCCACACTACTATAGTGTTAAAGAGACTATGACCCCTCATTCGTCTCATTTTTTGCCCTTGAGGTCATTCCCCAACAGGAGGGGGTGACTTTGGCAAAAAGATCCTCCAACAAGAAACAAAATGGATTTATAATCAAAGAGCAACTAGCCCGCCAGCAATGAATACAGCATTATCCTTTAAACCTTTCCTATAGCAGATGTCTAATTAGGAATTTCTGTATTTGTTATTAGGGATGAGCCGAACACCCCCTGGTTCGGTTCGCAGCAGAACATGCGAACAGGCAAAAAATTTGTTCGAACACACAAACACCATTAAAGTCTAAGGGACACAAACATGAATAATCAAAAGTGCTAATTTTAAAGGCTTATATGCATGGTATTGTCATAAAAAGTGTTTGGGGACCTGGGTCCTGCCCCAGGGGACATGTATCAATGCAAAAAAAGTTTTAAAAATGGCCGTTTTTTTGGGAACAGTGATTTTAATAATGCTTAAAGTGAAACAATAAAAGTGAAATATTCCTTTAAATTTCATACCTGGGGGGTGTCTATAGTATGCCTGTAAAGTGATGCATATTTCCCATGCTTTGAACAGTCTGAGAACAAAATGACATTTCTAAAGGAAAAAAAGTCATTTAAAAGTATTTGCGGCTATAATGAATTGTTGGTCCCGGCAATACACATAAAAGTCATTGAAAAAAACGGCCTGAGATACCCCCACAGTCCATTACCAGGCCCTTTGGGGTATGAATATTAAGGAGAACCCTGAACCAAAATTAAAAAAAAAAAATTGCGTGGGGGTCCTCCCAAATTCCATACCAGGCCCTTCAGGTCTGGTATGGATATTAAGGGGAACCCCATGCCAAAATAAAAAAAATGGTGTGGGGGTCTCCCTCAAGATCCATACCAGACCCTTCAGGTCTGGTATGGATTTTAAGGGGAACCCCGTGCCAAAATTTAAAAAAAAAAATGGTGTGGGGGTCCCCCCAAAAACCCATACCAGACCCTTTTCGCGCA
The DNA here is from genome assembly GCA_037952925.1 of Lithobates clamitans. Lineage (NCBI taxonomy): Eukaryota > Metazoa > Chordata > Amphibia > Anura > Ranidae > Lithobates > Lithobates clamitans. Next base: position 1,174,628 of record JBBGZY010000167.1, on the reverse strand, counting down.
CGCAACCTGGCAGGCCGCAGGAAAAGAGGGGGGGCGAGAGAGAGCCCCCCTCCTGAACTGTACCAGGCCACATGCCTTCAACATGGGGATGGTGCTTTTGGGTAGCGGCCCCCCAAAGCACCTTGTCCCCATGTTGGTGGGGACAAGGACCTCATCCCCACAACCCTTGCCTGGTGTTTGTGGGGGTCTGCGGGCGGTGGGCTTATCCGAATCTGGAAGCCCCTTTTAACAAGGGGACCCCCAGATCCTGGCCTCCCCCCTGTGTGAAGTGGTAACGGGGTACAAATGTACCCCTACCATTTCACCAAAAAAGTGTGAAAATGGTAAAAATGACAATACACGCCTTGGGACAAGTCCTTTATTAAAAAATAAAAAAGTCCCACGAAGTCCATTCATCTTCTTCTCTCTCTCCGACGGACCAAAAAAGAAAAAAAAAAAAAAAAGCCGCATGCTTTTTTTTTTCCGGTCTGTTGGACCGAGAGAAGAAGATAAATAGACTTTGTGGGAGACTTTTATTTTTTTATTTTTTAATAAAGTACTTGTCTCAAGGCGTGTATTGTCGTTTTTACCATTCCATACGGGGGGGAGGCCGGGATCTGGGGGTCCCCTTGTGAAAGGGGGATTCCAGATTCTGATAAGTCCCCTGCCCGCAGACCCCCACAACCACCGGGCAAGGGTTGAGGGCATGTGGCCTGGTATGGTTCAGGAGGGGGGGGCGCTCTCTCGTCCCCCTTTTTCCTGCGGCCTGCCAGGTTGCGTGCTCGGATAAGGGCCTGGTATGAATTTTGGGGGGACACCCACGCCATTTTTTTTTACATTTTGGCACGGGGTTCCTCTTAAAATCCATACCAGACCTTAAGGGTCTGATATGGATTTTGAGGGGGACCCCCACACCATTTTTTTTTTTAATTTGGTGCGGGGTTCCCCTTAAAATCCATACCAGACCTGAAGGACCTGGTATAAAATTTGGGGGGACCCCCATGCCATTTTTTTTTTAAATTTTGGTTCGGGGTTCCCCTTAATATTCATACCAGACCCAAAGGGCCTGGTAATGGACTGTGGGGGAATCTCATGCCGTTTTTTTCAATGACTTTTATGTGTATTGCTGGGACCGACAATTCATTATAGCTGCGAGTACTTTAAATTACTTTTTTTCCTTTAGAAATGTCATTTTGCTCTTGGACTGTTCTAAACATGTGAAACATGTGCCACTTTACAGGCACCCCTCCAGGTACGAAATTTAAAGGAATATTTCACTTTTATTGTTTCACTTTAAGCATTATTAAAATCACTGCTCCCGAAAAAACGGCCGTTTTTAAAACGTTTTTTTTGCATTGATGCATGTCCCCTGGGGCAGGACTCAGATCCCCAAACACTTTTTATGACAATACCATGCATATAAGCATTTAAAATTAGCACTTTTGATTTTTCCCATAGACTTTTAAAGGGTGTTCCGTGGCTTTCGAATTTGCCGCGAACACCCCAAATTGTTCGCTATTCGGCGAACAGGTGAACACCCGATGTTCTAATCGAACATCGGGCTCATCCCTATTTATTATTGCCCCCTTAGACAGCTTATGATCATAGGATTGTGGCGATTCCTATATAAAGAGGAATCCTTATGTAGCCATCTAAACTCACTATTGTTATATTTGCCATTTCTTTATTTATGTAATTATATTTTATTATGATGGATATCTTAATATTGTAAATGTTTTGGCTGATGATTTGCAGGCGTTTATGCATCGAGAGCGGACAAATTTTATATCAGTGTTGGTTATTTTGACTTGACGTTCATGTGCCCCTTGTAGACAAAGAGGCTTCCTTCTCCTCGAAAACCATCTGCAGTTTCTATTCTGGCAGTTTGGTGGCATATCCGCTTCTGACCCTTCGTCCGCTGTTTACATGGCGGCTGGGGGGTCAAGGCGCATGCGCAATACCAGGGGCACCCGCACCGGAAGTGATGTCAGTGAGCTGTTTCCGACTCATTCACTTCCGGTAGGATCGTGTATTTAAGGGCAGCCTTGATTAGCCTTCTGCCAGGACACACATTACGGCGACGCGGAAGGACCGGCTCTAGACCGTGGTGCAATTGCACCTTTTTTTTTTAGCATTACATGCATGCGTTCCCGACCCTCTGGCAGACACTGATCAAGTAGCTAACTATATTTTTTATCTTCCCTGTTGGATCTTTACTCTGTCTTTATTAGATTGATATCTGGTTCCATGCAATATTATCCAGTGGCTATACATTTTCAACTATCAGTAGTGCATCAATTTCTTTTTTTTTTTTTCATTACCCCCAGCCTAACATACCAATTCTGTGATATATATGGGGATATTGGATGATTGTCTATTTGACAACCTATATATCCTGCTTATGTTCTTTGATATGAGTATATGGGACAAGTCTCGTTATTTATTTAGATATGTGCTGAGGCATTTGGCTATAGTTTTTATCTATAGTTATACTGATGCACGCCACCGGATCAATGCATTGTTCTGATCATTTCTGTATACATTGTGGACATAGATGTTTTGCATCTCAACATATATGTTTTTATTTTTAGATAATTATAGATCCAACTATTGATGCCCTGTACATGGTCCGATGTCCATCAGACCATACTGGTGATTCTGATATGACCTTATAATCACTGGATGTGATTTGTTTCTGCCCCCCCCCCCCCCGATGTTGCGGTGACCTAATGCCAAACGTTTTGGTGAGTACTTTAATAAAATATTGTTAATATTGTGAATATGTTGACTAAATTTTCTCTATTTTGATACTAATGTCATATCTTTTTATAACTTGAACAATGCATGGTGAACAGCCCAGAATAAGCAGATAACTAGTCTGCGAAACGCGCTGGCTACCCATACACACAAGCATCTGTTCAAGTGCTTGGGATTGAGTATGAACTCTGGTCAAATACACAAATGACCGAAGGTTATTATTGTATCTATTTTAATTCATGTACACTTTGTAATAAATTTTTTTTTTTGATTTACCTTCTTGTGGTTGTGCTTACCTCAGTGATAGAAAAATGCATTCATTAAAATCCCATTACCTTATGAGGGAGTGATTTTCTTTCTCTCTCATTTTCTTTTCAATGTTAAAGAGGAAGTTATGAGGAGGGCTCGCGCCACTCCAGCTTATGGGACATCCAATCCAAATCTTTGCTGATATTTCTCCATTCACTATTCAGAGAAGGCGAGCACTCAAGCCCCTTCTCACAATTTTCCAGGGGGCAGTCACAGTCCTTGTCCCCTCTAACAGTAACTAGGCAGTAGATTGGTTTTTAGGCCCCATAACCATTATACCTTGGAGCTCCCTCAATTTTCACCCTGTTTCCTTCCCTAGAAATCTGCTCCTCACATCCCTCTTCAGAGGGATCATCCCCGTCCCTATAACATCTTACCCCTCTCTTCCTGAATACCCAGCAGTTATCATGCCTACCTTAGTTTAACCTTCATTTAATGTTACCATGTTACAGTTATTAAGCGTGGTGCACCCTAGTTTGTTCAAGTTTGTATTTTGGCCTAATATCAGGGAGTGCTGTGGACAGAGCGGTAATAATGCACCTCCTCCTGTACTCGGAGCTGCAGAATTTTCTCCTTGTCAGGATCTCTCCAACTGGTTGGGGGGTACCATGTTTGTCTCTCAGGGTATGGTGGATAGACTCCTCCCCTACCCTTGAAGCCTTCTCTTACCCCTCATCTCTCTAGTCTTCTTTCTGTTTTTTCTGCCCTTTACTAACTCTACTTTTGTTTTAGTGACGCATGTGATCTCGCACCTCTGCAGGATCCTGGAAGGCATTACTATGGACTTATTTGCACTCCTGGACTCTGGGCCATCCACCAGGCAGAAGGTAGGTGATTGGAGATCATTGGCATTACCTCCTAGGCTGCTCCATGGCTGACCTTACCACTCCTAGATTTGCCCTACGCATTGTTTCACACAATGTGCAGGGGATTAACTCTCCCATTAAACACTGGAAAATCCTCCAGTATTACCATGAACAAAAAATAGACATATTGTTTCTTCAAGACACACACTTCCCAAAATCTTATACCCCCTCCTTCATTCGCTCTAAATTTCCCAGGTTCTACCTAGCAAATTCTGACACTAAAACTAAAGGAGTAGGCTTGTTTTTCTTCCACAAATCTCAGTTCTCGTTTGTTTCTGAATTTAAAGACCCAGAAGGTAGATTTCTACTCGTGAAACGTCTGACAACCAGCTCTACTCCCTCATCTCGTACTACCTGCCAAATAGGGGTCAATCTAAATTCTTTAAGACCCTCTTTCATACTCTAGACCAGTGGTTGACAACTCCAGTCCTCAGGACCCACCAACAGGCCAGGTTTGCAAGATAACTGAAATGCATCACAGGTGATATCACTTGCTGCTCAGTGATTGCAGTATTCTAGTCTGCAGCTCCCCAAGGTACAACTTAAAATCTGGCCTGTTGGTGGGTCCCGAGGACTGGAGTTGAGAATCACTGCTCTAGACCCACTTATCGAAGGCCTTGTCATCTACGGAGGAGACTCTAATATTGCTTTTGATGCGGGGACAGATAAAACGCGCCCTCTGGGCAAGGACCATATCTGTCCCGCCAGGCAACCTGAAGGCACGGGACTATACGCACTATTCTAGCCCTCACAATACCTTCTCTAGAATAGATCATTTCTTTATACTGACAAATCATATCCCGTTGGTGACTAAATCCATCATAAAAGACTCTGCCTGGTCAGGCCACTCCTTCCTCCTCCTAATAATGAACAGACCAACAGCACAATGGCAGGGGTACAGCTGGAGACTAAACGCCTTAATCCTTAGCAACCTTACCCATGTCTAAAATCAAAAAAGTCATCCAGGAATATTTTCTATTGAATGATGTCAATTACATTTCCCCAATCACTCTATGGGCAGCACACAAAGCCTCCATTAGGGGAAAACTGATCCAATTGACCTCAAGACTACGTAAAGCTCACAAAGTAGACAATGACAGGTTGGAGAAGAAATTCTCATTTTTAACCACTTAACCCCCGGATCATTTCGCTGGAGCCTAGACTAGAGCACTTTTTGCAATTCGGCACTGCGTCGCTTTATCTGACAATTGCGCGGTCATGCGACGTGGCTCCCAAACAAAATTGATGTCCTTTTCCCCCCACAAATAGAGCTTTCTTTTGGTGGTATTTGATCACCTCTGCGGTTTTTATTTTTTGCGCTATAAACAAAAAAAGAGCGATAGTTTTGAAAAAAAACGCAATAATTTTTACATTTTGCTATAATAAATATCCTCAAAAAATATATAAAAAAATTTTTTTTTTTCCTCAATTTAGGCCGATACTTATTCTTCTACATATTTTTGGTAAAAAAAGCAAAGTTCTCTATCCACACACCACCAACCCCCTGCCCAGAGAGAGAAGTTCAAGAGTACTTAATACATAAATAAGCCTTATTTGTTTTAGTTTCTTTGTATATATGGATTGCATGGGTTGTTACTGACATGTGGTGAAAATTCAATGCCAATATGACCTTTAGAAATATATTTACCTAGAAAAAAGGTGACATGTTCAATACTTATTTTATCCCCAGTATACAGTGGGGACTGTGTATTCAGACCCCCTTAATTTTTCACTTTTTGTTATATTGCAGCCATTTGCTAAAATCATTTAAGTTCTTTTTTTTTCCTCATTAATGTACACACAGCACCCCATTTTGACAGAAAAACACAGAATTGTTGACATTTTGCAGATTTATTAAAAAAGAAAAACTGACATATCACATGGTCCTAAGTATTCAGACCCTTTGCTCAGTATTTAGTAGAAGCACCCTTTTGATCTAATACAGCCATGAGTCTTTTTGGGAAAGATGCAACAAGTTTTTCACACCTGCATTTGGGGATCCTCTGCCATTCCTCCTTGCAGATCCTCTCCAGTTCTGTCAGGTTGGATGGTAAACGTTGGTGGACGGCCATTTTTAGGTCCCTCCAGAGATGCTCAATTGGGTTTAAGTCAGGGCTCTGGCTGGGCCATTCAAGAACAGTCACGGAGTTGTTGTGAAGCCACTCCTTCGTTATTTTAGCTGTGTGCTTAGAGTCATTGTCTTGTTGGAAGGTAAACCTTCAGCCCAGTCTGAGGTCCTGAGCACTCTGGAGAATATTTTCGTCCAGGATATCCCTGTACTTGTCCACATTCATCTTTCCCTCGATTGCAACCGGTCATCCTGTCCCTGCAGCTGAAAAACACTTCACAGCATGATGCTGCCACTACCATGCTTCACTGTTGGGACTGTATTGGACAGGTGATGAGCAGTGCCTGGTTTGCTCCACACATACCGCTTAGAATTAAGGCCAAAAAGTTCTATCTTGGTCTCATCAGACCAGTGAATCTTATTTCTCACCATCTTGGAGTCCATCAGGTGTTTTTTAGCAAACTCCATGTGGGCTTTCATGTGTCTTGCACTGAGGAGAGGCTTCCGTCGGGCCACTCTGCCATAAAGCCCTGACTGGTGGAGGGCTGCAGTGATGGTTGACTTTCTACAACTTTCTCTCATCTCCCGACTGCATCTCTGGAGCTCAGCCACAGTGATCTTTGGGTTCTTCTTTACCTCTCTCACCAAGGCTCTTCTCCCCCGATAGCTCAGTTCAGCCGGGCGGCCAGCTCTTGGAAGGGTTCTGGTTGTCTTAAACGTCTTCCATTTAAGGATTATGGAGGCCACTGTGCTCTTAGGAACCTTAAGTGCAGCAGAAATTTTTTGTAACCTTGGCCAGATCTGTGCCTTGCCACAATTCTGTCTGAGCTCTTCAGGCAGTTCCTTTGACCTCATGATTCTTATTTGCTCTGACATGCACTGTGAGCTGTAAGGTCTTATATAGACAGGTGTGTGGCTTTCCTAATTAAGTCCAATCAGTATAATCAAACACAGTTGGACTCAAATGAAGTTGTAGAACCATCCCAAGGATGATCAGAAGAAATGGACAGTACCTGAGTTAAATATATGAGTGTCACAGCAAAGGGTCTGAATACTTAGGACCATGTGATATTTTAGTTTTTCTTTTTTAATAAATCTGCAAAAATGTCAATTCTGTGTTTTTCTGTCAATATGGGGTGCTGTGTGTACATTAATGAGGAAAAAAATGAATTTAAATGAATTTAAATGGCTGCAAATGGCTGCAATATAACAAAGAGTGAGAAATTTAAGGGTGTCTGAATACTTTCCGTCCCCACTGTATATCAGTAAATGTGAAGGTCAACACAATAGATAGATAAGATAGATACATTCTTTATTGTCATTGCAATGCAAATTACAATGAAATTCTATAAAAGCTCCACACATATGTAAACATATAACAACCATAACATACACACATATAGACAATTATACCCCCCATAAAAAAAAAAAAAAACACTAAAAAAGAACCCCCCGCTACAGCAGCAAGCAAAGTCACCTACAATTAAATACTATTTTTCAAAATTTCCATTCAGGGCTTTGATAGCTTTTGGAAAATAAACTTTCCTTGAATCTATTTATACTCCCCTTTATTTTTCTGAGCCTCCTGCTAGGTGGCAGGAGTTCAAAAAGATAGCTTCCAGGATGGGACGGGTCACTCGCTATTTTGCCTGCCCTATTGACACAGTGGGACTTGTAAATTTCATTTAGAGAAGCTAATCTGCATCCCACAACCTTCTGTGCAGCTTTTATTATATTCTGAAGGGAAGCTTTTTCTGCTAGTGTGCAGTTGGGATACCAAGCCAAAATGCAGTATGTCAGTACACTTTCAATGGAGGAGCGATAGAAGGACTCCAAGATGTGTTTTCCTAGGTAATTTCTCCTGAGAAGTCTTAGGAAATATAAACATTGCTGATACTTCTTGGTGACAGCCATCACGTTCAATGACCAGGATACATTTTCTGAAATATTAATCCCTAAAAACTGGAACCCGCTCTACCAATTCTCCATCTCAGGTCCCAGAGGATTGCCCGGCCATTCACAGCGCGCAGAGCGGCTCGCGTATGTGCAGTGCATGCCCGGCTATGAATCCACAGCCGGGCGCCCACAGTTACAATGCTGGCACCGCAGAGAGGAGGGGGAGAGGAACGGGGCTTCATTTTCCCACATCGCTGGACCCTGGGACAGGCGAGTGTCTGATTATTAAAAGTCAGTAGCTACACTTTATGTAGCTGCTGACTTTTAATTGGGCGGAACTCCGCTTTAAAGCCACAGGTAGTGAAAGTGCTACAGCATCCTCAGTGCTTCTATTGGCTCTATATGCAAATTGGTGGGGGTCAAAGCTTCCTGGTAATACTGTTTTGACACATTGTAAAACCAGTCCCTCAAAGCACTTCCTTATTCCTGGTGTGAGTGCAATTGGCCTATAGTCTATCCTCTTTGGGTATCAGAGTAATAATAGCAGATTTTAAGCAGGTTGGAACCACAGCCTAACATTAACGGACTTGAATGCCTGATGCACCTCGTATTCATGTACCACAGGTACAGCATCTCCCATACTCAGGCTTGAACGTTGTGTTTTCCTGGGTACAGCTTCCTCAAAACGTGAGAAAAAGCTGTTTATTTCCTCAGCCAATTGAATATTAAGATTTGTACCCTGTTGAGTGTTCTCTCTGTGATTTAGGTTGTGCTGTATCCCTTTCCAACCTTTCCGTACATCATTCCCTGTAAAATATTCTTCAATTTTATTTTTATAAACTAATTTGGCCTCTTTTATGCCCCTTTCTAGATTTGCTCTAGCAACACTATACTTAGCCTTATCTCCATTCCTAAAGGCACTATCCTGTTCTCTCAAAAGACAACGTACTCTCTTTGTCATCCTGGGCTTCTGATTAGGAAAAACCTTAATATGCTTCCTTTTTGTAACAATGTCCACACTAATGTCCTGTAGTAATGTCGCTCAGTATTGTTTCAGTGTACGCATTTAAGTCATGTTCAAAAATGTCACAGTTAGTCCTCTCAAAGCAGTCCTGTAACCGCTCGAGAGAGCCATCTGGCCAAATCCTTATTTCCTTGCTCTCTGGAGAAAATCTCTGCCTAATTGGAATATATAACAGAATGAGAAAGAGGGATGTATGATCTGATAAGGTGTCAGAGAACTCACAGTTTCTGTCTCCGTGCAGCAGTGACTAACGGCCATGCGCGGTGTCACCGACAGATACAAGCGAGTTCCGGATCGTACATGCACACCCGCGCACCCGTACGAACGTGTGCACGCACCCGCACAGCCATACGAGCGGGTGTACTTCTCACGCACGCACGTTCACGTCCACCAATCCTGGCGGTCAGCGCCATATATAAACAGTCTTTGCCCGACACTAGTGCTGGATCGTCTTCAGCTAGTTCCTGAATTCTTGATTCCTGTGTGACCTGTTACCTTGCTCCTGACTACCCGGCTCCCTTAACTACTCTTCTGGATTTCCCTTGTCTGTCACCTGCCTCTGCTAATTATACCGACCCTGGCTTGGACTCTCTACTACGGCTCTGCCTCCTGACTTTGTACCTTGCTGCCTGCCCATTGCCGACCTCTGTCTGACCTTGACCACGAACTTGCCTCCTGTTTTGGATACCTCGCTGCCAGCCAGTTGCCAACCTTTGCCTGTCCTGACATTGCAGTTGTTCTTGAATCCACACCTACCTGCCCAGCTTCTACTAAACAGTTCTGGTGATCAGTCTTCCCATCTTCTCCTGGAGGATCCTGAATCTTCTAGTTCCAGTTTTCCAGCCGCAGGCACCTGCACCCTTCCGTGCCCCGGCACTCCCTGTCCTCACTACCAGGGGTGTCAGGACTAGAACCGTGCGAGAGGCCTCCCTCAGCATTCAGACTCCGCTGTAAGGTACGTGACATAAGGTATGGAACAGCTCTGTATGCTTCCCTAACATTAGAATAAACCATATCAAGTGTATTTGCACCCCTAGTTGAAAATTGATTGAATCCTTGGAAAGCGGACCTCAAATTTACCTGGTTAAAGTCACCAGCAATCACAAGCACCCCATCAGGATCTGCACATTGGAGTTTAACTATCGCCAAAGTATCCAGAGTCGCAGCAGCATTCCCATCTGGCAGTATGTATACTGCAAGGATGAATACTGCCGTGAATTCCCTTGGCAAATAAAAGGGTCAATATTTCACAACCAAGCATTCTAAATCTGGAGAACAATGATTGTACACAATCCTGCTGTCTGAACACCAAGCATTCAGAATATAGATACATAGCCCCCCGCCCCTTTTCTTCCCCGAGTCCAGTGTTCTATCCTGTCGGTGAAAAGTCCATCCAGATAATTGCATAGCAGTATCTGTAACGGAATTATGAAGCCATGCAGTTCATTTATTTTTGGAGCAAGAGATCTGGCATTTGTTAGAAGGAGGCTGGGCAAGGGAGGCCTGTGTGCTTGCTTTCTCAATCTTGCCAGTGTTCCCGCTCAACAACCCTGCTTCTGTTTTCTCTCACATCATTTCATTCACCAATTACCCAACGTAACAATGGGTGGCAGCCTCTCATTATACTGGGCTGTGTCCGTAGGGATGTCAAATTTCCTGGATAAGCCAACTTTAGCCAGCATATTTTGGCGTGGCCTAATATCCAGCAGCTCCATGCTGCTGTAGGTTGTTTTAGCTTCACATTCCCCATATTTCTCAGAAATAAAGTAGGTAGAAAAATATTCCTTCCATTTATTAATCACTGCGTACTGTAGGTGAGAGTTGAATGAGGCGATTTCAAGCCTCTAATCCAGCACCAATTAGGAGGGGTGCCGCCAGGAAAGAAGTGAGCCAAGAAGCGGATCTTTCATAAGGTCTGCTTCTGTGCGCTCTTCTTCCTTCCTTGCAGCACCCCTCTAATAACTATAGGGATGGGGGATGGCGGTGCCTCTCAATGCTGTGCCTGAGGCACATGAGGCAAATGTCCCCCCTAGTTTTGGTCCTGTAGGAACCTAGTATCAGCAGTAATCAGGAGACTACACAGGGACTGGTGGGCAGCAGCCTGACCTGTAGGCAGCGTTATCCATAGGTGGTCAGATCACCAGCAGAAGAAATAAACATAAGAGACAACACACTGACCGCCCTGCACTGCACTGATATCAGCTGTCAATATACAATGTAACAGGATACTGATCACTCAACCTCCATTCCCAACCAGAACTGCTGGGACATGTGTCATGTTTACTGTGACCGGGAGAGGGGATGAACATTCCATGGAGTTCTAGGTTACTGGAAGGTGGATCCAAACCGAGCAATGTCATTATGTGCTAGAAACCAAGGAACTGTTTACTTTTTCACATGGGAAATGGGGGGCAGGGCGAGGGTGTACAGAGTGCTCAGTTTGCAGAGCAGTAAGCACAGGGTGTATGTGTGGAAATGTAAAGCCTGGGGAGTCAGTCCTGTGTGTAGCAATAACTCTCGATGGAGCTGCTGGTTTAAGCGGGCCTTTCCTCTATGCTCCTCACCCTTCTTAAATTGTTCAATCCCCTTGACACAAATGTAGTGCAGTGTTGTAATATGAGTATCAACTTTAACCCACAACATACACTTACAGTTATAGTTACCTCTACCTGGGTGCTGGTAGCTCCACCTGCAGGAGAAATGACAACACTGCACACAAACTTCAGTAATAACCAACAATGACTTCTTTCCTTGAATGAATAATATATTTATATAAAGAATTATTACAAGGCCTATACTATCACACCAACGTAGTGTGACAGTATATGGAATAGTTGTGACAATCAGTAACAGACACAAATATATCTAATTATATATAAATATACCCGGGAGCTCCCCCTGCTCTAGACCTTAAAGTCACTATACTTTGTAACTAAATGCAGGGCCCTGCAATGATAAGGTAGTCTGAACTTCTTCAGTCTTCGCTAGCTTTTATAATTGTAATCCACAAGGGGTTCCTCCTGGGTGTTGCGCAGCGTAATGTATCACACTAAAACAATTGTAATCCAACAGGTTGACTAAGTGTTCCTATATGAAGAAACGAGCATCTAGCATCCGTTCTTGAATACTGAAGTCTATTCTGGTGTAAAGTTCTCCAACTTCACTTGTTCCGTGGGACTATCAGTCCCAGCAACACTCTGAAACACTTCTAACTGTGTATGTAATAGTTAAACAAACTTCTGGGTGTTCACCCTCTCACCACACGAGATCCGGGCAGATGGATTTCTCTGTTTCAGCAGTTCTCAGTCCGTATCGAGACACCACCACGCCGGCACACTGTTCCGTTCACAAACGACCAGGAGTCCTCGGTTATCTCCCCACGGGTCTCCGGAACGATCACTTCGGCTGCTCCAGCACGCAGTGATGTGATGGCAGGATCCTTGCAGCTGCTCCGCTCTTTCGCAAAGTAGGCCGCAACCCTGTAGGACACACACACACCCACAGGGTACTGCTGACAGGCCAGGCATCCCAGGAACAAGAGACCCAAGATGGCCGCTCCTCCCCCTTTTATATCCTCCCACAATGCAGTTCAGTTCTCACCTTGTCCAGGAGCATTGTGGGTGGGTCAGAGCTAAAGTTCCGAAGTAAACAATGAATCACTTCCATGTCATTTCACTTGATCATGAAACATAAACATATTGTACTGTCTCAATTGTCCACAAGATGGCACTAACAAAACCTATGTACTGTATAATACACAGAGCTAGAAACAAAGGTTGTCAGCGCTACATGTGTATAGAGCGGCATTTACTAGAACTATTGGGCTGTAGTTTCCTCGTGCAGCAACTGAATGCTGGCCGGAGAGAGAGAAGAAGCCGGCTTTCAGCTGCTGCAAGGAAAATACAGCCTATGGATTCCCCTCCTGCAGTATGGGGTCGGTGGTGACACTCTCAATGTGATGCCCGGGGCACATATAACACTCCCCACCAGTTTTGGCCCTGCATTTAAGCACATTCATAGTCAAATTTTCTAGAATGACTAATTCACCAAAAAAAACAACATACACTTATAGATGGAATAGATATATGAAATAGGTAATATGTTAAATACCATAAACCAGCCTCTCTCAACCTTTTTCACATGGATATAATATTCAGGTCTCAGGAAACCCCTGATAATTATTACTAAAGCCACAGCTCAGGGCCCAATTGTCTAGAGGTCAGTAAGGAGAATATCCCTTAATTGGTGGCCAGTGGGAAGAATGCCTCCTTAAAGATGGCCAAAAAGATCATTAGTGTCAATGGTAACTTACCTGAGAAGCTAAAATTGCTGAGTGTCCAAGGAACCCTAGTAATCTCTAGAGGAACCCTGGTGGAGAAAGGCTTTCATAGACAGATGGTAATTCCCTGTCAGTATTAAAATGGGCAGCGGAAGGAATGGTAGATCTTTGACATGTGATACAGAAAATAAATCTAGAAAAAAGAAGATCTGAAGTCAGGAGAATATACAAAATGCTTCCGATGAAGGCTTCAGCAAGTCCAGGATGCCTTTATGACAAGTCCTTAGCACTTCATGAAAAGTATCAACAATCTCCCTCTTTCTCTACTCCCACTTTCCCACTTCCTCCCTTCCTCTCTTTTCCCCCCATCTTTAGCTCCTTCCTCCTGGATGTAAACGTCACAATTCTAACTGACTTAACTGCTCTTCAAGTTGAAGTTAAGCATTCTTGTCTAACTACAAATGATCTGTGAATGCTTGCGGGTATACCATGCAACTTAACCTGTACCCGGCAGAAGGACCCTCAAATATCTGCTTCTTTGTAAACCACAGGATGACTCCTCTTGGAATCCTAAGTAAATACCCATGGTCCTAAAGAACCACTTTGGTTTCTGGACCCCATCAGAACATAGCCCCCTGCACGTCCTTTAGCTGACCCACGTTTTATGGTCCTCTGTTGTTGTATTTTGGTATACTGTTATATTCCGTATGTTTTGTTACAAAAGGGGTACATCTCTAACTCATCATTGTGTTGCTACACTACTATTACCTCCCCATATCCAGGGGGAAGATATCTTTCTGATGTATTTTGTTGTGATCTTGTTTTTTACCTTCAATAAAAAATTTGAACAAGCAAAGTATCAACGAGTCGTAAATGGATAGAAAGAAAAATTACTGGGTGAGTCTTTATGTTTTCTATGTTTATGGTAGGATTAAAAAAATTGTTGCATAAAAAAAATGCAGAGTTTGTAGAGGTGCTCCAGGGATAAGTGGTGCCTAATTTTCTGTGGCCAAATGGGAATACTTCATTAGCAGTTGTGACATTAGTCAGTATGACAGTTGGTGGGAGGTTCATTGACTGATGGCATAATATTGTGGGTGTGATGTGGAAATTTTGAAATTAATATTTATATCAAGGAGCTTCAAGGGAACCATTGTGAGGACTTTCTAATTAAAATACCACCTTATATATTAAGGTATGTGTGTATATGTGTGTATAGCTTACTTCTTTTCACTGCCTCTCAAAAGCTGTTTGATACCTTCAATGGTCAGTTGATAACTAAGTTACCCTATTGTTTGTAGAAATGGCCCTATCAGACGCTGTGTCCCCACTTGGTCTTGGAGGCTTGATATGCTCATTTCGGAACTGGTTATATTAAGATCAAAGAGGGCTGACTGTTTTAAGGAAGACAAAGAGGCACCAGAGAGAGTCTAATGTTGAAGCATGATGTTTAACTGGACTTGAAATTACAGCCAATCAGAATTTGATGCAACTCTGGACCAATGACAAGGTTTCAGGGTGGGTGGAACCTGTATTGGTGGGAGTAGGGGCAAAGGGGGGGGTATGAAAGCAGTACAGAGAGCTACTCACACTCTTCCTCTCGGTGTGCACCACCCCCCCTGCAAGAATGGTAACATAAGAGCTGTCTAGGTAATGTATCTGTATTATCTATTATGTCTCTTTTCTTCTCTTTTTTCTATCCTAGGTAATACCTTGATAGCACGTGTATGTAAATTGTAACTATATCTCCTTTTTGCATTATTATCTTTGTAGACTGGCAACACTGCATTTGTAACATCACTATGCTATATGTGGTAATCTGATTATTCTATCCCTTCTTTTCTCTATAAATAAATGTGATTGTTATTCTTTTTGCAGTCATCATTCCTTATAGATTTCATAGGTTATAGCTGCAACTGCATTGGTTGATTCATATATAGATAAAAAGGTTTTAATAACTTATTTTTTGTATCATTAAGCATATAAGTAAGGTAGGTAAAAATCGCCAAATCAAATGATGCCCCTGTGTGGGGAAGTTTAACGTTTGGGTGAATGTGATTTCTTGTATGGAAGACAGAGCTGGTTTATACCTAACGCCAGAAACGCTAAGCATTTTCTTCTTATGTCTTTTGTATTTACCTGTCCCCCGTCCGAATACCCAGACTAACAAACTTATCAGAACTTTACTTTTTACCTTTTGTCTATACTAATACTTTGATGAGACTGATTTTGAATAATGTATATATAAAATGAAACTAAGTGCAAATGATGAGGGCTCGATTTGGAATCTTGGAGGCAGTGGAAAAGGATATGGGCCTCTCTGCCAAAAAGCAAGTTCAGTTGACCCTTTGAATGACATTAGGCCAATTGTTGTGATTGAAATGCACCTGTGGGCATAGGGCTATGTTTCTACTGGTACAACTCCAAGGTCACACGATTGAGAGTGTGACTGTGGTGTGGCTTTGAGTGAGACTTTGATCCAAATTTACACTCTGGGTTGGAGTCGCATCCAGAGTCACATCAAAGTGGTGCAGGTACCTTTTCATAGTCGTTGCAGCTTTGAGTGGCATAGATTGGAACGGGTGCTATTAAAATCAATGGACTGTGACTTGTAATGCGACTTTGTGTCCAAAGTCGCATGGCAAGTTGCATTAGTGGAAACAGAGCCTAGGTCACACTGAATAATCTTGATGTGTATGAATTAGGGCTGCGACTAACGATTGTTTTAATAATCGATTAGTTGGCCGATTGTTGTTTTTCGATTAATCGGTTAAGACCTTAAAAAGGATGTGGTGTATAGTTTAGTTAATATGTAAAGTTAAAAAAGAAAGGGCAATTTATTCTTAGATATCTCTATGCAGTGGTAGGTATAAATAACCAGCTGTATGTTTGAGGAGTGAAATATCTAGTCCGCTCTGAGAGAAACGGACAGAATAGATATACTGTATATACTATTAGAAGAGATATACTGTATAAACTATTAGAGGAGAGATATATTAGTGTCTTCCTTAAAAAAAAAAAATAATAATAATTTTAAGAACGTTCGTTCGATTTTCTAACCGTTGGTGGGGTCAAGTCGTAGTTCATTTTCGGCCACAGTGATGGAAAAAGTTGGAAATAGCAATATTCTTGGTCTTCTCCCCATCAACATGGGGACAAGGTGCTTTGGGGGGCTACCCCAAAGCATCCTCCCAATGTTGAGGGTATGTGGCCTGGTATAGTTCAGGAGGGGGGGGTGCTCTCTCATTCCCCCTCTTTTCCTGCAGCCTGCCAGGTTCCTTTACGAAATTTAAAAGGAATATTACACTTTTGTTTCACTTTAAGCATTATTAAAATCACTTAAAATTCCATGCCGTTTTTATCAATGAACTTTTATGTGTATTGCCGGACCGACATTTCATTATAGCCGGCACTAGCGATAGTAGTTTTACATGACTTTTTTTTCTTTAGAAATGTCATTTTGCTGTCAGACTGTTCTAAACACGGGAAACATGCGCCCCTTTACAGGCATACTATAGACACCCCCCAGGTACGAAATTTAACGGAATATTACACTTTTATTGTTTCACTTTAAGCATTATTAAAATCACTGCTCCCGAAAAAACGGCCATTTTAAAAAAAAATGTTTGCATTGATACATGTCCCCTGGGGCAGGACCCAGGTCCCCAAACACTTTTTAAGACAATAACTTGCATATGAGCCTTTAAAATTAACACTTTTGATTTTTCATGTTCGTGTCCTATAGACTTTAATGGTGTTAGCGTGTTCTAACAAATTTTTTGCCTGTTCGCATGTTCTGCTGCGAACTGAACCGGGGGTGTTCGGCTCATCCCTACTACTACAAGCACTCATAGGGTTCTGATTATCCAAGTTTGTGCTAATCATTCTTGAGATAACAGAAGTAATAGCCCTTATTTAACCACTTCCCGCCCGGCCTATAGCGGATTGACGTCCGGGAAGTGGTTCCGTTATCCTGACTGGGCATCATATGACGTCCAGCAGGATAACATGCCACCGCGCGCCCGCGGGGGCGAGCATCACGGCGATCAGTGGAGCGGTGTGTCAACCTGACACACCGCTACACCGATCTTGGTAAAGAGCCTCCAGCGGAGCGTCTTTACCACGTGATCAGCCGTGTCCAATCACGGCTGATCATGATGTCAATAGGAAGAGCCGTTGATCGACTTTTTCTAACTCGCGTCTGACAGACGTGAGTAGAGGAGAGCCGATCGGCGGCTCTCCTGACAGGGGGGGTCTGCACTGATTGTTTATCACCGCAGCCCCCCCTCAGATCACCACACTGGATCACCAGGGATCGCCACTAGGACCACCAGGGAAGGGGCAACATGTGGATGGCCAGGTATGTACCTTATGGCCATCCACATGTGCCCAATCTGCCCAATCTGTGCCAATCAGTGGCCACAAATGGCCACTGATTGGCACCATTATGTTTCAGTTATGAGAAAAATGTCAAATTAACTGCGGAACAAAAATAAAATATTAACCATCTATGCTGCAGAGTCCTATATGTGACACAAACACACAAAAATCGAAGAAAATTGTTGACTCGCGCTTAAAGAAAAAAAAGGCTAAAAAAAATTCCCAGCCTATTTGTAAATAATTATTATTTAAACGTTGATAAAGTTATATAATAAGATGTGGCAAAAATATATATATATCAGGTTGGGAGATTAGTCCCACCTCCCCTTAAAAAATATATATATCCAATAGCAACTCAAATTAGTACATAAGCCAAAACTAAAAAAAATTAAAAGGTTGCAAAGTGAATTGACTGAATTTTAGGAAAAGTATAAAAAAGGAAGTCCATATACAAAAACAACAAAAGTGCTGTGATTAAACCAAAAAGTGTCCAATTGTATGCAGTCCCAAATGTGTGGGTCCACCACCATGAATGAAGTGCCTGGCCGCTTACCGGAACCCCATGACCCCCCCGTTACAGAGGGTCTAAATGGGCATTGTAGTCCTGCTGCTTCGGACAGCCCGGGGACCCGAATGGAGACTGGATTGGAACCTCTGGAGTTGTAGTGCTGTAAAACCTGTATTGCAGGTGAATCTCCAGGGAAAAAGCAAAGCTCAGCCCTCAATGGAGTATAGACATCTTGTGGGGGAAACAGAAGAAGGCTCCCATAGTGTAAAATCACTTAATATTTATTAAAAGAATATAGTAAACACTCACATATAAAAAAGCACTTATCCTCTGATGAGAGGCAGTCTGTAACACCGGCCGGATGTACACAGGCCGCCCGTCCTACTGGAGTAACAACGACAGAGGGAGGTGACGCGACGACACCGCTTTTTTATATGCGAGTGTTTACTATATTCTTTTAATAAATATTAAGTGATTTTACACTATGGGAGCCTTCTTCTGTTTCCCCCACATGATGTCTATACTCCATTGAGGGCTGAGCTTTGCTTTTTATCTGGAGATTCACCTGCAATACAGCTTTTACAGCACTACAACTCCAGAGGTTTCAATCCAGTCTCCATTCGGGTCCCCGGGCTGTCCGAAGCAGCAGGACTACAATGCCCATTTAGACCCTCTGTAACGGGGGGTCATGGGGTTCCGGTAAGCGGCCAGGCACTTCATTCATGGTGGTGGACCCACACATTTGGGACTGCATACAATTGGACACTTTTTGGTTTAATCACAGCACTTTTGGTGTTTTTGTATATGGACTTCCTTTTTTATACTTTTCCTAAGAGTCAGTCAATTCACTTTGCAACCTTTTAAGTTTTTTTTGTTTTGGTTTATGTACTAATTTGAGTTGCTATTGGATATATATATTTTTTAAGGGGAGGTGGGACTAATCTCCCAACCTGATATATATATATTTTTGCCACATCTTATTATATAACTTTATCAACGTTTAAATAATAATCATTTGCAAATAGGCTGGGAATTTTTTTCAGCCTTATGCACGTTAGCCTTTTTTTGTTTTAAGCGCGAGTCGACATTTTTCTTATGTTTCAGTTATGCCCAGCAATGCCACCAATAAGTTTTATCAGTGCCACCAATCAGTGTCATCAGTGCCACCTGTCATTGCCCATCGGTGCCACCTGTCAGTGCCCATCTGTGCCCATCAGCGCCAACCTATCAGTGCCACCGATAAGTACCCATCAATGCCACCCATATGTACCAATCAATGCCACCTACGAGTGCCCATCAGTGCCGCCTATGAGTGTCTATCGGTGCCACCTATGAGTGCCCATCAGTGCCGCATACCAGTGCCACCTATCAGTGCCCATCAGTGCCACCTATCAGTGCCCATCAGTGCCGCCTATCATTGCCCATCATCATTGCCCATTGGTGCCACCTCATCGGTGCCCATCAGTGCCACCGTGTCAGTGCTGGTCAATGCAGCCATATCAGTGCCCGTCATTGAAGAAGAAAACTTACTTATTTACAAAACATTTTAACAGAAACAAAGAAAAACTTTTTTTTTTCAAAATTTTTGGTCTTTTTTTATTTGTTGCGCAAAAAATAAAAACCGCAGAGGTGATCAAATACCACCAAAAGAAAGCTCTATTTGTGGGAACAAAATGATAAAAAAATTTGTTTGGGTACAGTGTAGCATGACAGAGCAATTGTCATTCAAATTGTGACAGCGCTAAAAGCTGAAAATTGGCCTGGGCGGGAAGGTGTCTAAGTGCCTGGTATTGAAGTGGTTAAGCATTTCTTTTAAAATACTTCAGAAAAGTCCACAGGGGGATTGAACTATTGAATTTGGGAAATCTCCAGGCTAATTTTTTGAAGGACTATAGTCAGGACAGGGAATTGTTCTGACAAGTAGTGAAAAAAAAGCAGCCACGGTGACAGGGGCGGTACCTGTCAACCCAATCATGGTTCAGAGGGTCGCTACCTCTGGAGGAACAACTTATAAAAGGTTGGGAAATCAGGTCAGGGTCCAAGCATCCATAAGGATGGGTTAAATATGGGCAATAGGATATTCGTGATTGGGATTGTTGGACGGGGAAGAGGTTTTCTAAGAAAGGTTAAACTTAAAGTATGTGAAGATCTGTACCATGCTCATCACACAAAGATGACACGGTCATATGACTTCAGTTGCCCAGTCCTTGTCAGCGGAGTGTTCAGTGGCTGACAAAAAGGGAGAGCCACAACACAATTCTGATAGTTTTCAGATAGAGGCAATAACGGAGCAACGGATTTGGGTATGTCTGAACTCAGGGGAACATCCTCCACACCTAAGGTATGTACCAACAATGTTCTATCCCTGGCGTTTCTGCAGGAATAAATCCCTGGAAGGTAATAGTTTTTTTTTTAAATTTCTCCCATATCGTGCAGCCAGCTGCTAATCCAGTTGTAGCCATCGAACATTCTCAGTCATCTAAAACAAAGCTGTTTGTTTCAAATCCTGAGAATGCATCCATACAGGCTGAGAAGGGGCTAATGAAATGGGATGGATTTCTGAAAGAATTTCAACCATACCAAACAAATGTTATGGTTTAAGAAGAAGTACAGGTTATTATAGAAAACATGCTGACATGTGTGATGTCTAGAGTTCGTCTTTAACCTAGCTAATTGTGTGAGTGTGTGTGTGTGGAATATGGAATATATGTTGTGTCATCTAACTCTGAGGTCTCTTGTCTCAACTGCTGAGAACCCACCCAAATGACCCTTCTTTCTGACCAGGTTGGTGAGAGTGTAAAGCGAACTGTATTGACATGCAAATTACCTGAGCCAAGATAAATATCTGTAATAGTGAATTGAAATGTGTATTTACTAAAATGTGTTTGTTTTCCAGAGAGACAGTTCTGCGAGAGGTTCTTTGTGGTGAGGTATTATGAGTTATAGATAAATGGTACCGCTAAAAGGTTTATTACGAGTTGCTAATTTTTTTTCTCACCATGGTGAATACATTTTTTTTGGGAAAATAATGGTATACCATAAAACAATTCACGTGGAAGGGTAATTGAGTTGAGCTCAACAATTTTTGGTACCGTATTTAAAAAAACATTGCACTGTTCCAAAAAATAAGAAAGACTTTCTTTATGGAATGTAATGTAATGTATGTTTGTGTTTCATATGCTAATGTCTTGTTACAGGTATATAAAACATGGTTTATTAAAATCAGTGGCTATTAGGGATGAGCCGAACACCCCCCCAGAACATGCGAACAGGCAAAAAATTTGTTCGAACACCGTTTTAGTCTATGGGACACAAACATGAATAATCAAAAGTGCTCATTTTAAAGGCTTATATGCAAGTTATTGTCATAAAATATGTTTGGGGACCTGGGCCCTGCCCCAGGGGACATGTATCAATGCAAAAATTTTTTTTAAAAACTGACTTTTTTTTCGGGGGCAGTGATTTTAATAATGCTTAAAGTGAAACAATAAAAGACTAATATTCCTTTAAATTTAGTACCTGGGGGGTGTTTATAGTATGCCTGTAAAGGGGTGCATGTTTCCCGTGTTTAGAACAGTCTGACAGCAAAATGACATTTCTAAAAGGAAAAAAAGTCACGTAAAACTATCTCTAGCGCCGGCTATAATGTATTGTCGGTCCGGCAATACACATAATAGTTCATTGATAAAAACAGCATGGAATTTTCCCCACAGGGGAACCCCGAACCAAAATGTAAAAAAAAAAAAAAAAAAAAAAAAAATGCGTGAGGGTCCCCCTAAATTTCATACCAGGCCCTTCAGGTCTGGTATGGATATTAAGGGGAACCCCGCGACAAAATAAAAAAAAAATGGTGTGGGGGCCCCCCAAAAATCCATACCAGACCCCTATCCAAGCACGCAACCTGGCAGGCCGCAGGAAAAGAGGGGGGACAAGAGAGCGCCCCCCCTTCTGAACCATACCAGGCCACATGCCCTCAACATTGGGAGGGTGCTTTGGGGTAGCCCCCAAAGCACCTTGTCCCCATGTTGATGGGGAGAAGAGCTTAATCCCCACAAAACTTGCCTGGTGGTTGTGGGGGTCTGCGGGTGAAGGGCTTATGGGAATATGGAAGCCCCCTTTAACAAGGGGACCCCAAGATCCCGCCCCCCCTGTGTGAATTGGTAATGGGGTACAAATGTACCCCTACCATTTCACAAAAAAAAAGTGTCAAAAAGGTTAAAAAGCACAAGAGACGGTTTTTGACAAGTCCTTTATTTCTTCTTTTTTCAGCTTCTTTCTTCTGGTCTTCCTTTGGTGTTCTTCTTCTTCCTCCATCTTCTTCTTCTCCATCTTCTTCTTCCTCCCCTCTTCTCGTCCCGCATCTTCCTCCGGCTTCTTCTCCGCTTCGTCCGCCTCAGTGGGAGTCTTCCGCCGTGTGACGCTTCGGTTCTTCTGACACCTCTTATATAACAGAGGGTGGGGCCACCCGGTGACCCGCCCTCCTCTGACGCACAGGGACTTCATGGGGGACTTCTCTATGGCTTTGCCCGTGTTGTCAGAGGGGGCGGGGTCACCTTTTTACGTTTAGCATGTGTTATGCTTATATAAGTCAGTGTTATAGTTATTTACTTGTATTATGTTTTATTAGGCTGTGGGAGGGAGCCGTTTTCTACCTTCCATATAGACGGATTATTTGACTCCCTAACTAACCCGCCAGTTTCTCCCACGTACCCCACACTGTGCCCTACCTTCGGTGCCTCCACGGTGTTTTTCTCCTTTTGCCCAAACTTTAAGGTGACCCAACAATATGCAGACCCTGAGGGATGATTTTTATTCCTGAAGGGGACTTGGCATAATAGACAGATTACTCTTGCGAATGCCTATTTTCCTAACTCGGGACATTTGGCATTTTGTCGCCGCCTTGTGGACGAACTAAAAAGCTTCGCCACTGGTTGTATCATTTTAGGAGGGGATTTTAATATCCCTCTGTTTCCTCTGCAGGATACTTCCAATGGCAAATCTAGTATCTCATATTCTATTTTACAGAAAATTAAGACTCTGCTGAACTCTCTGACATTGGTTGATGCTTGGTGAAGACTTTATGTTTTACTCATCTTTGCAACAAAAACACGCACGTATTGATTATATTTTCATCACACAACGTGACCTACCTCTGCTACATGCTGCCAACATAGGCATACAACAAACATTCTCAGACCATTGCCCGGTGTCGATCTCCCTGGTACAGACTGACAAACCTCACAAAATGTGCAGCTGGCGACTGAATCCTACTTTACTATGTGATCCCGCCACCTGTCCACAAATTGCCTCAGTACTTAAAACATATTTCCAACTTAATGAAACAGATGACATGTCACCTATGACAATTTGGGAAGGTCATAAGTGCGTCATACATGGCAAACTTATCTGCTTGGGCACCCATAAGGAAAAGGAAGCCAACAAAGTTATTGCGTAACTGGCAGTAAAAAATTGCGTTATTAGAAAGCCAACATAAGCAGTCTCGCACAGAAGCCACCTCTTTGGAATTGCTAGAAACTCGGGAACAATTACTCCCTGCTCAATCTTAAAGCGAAACGCATTCTTTATTTTAGGAAAGGCTTCTATTATGAACATGGAGACAAATGTGGCAAATTTCTCGCAAAAGCTCTTAAAGAAATAACCCACACTCATTCCATCCTATCCGTTAAAAACTCAGAAGGTCAAACGCTACACAAAATGGACCAAATCACATCACAATTCCACACCCTCTATACAAAGTGTCACGCCGTGTCCAGGACTTGATCCTGGGGCCTGGTGTTCGCAGACAGTTTCCTATTGCTTGAACCACCAGGGAGCTTGCTTGTTGGTCGAATCCTTGTTATGTTCTCTCCATGAGTTTGGATGTTGGCTTCACCCTGGGACCAGCTGTTGGTAGTCACCTGATCAGTGACCTTATAAATCTTCACTTCCCCTTCCTATCCTTGCCCTAGTATAGGTTCCTGCTAGAGCTAGTTTGGTGGATGCTATTTGTTTCTGGTTGCTGACTTTGCTTGTTCCTGACTCTGATTCTTGGAATATCCCTTGGACTTACGCTGATCTTCTGGTTATTGAGTTTGCTTGTTCCTGACTCTGATTCTTGGATTACCCCTTGGATTTACACTGATCTCATTGCCGATCCTGCCTGTTTCCGACATTGCTTTCTGGTTGACCCCTGTGTGCTTCTGCCGTGGTCCACTGTCTTGGATTGTCCTTTCACCCACCGGGTTCCTGTCTTTGGCCTCTACTAACCGTGAGTTATTTGTTGATGTTCCTTGTTAGGCTGTTTGCACCAGCATCTATTGTGGTCCCTTTATTCTTGATGCAGGATCTCAACCGTCCCTCCGCCTCATACTGGGATAACAAGACTACCGGTCAGGAAACCAGAGTGACGGTTGGAATCTCCTGGCAGACCTGACACAAAGCTTTATAATCTGCCCTTGCCTCACAAACCCCCAGATTTTCAGGGCACTGGAGAACACATTTTGCGTAACTACATTGAGGCGGTGGAATGCCTACTTTAACCCTGTCCGAGTGTGAATCTTTGGAATCACCTATCACAGAGAACGAGCTTTTATTGGCTATTAAGGCTCTCAAAACCGGTAAGAGCCCAGGCCCAGACAGGTTTATGGCCCATTATTATAAAATCTTTACTGACATCTTAAAGGCACCCCTCCTCCGTGCCCTCAATCATCTTAAGACTTCACCACCCACATCAAATACCTTCACGTCGGCGCATATCACATTGCTTCCCAAACTGGCTAAGATCCTACAGACTGTTCGAGTTATAGGCCAATCTCCCTATTGAACTTGGACTTAAAACTCCTGGCCAAAATTCTGGCCCTTAGGTTGACATCCTTTCTCCCAAATCTTATTGGGCCAGAACAGGTGGGATTCATGCCGTGAAGGGAAGCACATGACAATGTCACAAAGGCCCTCAACCTGATCCATTGCACACACACAAAGAGAATCGAAGGCCTCCTCCTGTCAAGTGACGCAGAGAAGGCCTTCGACTGTGTGGCCTGGGACTACCTATTTGCTACCTGCAGCCACATCAGTTCCAGGATCGCACATGATGGCATGGATAGCGGCTTTTTATCACAAACCACAGACACGGCTTAAAATAAATAGTACCCTTTCGAAGGCAGTAGATATCAACAATGGCACAAGGCAGGGTTGCCCCCTATCCCCTCTTTTGTTTATTTTGTCCTTAGAGCCCTTTATTCGCTTAATTAACGCAAACCCGGACATAAGAGGCTTCCAGATAAGTGACCACACTTATAAAGTAGCTGCATAGGGGTCGTGGCCGGTCGTTGAACCGAGCGGACGTGTGAGACAGGAGCTCCTGCATTCCAGACACACGTAGCAGGAATCTGTTTCCAGCAGCCCTGACCGGATCTCTGCATGGTCCCCTGTGCCTCCCAGCCTCTGGACCACCTGGTGCAGTTGGAGCGGCGCTCTTCCCTGGACCAACCATCGGAGCATCAGGCTGCAGCTTCAGCCTATTCACGTGGAGTGGCGGCAATCTTGCCCAACCCGGCGGCAGTACCGACATTGCCTCCTGGGGTCTCTGGCTCTCCTGCGGCCCTCTCCCTCCATGCAAGCCATTCGGCTGTTCAGCCTAGTGCCCGCGGCCGGCGACCCCTGAGATACCGCTCCTGAACCGTCTGGAGTTAACTGCAAGAAAACAGGTGTGACACGGTCCCATGGTGGCTTTTTCAGCTCCTCCTCACAAGGACTCAACACCATAATGTGAGCTCCCTCGCATGGTGTGGAGTGCTTGCGGGCGTGCTCCCGTGATACAGCCGGCGGCTATAGCCACTCACGGTATCACTCGGCCCTGCCCCGCCGTGTCATTGGATGTGATTGACAGCAGCGCGAGCCAATGGCTGCGCTGTCTTTAATCTATCCACTGTAACCAATCAGCGGCCAGGCTGAGCAGCGAAGAGGATGTCGGGAGCGAGCGCGGGACTTTCGAGGGGTCAGGTAAGTAAAACAGGGGGGGGGCTGGGGGCGGCGGTATTGTCGGATGTTTTTTCACCTTAATGCATAGAATGCATTAAGGTGAAATCTTTTACCTTTACAACCCCTTTAAGGTCACGTTCCCATCCTAAAGGGGGGCGTTTACGCTGTGCGATGCAGATTGCCACCTCTATTTAGGAGCCCATCAGATCAGCGAGGATATAACCTACACCACAGGGAGAAATCTCCATGTACCCTGATAATTTCCATAACTGCCCTTGCAATTTACACCAGTGCATGCCGTCATGCAAGAAGGTGCACCGTTGCCAGTCTTAACAGCACTCTTTGACCACATATCTGCTGCGTAATAAAGAGCAGAAGAAAATGGCTCAAAAAGGCGCCGGTTCCCCACAGCCTGTACAGTCTCCAATGACAGCAGACGACCCTCCGCAGGAGTTTGCCTTCACACAAAACAGTGAGTTCTCCTCTCAGCTTACAAAAGCTGATTTGGATTCTAGCTTAACCAAGATTTATGAAAAGCTTGCTGATAAAATACAGTTTGAGCTTCAAAAAACAACAAGCACACTCACACAAGAAATAGCAACCCTGGGAGGTTGCACAGACATTCTGGAAACCAAACATGATGAGCTATCACTTGCACATAACGATCTTAGGAAAGGCTTCGAACACTTAGTGGAAAACTACTCATATTTACAATTACACGTGGAAGATTTGGATAATCAAAACTGCAGGAACAACCTAAGGATTTGTGGAATTCCAGAATCAGTCTCTGACCTGATGCCTGCAGTGTCCAAATTGTTCCACAATCTCCTTCCGGAGTTAACCCCATCCTCATTTACATGCAAGAATACATAGGGCCTTGCATCCTAAACCACCTCCAGATAACCCCCCACGTGAAATCATTCTATGCATGAAAGACTTCATCACAAAAAGCATATTAAGAACATCCAGAAATATGCACAACATTGAATTGGATGGCACAAAAATTCTAATATTTCCCGACATCTCCTAAGCTACCCTAGAAAGGAGACGCAAATTGAAGGAAATAACTTCTGTATTACAATCTGCTCATATTAGATATCGGTGGGGATTTCCATTTAAATTAACAGTCCCACACAATGGCACCATCTACACGGTCTTCAATGTATCAGAAGGCAAGGATCTCCTGGTGAAGTTGGGTCTTTCAGATCCAGTTGTGGATGCAAGACCCCCTACTACTCCCCATACTTCACCTATCTGGGCTACCCCAGCCACACGCAGAGATCAAAGAAAATGGCGACAATCCTTCAGAAATATGGATACCTGAAGATTAGGATGCCTCAGTCCTTTAACTAACATGTCTTTTTCTCATTAAAAATACAACAAATTGGAAAAGAAGGGAATTTAATGGAAGGATTAAAGACTTCCACTGGTGGCAGGAGGCGGAGCCTAGCGGAGCAGACATGCATTGTTAGAGCTCCACACCGCTGAGGAGAGAAGAGAAGGACAAAGCGGAGCCTGCAGGCTCAAAAGGTATCCATTTGAACCTTTTTGCCCCAGGGAACAAACTGTGAAAGTTTGGGCAGGAAATATGGTACTGGGAGGAAACCGTGGCAGAAATAAAAATCACCTCACAAAGAGCTCACAGGCACTCACTGCAGCTGAAGCAGCTCCAGTCACCTCACAAGATACAGCATCAGGGAGCTCTCACAGACAGAAAATGTCACAGCAAGACTCTCCATTTGAGTCAGATACAGAACAAATCCTCTCACAAACTTCTCCACAAGCCTCCTCAGTATCCCCAGTAATATTATTACAATTTGAAAAGATGCTTCATAAGGCTTTAAAACAAACCTCAGACCAAATAACAAAAAGCCTAACCAAAGAAATAAGAGAGCTGGGAAACCGGACCGCAGCCTTAGAAATAAAAATGGATGAAATTGAAATTACAACCCAAGAAAATATAACAGAATTGGAACAATTAAAAAAAGAGAATTTAATACTTCAAACTAAGCTCGAAGATTACGAAAATAGAGCCAGACGTTCAAACTTGCGCATAAGGGGAATACCTGAAACTGTGACAGACCTGCAATCTACTATTACTGCTCTATTACAAGAACTAAAGCCAGATATCCCTATTGAACGTTTAGAACTGGACAGAGTACACAGAGCCCTCACAGCCAAAAAGAAAGATGGACCCCCACGTGATATAATCACAAAATTTCATTATTACAGAACGAAAGAACAAATACTAATTGCTGCAAGAGAAAAAAAGGAACTTAATTTTCAAGGACACAATTATCAAATTTTTGCTGACCTATCCCAACTTACTATTACTAAAAGACGATCCATGAAACCCCAACTAATGGAACTGCAACGCCACAACATTATGTATCAATGGGGCTTCCCCTTTTCAATCAGATTTAACTACCAAGGTACAATTTACAGAAGCAGATCAGCAGATGAACTACAACAAACCCTTTTAAAATGAAATCTGACAGAACCCACAAGCAGCAACTCTCTCACACGCAGAAGAATGGCGTCATCTTCACCTTCAGGCAGCACCCAGAAAATTTCAGAACAAAATGGGAATCATCATTCTCACAAAAGAGGCCGTTATGCCACATCATCCAATGGCCAAGAAGATTCAATGGACTGACATCCTAATTCCTGATATCTCTTCATTTATTATACTAAGAGATGGTTCTCTATAATAAACCTGTATTTATAACTGAATGTAACTGCATTCTGATAGTCACACACTGTGTGGGATCATGTTACATTCCAGTTATATTTCTTATTACTTCTGATTAATATAGCCTTAGAATATATAAGTGAAATAAGGAAATTCTTGTTCAGTTATATATTATCAGGTAATAACAATAGATTTATTACTTTTTAGGACAAATATGTTCAATAATCCAGAA
Source organism: Lithobates clamitans (assembly GCA_037952925.1). Lineage (NCBI taxonomy): Eukaryota > Metazoa > Chordata > Amphibia > Anura > Ranidae > Lithobates > Lithobates clamitans. The sequence continues at coordinate 1,145,658 of JBBGZY010000167.1, read as the reverse complement.
GAAATGGAAGCTTTTTCTTTCTTTTCTTAAAACAAATATATTATTACCTAACTAGTTCCTAGAATTATGTTTTTGTTTATTCTAATCAGAAGCAATACAACCTCAATTTTATGAGTTTACATATCTAAACAGTTACATATGAATAAAATATGTAATTGTTTAGTCTAAAAGGGTTAAAATCCCAAAATAATTCAAACTATCTTCATCAATACCAAAGTTATTAACAGTACCTTTCTAACTGAATTATTTAGTCTAGGGCAAGACTAACCATATACAACCACGCTGGAATAAATAATTTCAACAAAAACTATATTCTGCACTCCAATTAATGAAACATCATTTTGATGTCTTTTGACATAGCACTTCTCTCCTGTAAGCGGAAGATCCCTGTACCCCCATTAGCCCTCCTCATTCTCCCAACCATATTATGTGGGAGTGTGACGAAGGCACTTATTCCCCTGAGAGAGATATTTATTCTCTTTCACGGGTAAATTGTGATTACTTGCAAAAAATAATTTATACAATGTATCATCTAATCTCATATGTTTTTTGTTTACTCTTTACTCCAGAATTCACTGGTTTCTTTTCTATCTATTCATCTCTTCAGTCCACACAGGTTGATCTGCGCAGTCAGCTCTGCATAACAAAAAGTAAGTCAAAACTATTTGATCTATTGCCATGGCACCACTGAATATACTTTCCCTGAATGTTCAGGGAAAAAATGTCCCTCAAAAAAGGACCAAAGCCTTCCGTACTTTCCATAACAAGAAGGCTTACATAGTATGCCTCCAAGAAACACACTTCACCAAAGATTCTACTCCAAAATATATTTCTCCTTTTTATCAACAAATTTACACGGCTTCTGCCTGTACCAAGCAAAGGGGAACTCTAATTGCATTTCACCGATCCACACCATTCACCTTATCATCAGAAATTAAAGACCCAGAAGGTAGATACCTGATACTCATGGGTTATATAATGGATACAGCAATCACGGTGATTTCCTACTACGCTCCTAACAACCTACACCATTCCTCTCACATATATTACAAGTGATTAATACACACAAAATAGGAACAGTGATAATGTGTGGGGATTCGAACCAGGTCCTCCTCCCATTTCTAGATAAATCACCTTTTACAGCATACAAAATAACCTCTAGATTACCTTTTTCTCAACTTCTTTCCAAATACAATCTGGTAGATTTATGGAGAGAAAGTAACCCAATGAAAAAGAAATTCACTTATTTCTCGCACCCTCATCAAACCTTCACCAGAATAGATCATATTTTTCTAACAATAGGAATGATACCAGAAATTATTGCATCAGATATAATTCCGATTCCGTGGTCTGACCATAATGCAGTATACACTACTATAGCCTCAGCCATACCAAAAGCACATGACCCAACGTGGTACTTACCGGACATAATGCTCAAACACCCACTACATCAGATGGCCATTGAACAAGCTTTAAAGGAATACATATCAATTAATAATACAACAGACATTTCCCCAATAACACTGTGGGAAGCTCATAAGCCTGTCTTGCGTGGTACAATACAAAGACAAATGGCACTATTTAAACGGGAACGCAAAAATCTAGCAAAAAAACTAGAACTCAATTTTAATGCAGCCTACATATCATTTCAAGATAATCCATCTCAGAGTACAAAATCTCATCTGGAAAAATCTAGATTGGAATACGATCTATTTCTCACTGAGTCAGTTGATAAATCCCTCAAACGCTCCAAACACAATTTCTACATGAATACAAACAAACCAGGTACATATTTGGCTCGGGCATTAAATTCAACTAACAAATCTTTCAAACCAATACGTTTGAAATTATCAAAAAATGTTTACACTTGTAATCCAGTTAAAATAGTCCATACATTTCACTCACATCTCGCAACTTTATACAAGACAAACAATGAATTTAATCCTACAGAAGCTGAATCCTTCTTCTCAAAAATAACCTTACCTGAGTTATCTCAGAATCAAAAAAGCAGTTTGGATGAGCCTATAACTATAGATGAAGTTGCTAACGCCATAAAAGACCTAAAACTTAACAAAAGACCAGGCCCAGACGGCTACTCGGCTTTATACTATAAAACATTCTCAGAAATACTCTCTCCCATTCTCACTGAAACTTTTAACAAACTTCTAGATGGACATTCTTTTCGGCAAGAAACACTAATGGCAATTGTTTGTATGATCCCAAAACCCCTTTCTGATGATACTTCCTGTGTGAATTATCGGCCTATCTCTCTGTTAAACCTCGATATTAAATTATTAGCAAAAATAATAGCAAAACGCCTCAATAGCATTATAGGAAAATTAATACATAGAGATCAAGTAGGCTTCATGCCAAATAGACAGGCAGGCGATAATATACGCAGGGCAGTGTTATTGGCACATATTGCTAAAAAACGGAAAATCCCTTTATGTTTTCTATCTCTCGATATTAAGAGGGCATTTGACACAGTATCCTGGCAATATATGCAATATTCATTACAAAAATGGTGTTTTGGACCCCACTTTTTAACATGGATCAAGGCATTATATAATAAACCCAAAGCCTATATAAAATATGCTGGATACAAATCTGAAGCCTTTAATATCGAAAGAGGTACCCGACAGGGTTGCCCATTATCTCCCTTATTATTTGCCCTTATACTCGAACCCATGGCCCAATACATCAGAACAAACCAAACTATAACTGGCATTGAAGTAGGAGGTATTACACACAAATTATGTATATTTGCAGACGATATATTACTTTTTCTATCATCACCACAGGTCTCTGGTCCTAACTTAATACCAGCTCTTGATGGATTTGCAGCCCTATCCGGCCTTATGATTAATCCTAAGAAATGCCTAGTGCTTAATATTTCACTCACAAACATGGAATTGATCCCGGCTAGGGCTGCACTCCCATTCACATGGGCAGAAAAATCAATCCCATATCTTGGAATTCATTTAACAGCATCTCATTCTGACTTATTCTTAACCAATTATCCTCCTGTATTAAGACAGATCACAAATCTAATAAAACAATGGTCGCAACTTCCTTTATCCTGGATAGGGAAGATTAATGCAATCAAAATGACTATTCTACCCAAATTGCTTTATCTATTCAGAGTCCTCCCTATTCCAATTCCTTCCTATTTTTTGAGAATAGTACAAAAAAGAGCAACTTTGTTTATATGGGGCTCTTCTAAACCACGTATACCTATACACACACTATATCTTCCCAAAAATAAAGGAGGCCTGGGATACCCTAATTTTACTAACTACTACAGAGCAGCACATTTGGCCAGTCTGTCCAAATACCATGCAAAACAGGAAATCCCATTATGGGTATTTATAGAGGCTTCAGAAAATGACCCTCTATTAATATCAAATTTATTATGGCTTGATCCTAAAGACCGCTTTAAAATTCATAATCCCATAACTAAACACTTCTTATCTCTCTGGGATAAACTAAAAACCAAATATCAGTTGCAATCTCCACACAATCCTCTTTCTTTTATCAGAAATCCGGCCTTTTATCCGGCATGGATCTACCCAAATTCTTTTAAAGCTTGGACAACATCAGGCATTCAGACACTAAATGACTTCATAGCATCTAAATCATTCCTTTCATTCCCATCGCTTAGAGAAAAATATGATCTACCAAACTCTGAGATATTTAGATATCTCCAAATCAAAAATTTCTATACACCATTCCTAAAGGGGGATACACCATTATCCCAATTATCCATTTTTGAATCAATCTGTACAAAAGATCCATTTGCTAAAGGTACAATTTCATCACTTTATAATCAATTATATGGAGTAGCAAATCTTAATAGACCCTCTTACGTTCAGAGGTGGGAGGAGGACCTGGGACGAACTTTAGAAGACATGGACTGGTCTAACATATGGCTCACATCTAAATCATCTTCACCCAACATCTTAGCACTGGAGACAAATTATAAAGTCCTAACTCGCTGGTACCTTGTACCCGCTAGAGTGGCAAAATATTCACCTAATACCTCAACTCTTTGTTTTCGAGGATGCCCAGAAATAGGCACATATTTACACATATGGTGGACGTGCCCAGTAATCCAAACCTTCTGGAAGGAAGTCTTCGTGATTGCATCTAAAATATTTAAAAAAATAATACAACCAGATCCATATTTAACTTTACTTAATCTAAAACCGGAATGGTTAACACTCTCTCAATTCAAACTTATGATCCAACTAATAACGGCTGCAAAACAAACAGTGGCCAAGGCATGGAAATCTCCTACATTGGTACTAGCAGAAACAATTCACAGAATGAATAATACAATGTCCCATGCTAAGATGGTAGCCATCGATCAAAATCAAATTCCAAAATTTGAAAAACTTTGGCATCCTTGGATAAAACAGTTCCTGTCAAACTTCAATGACTCTGTCCTGTTGCCATGGTAACAGATTAAATGACTTACAGAGACACCCATTCTAAGGCTTCAAAGAGAACTAAAAAGAATAATAAACTGACGAGCGGGACAACCTTGTGGACCATACCTCTACCTTTCAACCCTTTTTCTTCTTTCTCTTTCCTTTTCTCCACCTTACGATTAAAGCTCATTATCAGAATTTATTTGACCTATATACACTCTACTTGTAAACAATATGTATAGTAGGTATAAATCATTTAAATACCTACAAAAGTAACTAAGGAAATGATATATATCTTTAATTTAGGTTTACGTGAACCCAATGTTTAATATTTGAAATTTCATGATATTTACCTATATAAACCTTACTGTAAAACAATGAGCTTACTTTATAGATCCTTGTAAACTTACTTTATGTATCTTTATAACATTGTATACTCAATAAACTTCTTTTGACAAGGAAAGACTTCCACTTTTCCTTTCAAGTTCAAAGAAAAGTTATTAAAGTTTTCAAAGTTTGCAAGTTTAATTGACAGCTCAAAGTAAATAGCTGATCTACACCTTTAAAATGACTTTAGTGGCTTATGGAAGCCTCGTAATTATTATTAATTTTTTTTGTGTTTGTTTTTTTCTTTTTTGGGTGTTAAGAGTGATATGGACATGGCTCATAGAAGCCTCTTATTTTTTTTCTCTCTCTTAGTTTGGGTGAATTGGGAGCACATTTAATATAAGGTATTTGGAGGAGGGGTGGAGGGAGGAGGGGTGGAGGGAGGAGGGAGAAGGAAAAGTTTTCACTTTTTTTTTTTTTGGGGGGGGAGGGTTGGGGATTGGGAAACGGATAAAGATGTGCTGACTCTGTGATAAATATAAATATGTTATTGGTTTTAATGGCTATGTCAAATTTAATAAAAATTTAATAATTAAAAAAATGACTTTAGTTGGTATATCATTGCTTCTTTTATACAAACTTATTCATTCTACTTTTCAGTTTGCAATATATGATATACAGTATGCACTTACATTTTTGTTATATAGTATCCTCGCTGAGGCTGATCTGCTCCGCCTCAGTTAGTTTGTCCCCCTGCTCACATAGGGTTCCCAAAACATGGTTCAGCTCGTGATAAATTTTATACGACTGTTCATGCTATCTATTGTTTCAATGGTTGGGACTCCTTTTGTGAGTAATGGACTTAATTGTCCATACCAAAGTTTTTCTTGGTCAGACGGTGTACCCCACCCTGACCCCCAAGTTATACATAATACCTCTCATAGTTTTATTAATTTACTTTATTTTTATAAGTCTTTGAAAAGGTCTAACAAAAAATCTGTATTTTCCTTAAAGCACCCTCGGCCCCCTGGTAGAGTAAACAGAGGGTACGAAAGTACGGAGTGGTATGAAGGCCTGTATTGCTGTCCAGGTATTGCAGTCCAGATGTCGCAGGGTTAATAGCTGGAAAGACTGGAGTAGGCTGGAGCACCGTCACTGAGCTGAGCAGGCTAGTGTGGACAACAGGCAGGAAGTCTGCAGACAGGCTGATAGGATCCTAGGGAGCAGGCAGATGGATGGTCAGGAGGCAGACCGGGTTTGGCAATAGGCAGACGGCAGAGGTACAGTGGAACAGGCAAGCGGATGGTCAGACAAGCAGAGGTCGGTGCAGGCAGAGTTCAGAGAGAGGTCGGGGGACAAGGCCGGGTCAACAGGTATAGCAGGAACAGACAAGGTACACGGTCGGGCTCAGGAACGACTAGCTGTTGATTAGGCAGCACTGGTCACAAGAACTCACTGGCTTAAATGGGGCTTTTGGCGCCAAACGGCGTGCACGCGCGCACCCCGGCACACACAGGCACGCGCGCCCGCCAACGCCCGCGCGCGCGCCCCCGCACACCGGCGTGCACAATGGAACGATCCTGGACACACACACCGGTGCCGCGAGGAGCCCGCACGGCGAGGTCCGCAGGAACGCGTGTGCCAACGCGCGCCGACGCACCCTGACGCACACCACCGCGGGCGCCCCGCCTGCCGAGGTAAGGCCCCTGACAGTTTCAATTCACCCAGTAAACGTAAAAAAGCATTCCACAATTATAAAAGATTAGGAGCGGATATTATCTTACTGCAGGAAACCCACTTTGCCACCAATAATCACCCACAATATTTTGACAGGTCTTATAACCAACGGTCATGAACATGTGTGACCAGAACCGTGCGATCGGCGACAGAGGACACCAAAACCTATATAAGTGAATAATATAAAGTTTATTAAAGATAAGTGGTAAATAAGTAACACCCCAAATACAAATAGTGCTCAGGCCAAGGTCATACACAGGGAGATCAGCAGATGGGGTAAGGAACACAGGACAGGGAGAGGATGGACGGATCAGACTGCAGGGCAGGGATGAAGGTAACAGGTGGGACAGGACAGGAAAACAGGATCAGATACACAGGTTCAGGGCACAGGAACAGGTTCAGAATCATGATCGGATCACAAGGTAGCAGGTCAGGGCACAAGGAAGATACCAAACATGTGAGTGTTTGCTGGGTATTTATATGCCTGTAATTGATCTTAAGTGACACCTGATTGCAAGAGGTGCTGTCTGCTCCACACTGCCAGGATCCATCCGCTGGTGGATGCCAGTACTGTGGCCCAAAGATGACATAATACTATCAACAGGGGAAAGATCCTCTGGCAGTTCCAGACTGCTAGGATAAACCTGCTGTACGCCAAATATCAGTACTGCACGCCAAATATCAGGCAGTGTCATCAGCGGATGGAACCTTCCCTGACACCAACATTATTGTACAGACTACATTTCCAAGACTCGTGGTACCGCTATCTTTATAAGGAGATCACTAGTCATGGAAATACTAAATGTATACAAAGACCCAGAAAGTAGATTCCTGATCCTGAAAGGCATTCTCAATGTCAGTCAAATTACTATCGCCTCAATTTACTCCCCCAATGAAGAACAATCTACATTTTTTAAATCATTTTTTGATATTCTGGACAAATATCATTCCCCCCACCTAATAGTAGGAGACTTCAATTTGGCAGCAAATTCTGTTCTCGTTATAAGTAGAATTGTCCCTTTCTCAAAGGCATTCCCTAAATCTCTCACCCGTTCCCTACACAATCTTCAATTAATAGATACATGAAGAGCTCATAATGTTGGTATAAGGGCTTATACTTTTTATTCTCATCCACATGAAAGCTATGCCAGATTAGACTATTTTTAGAACCCCAATCCTTCTGGCCAACTCATCTAAAGCAGATGCACAAACATAGGCATGGCCCCTACCCCATATAAGTGGCATAGCAATGACTCTTAACAGACCCCAATATTACCCAACAACTTTCAACAAAATTGGAAGATTACTTTACTCATAATCTAACTGCCGACATCTCTTCTACCACTTTGTGGACAGCACACAAGGCGGTCATGAGAGGTCACTTAATACCGCCTCAGCCAAAAATAAATCAAAATTAATGAATAATTATACCCTAACTAAAGATTTAGACAAATTATATTACAAGCATTTCCAATCCCCTTCTTTTGACTTATATAATCAAATCCAACATAAAAGAAGAACCCTAGACACATTGTCTGCTGACATAAAAAAGACCTTGAGATGGTCCAAAGCAAAATTCTTATTATATAGCAACTCTGCCTCTCTGTTTGCTAGAAAGCCTAAACAAACAATTTACTAACCCCCCACATGTGTACAAATTACTCAATTCCAACGGGAATTTAGTCTCTCACCCTAAGGAACTTCGAGATCTTCTCGGATTTCTATAAGAATTTGCTATCTGCTCCCCATTCTTCACCAAAACATTCTTCACAGGAATGGCTTGGCGATATTTTGCTACCCACTCTGTCCGCCCAATAAATTGAAAAATTGAATGCTCCATGCACCGCTATAGAAATAATTGAGATTATTAAGTCCCTAAAAACTTCCACACCACCTGGCCCAGATGAATATTCTACCCTTCATTTTCAAAAATTCTCCCATATTCTGGCTCCCCATTTATCCAAAATTATACAACTATATCATACAAGACAATATGTTCCCAGAGGAAATGCTTCTAGCCAACATGTGTCTACTACCCAAACCCCATAAAGATCACACCTCTCCACAGAATTACCGCCCAATATCAGTTATAAATAATGACCTCAAAATTTTCCGCCATTTGCTGGCGGACAGAATGGCTGCGGTCATCACCTCACTAATCCATCTAGACAGATTACAGATAATTTAAGGCTACTCACAAATATAGTACAAGACGCTAACTTACATGCAAACTGAGTAGTTATTCTCGGCCTTGATATTCACAAGGCCTTTGATAGTGTCAGCTGGTCATACCTGGAACTATTACTCCCCAAATACGGTCTATGCAATGAATTCATGCATGGCTTTAGAGCCTTATACCAAAATCCTCAAAATAGAATTAGACTCCCTGGAGAAAACTCTGAATTCTTTGCATTGGGTAGAGGTACTAGACAAGGGTGACCCCTGTCCCCACTCCTTTTTGGCCTGGCCATCGAACCCCTCGCTTGTGCCATACGAAACAATATAAATATTAAAGGCTACTCCAAAGGCCTAATAGACTTCAAACTGAGCCTATACGCCAATGACGTTTTTCACCGGCCTAGGGGATAATTTATCCAAATGTACGGCAATGCCTATAAATATCCCACCACTATTAACAGCATCTTTACAGGAGAGTTTCTCTTTCGCCTGGACATCACATTCTTTTAAATATTTGGGCATCTTCTTTACCCCATATAAGACTCTTTTTCAAACCAACTATCCACCACTATTCTCAAATTAAAATACTACTAAAATTATGGTCTAACTATCACATCTCCTTTGGGGAGAATAACTGCTACCAAAATGGTAATTTTACCTAAACTACTATTTCACTTTAGAGCTCTACCCATACTGGTCCCAAAAAATACACTAGACTAACTACAAAGAGAAAAAAAAAAAATTTCTATGGCTCAATAAAAAAATGAGGTTCGGTTACTCTCTTATGTACAGATCTCATTCCAATGGTGGTTTGAGCCTTTCCGAACTTATGGTGTTATCTAGCAGCAAGATTTACACAGTTGGCTCAATGGTTTGCTCCCTCCAATCCAGTGGCCTGGTTACATTTTGAAAAACAATTATACCATTCCATCTTCAAGTAATATCATGGTCCAAGTCGATCATCCTAGAGAGATCTTTCCCTTAAATAAGGTGGTGGCCCACTCATATCAGTTATGGCATCGTTATAAAGATAAATTTGATTTGATGTCCTCTACCCCCCCCGCATCCTTTATCGGTGACCCACGCTTCCCTCCGGCCTTTAGAAATAGTAATAAGTTCGGTATATAGAAATTATACAACCTCACTACTGTGAAACCCTTATACATTAATAACAAAATTTCACTCTTTGAGAGATTATATAGTTCGCATGAATCTGAAAATTTCAGATTTAACCCACTAAACCCAAATTGAAACATTCTACCAAAAATACTTCTCTCTAACATTACACACTCCTTATTCTCAATTTGAACAAATCTGCATTTACTCACCAAGAGATAAGGGCTTGATCTCTCAAAAAACAATATATAAACAAAATCAAAACCAATGCTACAATGGGAAATTGACTTGGACCAAACTTTTACACTACCAGAATGGTCCACTATGATCCAAAACCTACTAAAATGTACTCGCTCAATTTCGGCGAGAGAAACAGCCATTAAAATACACACCAGATGGTACCTAACTCCCTCTAAAGTTAACTCTTTTTATCCATCAGTATCCCCCACTTGTTTCAGGGGATGCACTGATCAGGGCACCATCTTGCATACCTTCTGGAACTGTAAAATTTTAAATCCCATATGGTCGTTAGCAGCAGCTAAGATCGAACATATCATAGGCAAAAAATTTCCTCACCCCTAAGATATGTTTACTGTTTGCACCCATACCAAATATACCTATACAGCATATTAGATTAATTCACACACTGTATAACTCAATCCACTGGACGATAGCGTTTAATTGACAATCACAAACAGTTACTTGGTCTCAAGTACTGAGTAGAATGGATCAAATAAAACTTTCAGATCGTATCCACCACAATCTCTTTGACACCAAGCACATTTTTTTTTTAAAAATGGTCCCCTTGGGATATTCCACAACCCTGAATAACACCTAATGTAGCCCGATTATTATCAGCCTAGAACAAAATGAAGATGTAACTTATATAACCTTATGGAAAAAACTAATTCTGAGATATAAACGATATCGTTTTTACAATGTAGTTCTCTTTGATATATACAATTTACCTCATATTAAGCATATCCCAGATATATATTGGATGTATCTATGTTTCTGTTATACATTTGTACCAAACTATGACCTTTTGCAACAATAAAATCGTTTGTAAACAAAAAATAAATAAAGTAGCTGCAATTGCAGATGACTTCCTATTCTCTCTTTCACAGCCACACGTCTCGATCCTGAACTTAATAGGGGCCTTTAAACTTTTTGGTTACGTATCCAATATGAAAATAAATTACACCAAATCAGAAGCCCTCAACCTTACGCTACCACCTGACCTACTAGCCAGAGCGCATACCTCTTGCTTGTTTAAGGATTCTGTTGTGGAATGGTAGCTTACTACATTTTTTTTTGTGCCACATCCAGTGATAAGCTAAACAATAAAACAATGGACCCCCTAATGGTGGACTTTTAAGGCACTTGGAGAAAATATTACAAAATATTAATACCAATGTAATTTATGAAATTTCAACATTAAAAACAGTAGTAATATAACAAATACTACACAGAATGCATAACAGGCATTTTTACAAGTACACAGTTTCAGAAGTATTCTTGCAACCAAAGCGTTTCGGAGTAAATATACCTCCTTCCTCAGGGGTGGGTGTAAGTTGGAGACATTTTTATTCTAAAAAAGGCAAGATAAGACAAAATAGAAATATATATGTCAACATTCAAACATATATATGGGTATAGCAATATGGTTTAATCTCCATGTATTTTTACACTTACATTATTGTGGTGTGTTACTGACTTGGCATTCCATATAATTGAAAATTAAACACAACAGCAGGGACACGGTCTGTCAACCATAGAAATTCTTGGTTCCAAGAGGAAGCAATGGTTTTCAGTTGTTGTTGAAATTCAGTTGTTGAAATTTGTTTGGCATCCGTATTGGGGAAAAAATTGAGATGAAAAAATTCATTCAAAAATATCTTTGATGAGGGAGGGGGGTTAGATCCTCCCTTGGCCTTCCAACAAAAAGAGCAAGGGAGGCCAGTAGGGGGCGTAAGGATATAGTATTTCTGAGAATACACTGAGGCCGAAAGGCAAAAAAAGGCATAATAGAAAAAAATATGTCATTTTCTGGAAATTACAAACCCTTTTTATTTATTTTATTATAGTTTTTATTTTATTTATTTTATTTTTTTTTTGAATTTTAAATACTGTTTATTGGAAAATAAATAACAGTACAAAGGTATCAAATTGGCAGAGACCAAACGAGATAACACAACAATGTCAATAACATTAGAATCGAGATGTACATGTACCTGCCACAGAGTCATCTTCAAAATAAAGGCACACAAAGAATAATGGCCTAAATTTAGATATTGGTTTCCTTACACATTATGCTAAAGTTTTACGACCGCTCTGTGATTAGTATCCCCCCCCCCCCCTGCATTCCCCCCTAGCTCTCCCTCTGTCTTATCTCACTAACTCTGCTGCTATCTTTATTACCATTGATTTGTATGTGTTTGGTTTTCCCTTTTTTTTTTTCTTCTTCTTTAACATTCTGCTTAAAAATTTGTGAATCAGTACTGCTTGGACCTTGAAGAAGGGGACATACCCCGAAAGCTTGTCCTGAAAAATTGTATGTTAGTGCAAATAAAAAAAGTATCACGGACAGTACTCAATTTTCTCTGTCACAATTGCACTAATACGGCTACAATCAAATCAGAGGTGTCTAAAATTCTGCTCGCGACCTTCTCCTGTGTCATAATCCAAGAAATTTTCTGTTTGGCCTGGCGAAGGGAAACTGAAGGTTTTTTCCAGGCGTGAGCTAGCGTAATCTTGGCCCCAAGCAGAATGAAGTGAATCAAAGACCGAGACAATTTAGGTACTTTCGGGATGTTGTCATTTAGTAGAGCTATGGTGGGGCTTTGTTGGACTGCAAAGCCTGTGGTTTTGCGGATGAGATAAAAAATTCCATTCCAAAACCCTCTAATTTTGGGACACTCCCAAAATGTGTGAAGTAGGGAACCTATATGGCCACAACCTCTGAAGCAGAGGGGCGATGAATGTGGATAAAATTTAGTAATTCGGGTGGGTACCAGGTACCACCTGGTCATGACTTTAAATATTGTCTAAAAAATCTTCCAGATAGTAAATCCCTTTATTTTTCCATGGTGTTAGGTTAAGGTCTGGGATTAGTTGATTAAGGGCAGAAATAGGAAGTTTCAAGGGTAGTGTCGGACCAGACCAGTGTTGCATTTTTCGGAGATAACCCCAAGCTCGTATGGATGCTAATATCGTGGGAGCTAGTTTGCTGTTTAGGGATGTGTTAGAGTGGGCTGTTATTATAAAGTCTCTTAAAGAGCCTTTTGGTATTTGTGTTTGTTCTATTTCTGACCATAATGTTTTAGAATCTGGGATTAACCATTGTTGGAGTTGGGCCAATACAGTCGCAAAGTAATAATCCTGCAGGTGTATGTGCCCCATCCCCCCTGCTTTTCTGTGTTTTATTAGTTTATTGAATGTGCATCTGGCTTTTTTTCCTTGCCATATAAACCTGTTTAGTATAGGTTGTAGGGTGTTAAAATATGAATTCGGTATTGGTAGGGTTCTATAAAGGTATAATAATTGTGGTAGTATTTGCATTTTAAAAGCTGCTAGTCTGCCTAGCCAAGAAAGTTTGTTTCTGTTTATGGCTTTTAGTTTATTTTCTAGAGATTTCAAAAAGGGAGTGTAATTCGCACCTAGTAGGCCTTCTGCTTTAGGGGTTAACGTGATACCTAGATAATTAATACCATCAGATTTCCAGATGTAAGGGAATTGTTGTGCTAATCTTTGTTTAGTTTTTTCTGGGATTCCTAAGTTGAGTATATAGGATTTGGACTCATTTACTTTGTAATATGATACGCTATTGAAGGTGTTTAGCGCCTTGTGAACCTCCTTCAATGAGGTGTCTGCTTCCGAAAGCATCAATATGATGTCGTCTGCAAACAGACTAATGGTATGTTGTCTTGATCCTATTTGTATACCTGTTATAAGTTGGTTTGAGCGTAAGTGTGAGGCTAATGGTTCCATTAAGAGGTTAAATATCAAAGGGGATAAGGGGCACCCCTGCCTAGTCCCGTTGTTTATTGTAAATGGGGTAGAGATTGCACCTGAGATGAGCACCTGAGCTGAGGGTTGGGAGTAGAGGGCCATTATAGCTAGATAGATAGAGCCCTCAAACCCAAATTTTTGGAGAACCTGTGCCAGAAACTGCCAATGTATTCTGTCAAACGCCTTCTCTGCATCCAGCGCTAGGAGCAGAGAAGGCGTTTTTTGTTTATTAGCTATATGTATTACATTTACCAGGCGACGGGTAGCATCCTATGTCTGTCTCCCCTTAGTAAAGCCTGATTGATCTAAATCAATTAATGTAGGTAGGATGTTAATCAATCTGTTAGCAAGTAGTTTTGCATACATCTTTACATCATTGTTCAATAAAGAGATAGGTCTAAAATTTTGTGGAGTTGTTGGAGCTTTTCCTGGTTTGGGTAATGCTATTATAGTTGCTTTTAGCATTTCTTGGGGAAAGGAAGAAGAGGCAGCAGCAGCACCAAACATGCCCACCAAGTACGGGGATAGAATTTCACTATAGGTTTTATAATATTCTCCGGTAAAACCATCAGGCCCTGGAGATTTGTTTAGTGGCATGGAATTTATTATTTATCTTACCTCTGGATCAGTAATGGGTGAGTTTAATGAGGAGAGTTGGTCTTTTGTCAGTTTTGGAAGATTAACTGTCTTTAGAAAAGATTCTATAATGTCAGGTGTTGGTTGTGAGATTGTTGTGTCATCCTTAAGATTGTACAATGAGCTGTAGTACTGACTGAAAGCGTCAGCAATTTCTTGAGGGTGTTGATGTTTTGTTTGTGTCTTAGGATGAATTATATGTTGGATGTTTGTTTTGTATCTGTGTCCTCTCAGTTGTTGGGCTAGTAATTTACCTGCTCTATTGCCACAAGTATAGTATGACAGTTTTAGTTTCCTGGAAGCTTTTTCAAAGTCTTCCAGTAAAAGTAGTCTCAGTTCTGATCTTAATTGGGTGATTTGGTCAGTTAGTACCTTGGAGGTGTGGGTCATATTTTGTTTTTCTAGTGTCTCAATTTGGTTAACAATTTTCGCGGTGTGCTGCTGCCTCATCTTTTTAGCCCTCGTCCCCTGTTGTATCAAAACACCCCTGGCAAAGGCCTTATGGGCATTCCATAAGGAAAATGGGTTTGAGACCGAGGGTTGGTTTAATACAAAAAATTCTTTAAGCTGCCGTTCAACATATGACCTAGTCGGACCATGCTGGAGAAGGCGAGAATTAACCCTCCACACAAAAGTGTTCTTATGACTAGAAAGTCCCCCAAGTTCCAACTCCACTGGAGCGTGGTCCGACCATGTAATACCATGAATTTTGGCTGATTTACATTTGAACAACAGTTGCTTATCTACCAAAAAGAGATCTATCCTACTATAGGTTTTGTGACAGTGAGAAAAAAAAAGGAGTAGTCCTTCTCATTCGCATTTAAGCACCTCCAAGCGTCAAAAAAATCATATTTCCGTAGTATTGGCAACAGGGATGGTGGAAGTCTTTTGAATTTTGCTGTAGAGTCACAGGATGGATCAGGGGTAAGGTTAAAGTCACCACACATTAGCAATGAACCCTTTTGGATAATGCAGATCTTCTTCATTAGTTTATGGAAAAATTTGGAATGCCTGACGTTGGGTGCGTATAGGTTAACTAGTGTAGTTGTGTGGTTGTTGATTTCACACACTAGGATGATGAGGGCCACCGTGTCCCTGATGGCTATCATCACCCCTCTTGATTTTTTTTCCGCATTCGCTAAATAAACAAATGGGTGTGAGCATTTTGGTGGAGCTGTGGATTGAAAGTGAGTCTCCTGGGTGCATAATATATCGCAGTTCCTCTGTAGTGCCTCCCTCCACAGAGATCTGCGCTTGGCTGGGTGGTTAAGACCTTTTGAGTTAATGGTCAAAAGTTTCAACGCCATGTGTTAAAGAAAAGAGAGAGCAGATGACGTTGTGTGTAGTTAAAGACACTTACACTGGATGAGGTCGTTGCCCGTAGACTATGTGGTGGAGAACCTTCCTGAGATTGCAGAGGTGCTGGTAGTGAGGCAGATTTCTTTTCCTTTTTCTGTGGAAATGAGGTATTTGTGCTGACTGTAAAAATAACAAAGCAAAAAAAAATTGTGCAGAAACGTAAAGTCAACAAAACTGTGGCTTGGTGCCATTTAACATGAAAAGAAAATAAGTGTGACTGGTAGTCACTCATGTTGTAACTTGGGGTTAGGTAGTCTTTAGACTTTTACGGACCGGAGGTTTAACTCTCCTCAGCGGGAAAAATGATAAATTGTACACCCGCCTTAGGGTCAATTGTGCGATCGGGCATTTTTACGATCAACCGTGCGCCATTCCGATTCAGATCTTGCGGAGGAGTTTCTCTGGTGAGAGAATGGTTGAGGTTCTGGGATTATCCCCCATGTATTAAGCAATGCCATGCCTTTTGCTACTGAGTCAATCACGTATTCTTTATCCTCTCTTGTAACAATCAATTTAGTTGGGAACCCCCATTTATACCCCAGTTTGTTGTTCCTGAGGGTTTTTGTTATGGTATTTAAATTTCTGCGTTTCTGCAATGTGTATTGGGATAAATCAGCGTAGAATTGAAGATTAGCATAGGATACGGGAATTTGTTCTTTTTGTCTTGCTGCAGACATAAGTCTATCTTTTGTGTGAAAGAAGTGAAGTCTCATGATGACATCGCGTGGCACATTTTCTGATAGAAAGGAAGGTTTGGGCAGTCTATGAATCCTGTCCACTGTGAAATCTAGTGCTGACATGTCCGGTAGTATTTCAGATAGGAGCTGGGACATATAGTCCCTCAGGTCATGTTGTTTAACAGATTCAGGGATCCCCCTTATCTTCACGTTATTCCTCCTTGATCTATCCTCTATGTCTGCCATTTTGACTTGCAGACCTTCTATGTCATCCTCTCTATCCTCATTGGCATCTACCAAATCATTGATTGTAGTGGCGAACTCCGCCATTTTTTGTTCCACGTGGGTTACCTTGTCTGAGACCGAACGTATTTCAGTGCTAAACTTGTGCATACATGAAATCATGTCAGCATGGAGTGAACCCCTTAATGACACTAGCATCTCCTTTAGCATTGTATCTAGAACCGGCTGGCCGTTAGTGGGGAAAGCGTCTATGGAGTCAGGTAGTTCCCTAGTGTCATCCCCTGAATCTGAAAGGTAGCTCACCTCATGGTTTGCATCCGCTGCATCCGCCTTGAATCTCATCTTTTCAGGGCTTCCTGAGGACGGTGTAGATGGGGGGGGATTGCGATCCCTTAGGTGGGCTGCCTCTTTTTTGTGTTTTGCCCTGTTGTGGCCTGTTATATTGAGCTGCTGCTGCTGGCGTGGATGAGGAGCAGGCGCCATTTTTCCAGGGCTCGAGGGGATAGAACTCCGTCATACGCTTTGGCCTGTTCTCTTTCTTTCTCCGCGGCATTGTTGGCAATCGTTCCCCAGTCGAACGGGATCAGATTCGCCTTGTGTGGAGAAGGTAAGATGGACCTGGTGGGTAGATATTCGCCGCTGATGTCCCGCTGATACCGGAGCTCCGCTAGTAAGCGTCCATCTTGGTCTCCGGCTAGCTCCGCCCCCCTGGTCATGACTTTAAGATCCGCCTCCATCAGAGAGGAACTAAGCATGCCCTTAAAGGATCGGGAGACACAAGTATGCCAGGTATCCATGTCCCAGTCGAGTTGTAGATCCCGCTCCCATTGCAACATATAATTCGCTTTCTCCCGGGGCTCCGCTAGTGCAGAGTATATTAGGGAAATTCCTTCCCTTACACCCATGGCTGAGGAGCACCAGAATTCATAGGTAGTAACCGAAAGTGGGGTTGGCGAGCTTTTCCAGACCCCCCGCAAAAAGTGTGATAATTGGTAATAGCGGAAAGTCTCTGATGCTGGCATCTCCAATTTAGAGATGCAGTACTTAAGTGAAATGGGACCAGAGTTAATGAAGAATTGCCCTATTCTGTAAAGGCCCTTGTCGAGCCACCACCTAAAAGCCTCGATGTTCATGCCCGGCTGGAATTGTGGTTTGTGGAAAATGTGTGCCAGGGGCAACCATGGGGAGGTGAGGTAATGTTTTTTATATAGTGTGTCACACAGGGCCATTGAGTGAGACAAGGAGGGGGAAAGAATCGGGGGTCTGTCCTTTTGTGGTCTCCAAACCAGGAAGTCTAGAGTGTGGTTGGGAGTGGCCTGGCGTTCAATATCAACCCAATCAGGCCTAGAGCCTTTAGAGTAAATAGCTGAAAATTGGCAGAGTTGTGCAGCTTGATAATACCACAATAAATTAGGGAGCCCTAGGCCCCCTTTTTTCTTTGGACGGTGTAGCACCTGTTTGGAAAAGCGATGTCCCTTCCCCCCCAGATAAATCTGGTGATTAAAGCCTGTAGTTTGTCTAGTGTGTGTTTCCGGATTGGGATAGGTAGGGAGCGAAAGAGATGTCATTTTGACCGAATTTATTCTACCTATCCAGGACATTTTATACCGGGCCCAATGCGCGAGATCATCGGAGAGTTTCTTGAGCATTGGGGGGTAATTGTGGTGGTAGAGACGTTCTATTTTTGCTGATAAAAAAACACCTAAGTAGGGTAGGGAGGAGTCACACCAAGTGAAGGGAAAATGGGTCTTGAGCCTCTCCACCAGCTCATGGGTGGTGGAAATATTCAGAGCTATTGATTTAGCCATGTTAACCTGAAGTCCAGAGATGCCTCCAAACGAGTTTAGTTGTAGAATGTTGGGGGTTGATATTAGGGGGGAGGTGACAAACAGGAGGACGTCGTCAGCAAAGAGGGCGCATTTATGTGTTTTCTGGCCACATTGCACTCCATGGATGTCAGGGTTTTGTCTTATGGCCAGAGCCAAGGTTTCTATCGCTATTGCGAATAGGATCGGCGAAAGAGGGCAGCCTTGTCTAGTCCCCTGCAAGATAGAGAGTTCTTCGGACAGGTGACCTTGTATTTTAATACGTGCTTTAGGGGAGGAGTAAAGGGAGGATATGGTGGTAATGAAGTCCGGGCCATTTCCGTAAAACAGTAAAGAGGTATGGCCAGGTGACCGTGTCGAAGGCCTTTTGGAGGTCTATTGAAAGGACATATCCTGGTTGAGAAGGACCCCCATCCCATGATGATTGCATAAGGGAAATCAAGTCTACCACTCTCCTGATCTGGTCCGTCCCCTGTCTTCCGGGGATAAACCCCACCTGGTCCTTGTGGATATAGTTAGCAATGAAGGAAGCCAGTCTGTTTGCCAAAATTTTCGTCATAATCTTTAAATCATTATTAATCAATGAGATTGGCCTATAGTTGCAAACGTCACTGGGGTCCTTGCCCTGTTTAGGGATTACTGATATGTATGCCAAGTTTGCTGATGGTTCCAGGGGGGACCCCGCGCAAAGTGAATTAAAGAGGCGGGCCAGATAAGGAGAGAGGGCGTCTGAAAAAGCTTTATAATAATGTGCGGAGAAGCCATCGGGGCCTGGGGCTGATTCTGTTTTGAGGTTCTTTATGACTTCATGAATTTCCTCCACTCTGAAGGGGGATTCCATAATGGACCTATGGGAGTCCGAGAGTGTAGGAATATCAAGGCTATTCAAGAAGGAATCAATAGAGTGTGAGTTGTGAGGGTCGGGGTCTGAGTATAGCTTAGAATAAAAAGCCTGAAAGGTTTCCAAGATCTTTTGGGGATTTTTGGTGAGAGTTCCCGACTGGGAGCTGATCTTGGGCAGCGAGAAGGTTTTTATTTTAGGGGATAGTTTAGCAGCCAACTGGGGACCAATTTTATTTGCTTGGATATAGAATCTGCCACTGAGCCAGGTCAGATGTTTGTCTGCATTGGATGTAAGGGCCAGATTAAGCGCTACTCGGGAGGCTTCTAGCTTGGTCAGGGTTGTGGAAGATGGGTTAGCTTTATGGGATTTACTGAGGGAATGGAATTCCCTTTCCATTTGCAAAATATCAGCTTTCCTTTCTTTTTTGAGTTGAGACGCTAGTTGGATCATTTTCCCTCTAAGGACAGCCTTGTGTGCTCCCCATAGCACACCAGGAGAGATGTCTCCTGTATCATTAAGACAGAAAAATTCCCTAATTTCTTTTTCTAGAATTATGCAGTGGACAGGGTTGGAGAGTAGAGATTTACTTAGGCGCCACTGAGGAGGCCCAGAGGGTGAAAGGGAGCAGGAGATTTTAAGTGTCACTAAGGAGTGGTCTGACCAGGGGACTTCCTGTATGGAGGCATGGGATGCTGTGTGGATATCTGAATTTGGGAGGAATATATGATCAATTCTGGCGTAGGTATTATGAGGTGCTGAGAAATGGGTATAGTCCTTTGCCGTGGGGTTTAGTTCCCTCCACACGTCTATCAGGCCCATATCATGTAAAAGGCGGGCAATTCTGAGGCTTTGAGTGGGCGGATTCTTAAGCCGAGATCTCCCATGGGAGGACTTGTCCAGCAGTTGATCAAAAGTGATGTTGGAGTCACCACCTATGATCACCCTGCCTTCCAAATTCGGGGCTAGAGTCGACAGCATAGAGCTGAAGAAACGTGCCTGTCTTTGGTTAGGAGCGTAATATGAAATGATAGAGTACAAAATCCCCCCTATAGTTCCTTTTATTAAAATATACCTGCCCTCTGGGTCTTTGATCGTGTGTGTGAGTGTGAAGGGAGTACTTTTAGATAGGAGAATGGCGACACCCCTTTTTTTTTTTTTGGTGTCAGCATTCGCCAGGAAAAAAGTTGGGAACGTGCGGTGTAGAAAGGTGGGGTTATAACTGGCTGGGAAATGGGTTTCCTGGAGTAGAACAACATCGAGGCCCCTAGAGTGGTAGCTCTGAAATGCCTTGCGGCGTTGAGAGGGGGAGTTGAGTCCCTGGACATTATGCGAATGTGTCTGGGTAGTCGGGTCAGCCATGGGTGCAAGTGTGGAGCGATATGAAGCAAAGGAAGCTTACCCGCACCATTCGGGAGTGGACATCGGCTCGAAGAGGAATAAATTCAAAATTCTTCCTGAGGGCTGGGTAGGTAGATATGTTTTGCGAGGGTTCCTGGAGAGAATGGGATAGAGAGGGAGGGGAGTGGGGAGGAGACACAGGAGAGAAAGGAAAGGGAGAGAGAAGAAGGGAATGAGAAGAATGTAGGACAAGTAGATTAATCAGGCATAATAATACCGCAAACATTAAGTGCAAAACCAACAGTTAAATGAGATCAAAACTAGGAAACGGTATATAAAAGAAGTAATAAAAACTCGGACTAGTATTACTAGTCCTAGTCCGGATTCCCCTAGGCGGGGGGAGCCCAGAAAAAAAAAAGGGAAGAGGGCAACCTCAAATAGGGTTGTCTACCTGGTGTCACGGGCACTGTGTCCCCTCGAGTCACAACAGAGAGGGTGGAATGCAGGGCCGCTCTGGCCGTCTGGATCCCCCAATAAAAGGTGAAAAAATGTGGTATCGGTCACCAGGAGGGAGTGTAAACTAAATTGCAAGTTGTTTATAGATCAATAGGTATAAATTAGGTAACCGAGATCAAAATGCAATAAAAGAAGGGGAAAGTCACTGCGGGGGGGGGTAAAAAAAGGCGGAAAAAAAGGGAAAGAATCAAAAAGAAAAAAAAAAAGTCTTTCCTTTTTCGTCTTTACAAGGGTATCCTTTGTATTGTCTACTGTGACATGCCGAGAGATAGATATCCTCATCGGAAGAATACAGTGTAGCCCGGAAAGGGATCCCCCATAGCCATAAATAGGGCTAGAGGGGCCTAACTGTGGGCATAGACCGGCTTGAAAAGGATGCCGAGGTTAGTTTAACGTAGGGACGCCCTTACTCAAGAAAAAATTTGAAAAAATACATGGTCCTCAGTCCAACGGGTAGGTTGGAGAAAAAAATTCCATTCCAGACGTGAGGAGGAACGTTCATCTTGTGGAGCGAGAGTCCCGTAGCCGCTTTGGTAGCTGCTTGTTCCACAATGGAGTAAGGGGGCTGCCCGGGGGGGGCCTCTTGAAAGAACCCGGGGTAGGTGTTTCATGCAGAGGAGCCAGGGTCTGTGAGATCAGGCCTAGTTGCAGGAGCAGGTGCTCCCCATCCTGGAAGTTGGAGAAGTGGTAGGGAACATCTTTGAAGTGAAATTGAAGGCGGAAAGGGAATGACCAGCGATATTTGATGGAGTTTTGGGCGAGTATTACCAACAGTGGCTTGAGCGCTCTTCGTTTTTGAACCGTGGCTGGCGAGATGTCCGCAAAGATTTGAATTTATGCCCTTGAAAAGACAGGTTATCCATGTTGCAGGATCTTCTCATGACTAGGGATGAGCCGAACACCCCCCTGTTCGGTTCGCACCAGAACACCGTTAAAGTCTATGGGACACGAACATGAATAATCAAAAGTGCTAATTTTAAAGGCTTATATGCAAGTTATTGTCATAAAAAGTGTTTGGGGACCTGGGTCCTGCCCCAGGGGACATGGATCAATGCAAAAAAAAGTTTTAAAAACGGCCGTTTTTTCAGGAGCAGTGATTTTAATAATGCTTAAAGTCAAACAATAAAAGTGTAATATCCCTTTAAATTTCGTACCTGGGGGGTGTCTATAGTATGCCTGTAAAGGGGCGCATGTTTCCCGTGTTTAGAACAGTCTGACAGCAAAATGACATTTCGAAGGAAAAAACACATTTAAAACTACCCGCGGCTATTGCATTGCCAACAATACACATTGAAGTTCATTGATAAAAACGGCATGGGAATTCCCCACAGGGCAACCCCGAACCATAATTAAAAAAAAAAAAAAATGATGTGGGAGTCCCCCTAAATTCCACACAAGGCCCTTCAGGTCTGGTATGGATATTAAGGGGAACCCCAGCCGAAATTGAAAAAAAAAAAATGACGTGGGGTTCCCCCTAAATTCCATACCAGACCCTTCAGGTCTGGTATGGATTTTAAGGGGAACCCCGCGCCAAAAAAACCCCAAAAAACGGCGTGGGGCCCCCCAAAGATCCATACCAGACCCTTATCCGAGCACGCAACCTGGCAGGCCGCAGGAAAAGAGGGGGGGACGAGAGTGCGGCCCCCCCCTCCTGAACCGTACCAGGCCACATGCCCTCAACATTGGGAGGGTGCTTTGGGGTAGCCCCCCAAAACACCTTGTCCCCATGTTGATGAGGACAAGGGCCTCATCCCCACAACCCTGGCCGGTGGTTGTGGGGGTCTGCGGGCGGGGGGCTTATTGGAATCTGGAAGCCCCCTTTAACAGGGGGACCCCCAGATCCCCCCCCCCGTGTGAAATGGTAAGGGGGTACTGACCCTTACCATTTCACTAAAAAACTGTCAAAAATGTTAAAAATGACAAGAGACAATTTTTGACAATTCCTTTATTTAGATGCTTCTTCTTTCTTCTATCTTCCTTCATCTTCTGGTTCATCTGGTTCTTCCTCTGGGGTTCTCGTCCAGCATCTCCTCCGCTGCATCTTCTATCTTCTTCTCCTCGGGCCGCTCCGCACTCATGGCATGGAGGGAGGCTCCCACTCTTCTCTTCATCTTCTTCTTCTCTTCTTCCTTCTTCTCTTCTTCATTTTCTTCTCCGGGCCGCTCTGCACCCATGCTGGCATGGAGGGAGGCTCCCGCTGTGTGACGGCGTCTCTTCGTCTGACGGTTCTTATATAACGGGGGGCGGGGCCACCCCCTCTGACGCACAGGACATGACGGGACTTCCCTGTGGCATTTCCCGTGACATCACAGGGAAGTCCCGTCAAGTCACCGTGAGTCAGAGAGGGGCAAGGTCACCGGGTGGCCCCGCCCCCGTTATTTAAGAACTGTCAGACGAAGAGACGCCGTCACACAGCGGGAGCCTCCCACCATGCCAGCATGGATGCGGAGCGGCCCGGAGAAGAAAATGAAGAATAGAAGAAGAGAAGATGAAGAGAAGAGCGGGAGCCTCCCTCCATGCCATGGGTACGGCGCGGCCCGAGGAGAAGAAGATAGAAGATGCCACGGAGGAGATGCTGGACGAGAACGCCGGAGGAAGAACCAGAAGAACTAGAAGATGAAGGAAGATAGAAGAAAAAAGAAGCATTTAAATAAAGGAATTGTCAAAAACTGTCTCGTCATTTTTAACATTTTTGACAGTTTTTTAGTGAAATGGTAGGGGTAAGTACCCCCTTACCATTTCACACAGGGGGGGGCAGGGATCTGGGGGTCCCCTTGTTAAAGGGGGCTTCCAGATTCCGATAAGCCCCCCGCCCGCAAACCCCCAAAGCATCCTCCCAATGTTGAGGGCATGTGGCCTGGTACGGTTCAGGAGGGGGGGCGCACTCTCGCCCCCCCTCTTTTCCTGCGGCTTGCCAGGTTGCGTGCTTGGATAAGGGTCTGGTATGAATTTTTGGGGGGACCCCACGCCGTTTTTTTGTTTTTTGGCGCGGGGTTCCCCTTAAAATACATTCCAGACCTGAAGGGCCTTGTATTGAATTTAGGGGGACTCCCACATCTTTTTTTTTTAAATTTTGGTTCGGGGTTGCCCTGTGGGGAATTCCCATGCCGTTTTTATCAATGAACTTCTCTGTGTATTGTCGGCAATGCAATAGACGCGGGTAGTTTTTAAATTTGTTTTTTCCTTCGAAATGTCATTTTGCTGTCAGACTGTTCTAAACACTGGAAACATGCGCCCCTTTACAGGCATACTATAGACACCCCCCAGCTACGAAATTTAAAGGGATATTACACTTTTATTGTTTGACTTTAAGCATTATTAAAATCACTGCTCCTAAAAAAAAGCAGTTTTTAAAACTTTTTTTTGCATTGATCCATGTCCCCTGGGGCAGGACCCAGGTCCCCAAACACTTTTTATGACAAAAACTTGCATATAAGCCTTTAAAATTAGCACTTTTGATTTCTCCCATAGACTTTTAGAGGGTGTTCCGCGGCATTCGAATTTGCCGCGAACACCCCAAATTGTTCGCTGTTCGAACTCGAAGCTCATCCCTACTCATGACCTCCTCCTTTACACTATAAAAATGGGGCTTGACTACAATGTCCCTCGGGAGGCCATCTTGGCGGGGAAGCTGGAGGGCTCTGTGTGCCCTGTCCAGTTCAAGTCTGACTTTGGATGTCTGGAATGAGGTCTTTGATAAATAATTGGACAGTATTCGGTATATCCGTTACTGTTTCGGGTATTCAACGTATACGGAAATTGTAACGTCTATTTCTGTTTTCCAAATCGTCTATTTTAGATAAGACAGTATCTAGCTGGTCTTGTAAAGACTGAATACAGGCCGTGTTCTGGTTGGTGCGTGCAGCAGTGTTGTCCACCACCTGCTCAATCGCATCTATGCGGGAGCCCAGATTTTGTAGATCAGCCTTGATAACTGCTGTAATCTGTGTAGCATTTTGAGCTATGGCTGCTGCCAGCATGTCTGAAAAGCTCTGTAGCAAGAGCTACATATCCTGGGTCTGGGGCTGTTGTGAGGCTGAGGGAGGGATGGGCCCTGCTAGGCCTAGAGGAGAATGGAGCCTGGGTGGGTGAATGATATTACCCAGGGTCCTGTTGAGGAGGGTGTCTGTGATAGCAGGGGGGATCCCTTGAGCGATGCTGTGACTTACAGTTGTTGCCAGCATGTCAGAGTGCTGCTGGGAGAGGGTGAGTGTTCAGTAACTTCCATGCCGTCCCTCAGAGAAGCTGCGGTTGCCATCTTGGATGGGTCAGGGGCCGCCTGATTAAAGATCAGTTGACAAAAGAAAAGTGTGTGAGTGTGGCGCTGTCCCAAAGTTGCAGAAGAAATGTCTGCATATATACAGTTTTATCAAAAGTGTCACGTGTGTATTCCTTTAAGTGAAATATGTATGGCAGTTATTACCACTCCTGTGGGTTAAAGTGACTGGTGATTTAAACATGAGAAGCATAATGAGTGCAATAAATCGCATCCAAGGTGTCTAGTGCTATATTCCCTCAAAAGGAAAAAACAGTATTAACCACTGCTAAGAGCATGAAGCGGTCTGTGTCTAAACACTAGAAAACACAAAGTTGCAATAAATACATCACACGTGACATGCAAAAAATTCTAAAGTGTCTAGTGCTAAATAAATAAATATTAAAATGTTGTTCTACAAACGTTGCAAATAACAAAGTGACAAGTGCCCTATGAAGAGGTCACTCTGAAAAGTGCTAAACACACGTGCCATGCAAATGGTTCTATGATAGTAAACAGTTCATATGGGTAAGTCCCCGGTGCACTATAAGTGAAAAAAGGCGTCCTTTGTGGGATTCCTCAAAGCATACAACAGGTGTTAATCCAGTGCTGGTGTCTCGCGTTGTGATTGTGCAGAGACTCACCAGCTGTATATCCCCTGCAGGGGTAACGAGTAGTCACAGTATGTGCCACTGTGCAGCAGTGCTTGGCATGACCAGGACCAGGATGATATCATAAGGACATAAGAAGAAAGGATTCCATAGTGTGAAACCGTTTAAACCACTATTTATTAGGTCAGATAAAAAGGGTACTCACATTGTAATGGAAAAAATGAGCGGTGTACAATGCTTACAAAGATGTTCCTAAGCGTCAGCTTTGCAGGGAGATGTCAGCAAGGCGTTCAGTCAAAGGCCACGCCCTACGTACGTTTCGTCACTCGGACTTCTACGGGAGCGTGGTCCCTGCATCGTCTCCCCTATCTTTATATGCTGTGAGGACCGCACAGCATATAAAGATAGGGGAGACGATGCAGGGACCACGCTCCCGTAGAAGTCCGAGTGACGAAACGTACGTAGGGCGTGGCCTTTGACTGAACGCCTTGCTGACATCTCCCTGCAAAGCTGACGCTTAGGAACTTCTTTGTAAGCATTGTACACCGCTCATTTTTTCCATTACAATGTGAGTACCCTTTTTATCTGACCTAATAAATAGTGGTTTTAAACGGTTTCACACTATGGAATCCTTTCTTCTTATGTCCTTATGATATCATCCTGGTCCTGGTCTTGCCAAGCACTACTGCACAGTGGCACATACTGTGACTACTCGTTACCCCTGCAGGGGATATACAGCTGGTGAGTCTCTGCACAATCACAACGCGAGACACCAGCACTGGATTAATACCTGTTGTATGCTTTGAGGAATCCCACAAAGGACGCCTTTTTTCACTTATAGTGCACCGGGGACTTACCCATATGAACTGTTTACTATCATAGAACCATTTGCATGGCACGTGTGTTTAGCACTTTTCAGAGTGACCTCTTCATAGGGCACTTGTCACTTTGTTATTTGCAACGTTTGTAGAACAACATTTTAATATTTATTTATTTAGCACTAGACACTTTAGAATTTTTTGCATGTCACGTGTGATGTATTTATTGCAACTTTGTGTTTTCTAGTGTTTAGACACAGACCGCTTCATGCTCTTAGCAGTGGTTAATACTGTTTTTTCCTTTTGAGGGAATATAGCACTAGACACCTTGGATGCGATTTATTGCACTCATTATGCTTCTCATGTTTAAATCACCAGTCACTTTAACCCACAGGAGTGGTAATAACTGCCATACATATTTCACTTAAAGGAATACACACGTGACACTTTTGATAAAACTGTATATATGCAGACATTTCTTCTGCAACTTTGGGACAGCGCCACACTCACACACTTTTCTTTTTTCACTTTTTCCGCTCATTCCACCCCCTGTGGAGTCAGCGTATGTGAGGGCAGCAGTCTATCAATTTAGGAATATACTTCCCACCTAGGCTTCTAATTACACCCATTAGCGCGGACTTCCTATTTCCTCTGTTAAAGATCAGTTGACGGCTCACCTCGCTCTTCTGCGTGCTGCTCGGCATATAAAAGTGGGCTGGAGGGGTTCGGTGAGCCCAGGGGAGGGATTGGTGCCGGTTCCGCTTGATCTGAGAGCTCTGGGGGAGAATAAGGGCCGGAGCGGTGCGGAGCTCTCGATTAGAGCGTCTTCTCGGGAGTCCCGCGCATGCGCACCTTATAGTTTTTATTTTAATAGAGGTAGTTTATTTGTGTGCAAACGATAAATCATACCTGAGAGTTATTAAGCGACCCGGCTACTGATGTTGCTAGTGTATAGGGAGTAACTATAAAAGCAACAAATGAAAAGTTTATTGTTTATTTCTAACCTTTAGAAACAGGGTAGATTTATTTATTATAATTTGTTACCAATTACTGGGAAATGAAAAAGCACTGAGCCCTAGTAGAATGCTCTTAATGATACTCTCAATTACTTTAGTTTACCAAAATAGGAGAACAGCATTCTTTTAATTTTAGATAGCATTTTAGTATGACATTAAGGTAGCACATAAGTGGAGTGGTAACAATCAAAGGGTAAAGGAGATGTCTTACCTGAATGTTCCAAAGATAAGCAAACTTCTAACAGCACAGACCGGTGTCATACAGCAGAGTGTGATAGACATCCAGCGTGCTGACATGCTATCAGTATAAAAACCCTCTTCCTACCAATCAGCTGTTGCTGCTCTAATTGTAAAACCTCAGGAGTGATTTATTTGCTTCTATGCGACTGTGCATGTTTCTATGTTGGCAAAACGAAATTAGAATTCTGGAGAAGGGCATATAGACATGTAATCAGCATGCAAACTTGCAACCCTGACCTTCCTCTTGGTCGACATACTACATTAGTTCATGATGGAAAATTTCCGAAAATAAAGTTCCTAATTTTGGACCGTATACCCCCAAGTCCCAGAGGAGGGGACTGGAACAAAATCCTATTGCAAATGGAATCACGGTGGATTCATAGATTAAAAGCTACCCAGCTCCCCCCCCCCGGTTTAAACGAAACAATTTGGTTTAAACCCTTCCTCGAAGGTTTCTCCTCGGGAGGAAGGGAACAATAAAAAATTTGCCAACATAGAAACACGCACAGTATATTTCAACAAGAAATGCTTTGTATTGATCCTGCCAAAATATCACTTGATGTGATATATACCACTTAATCCTGCTAAAATATAAAATATATATTACTTGATATGACCAAACTCTTTCTAATCGTGTCTTTAATAACTTATATCAACCACTTTACTAAGCAGACTTCTACTCCTTTGCTTTATACCATGTCTAAATGGGTTTTGCTCACGTAGATCCTGCCAAAAATGTATTCACTCATGTCTATCCTGCCAAAAATGTATGTCAGTAAACATAATGTGCAATATATCTATTTTGTTCAACAAGCATTATCATCTAAACTGTTCATGTATTTCTACATTTGATCCTGCCAAAACACTAAAATACCATTTGATACCATATACACTACTTGATCCTGCTAGAATATATATCACTTGATGCGACTACATTTTCTATTTAAATTTAACTGTGTCTCCAATAACAAGTATTAACCCCTATACTAAGTAGATGTCTGTTCTTTTTGCCCTACACCATGTTCAAATGTGTTCCATTCATGTTGATCCTGCCAAAAATGTATGTCCTTATGTATGACTGAACACAATGTGCAACATGTCTATGTCGTTCAATAAGTACTTCCATCTAACTATTGAGGTATATTCATACTATACTTTTTAATATGCCTGGATCCATGTAACTAAAAAAACTCTATGCAGCCCTGTTATTTTAAATAACATCTGTCACCAATCCTTCTTGTTTCCAATAGGTTTTGCATTATAATCAAGTCCATCACATCAATACATGGAATATAATTTCCGTGTACCAAGTATGATTCTGAATCTGAGCGTCGCCTGGCACACAAAGCCGCCCGGGCTATGTAACCCGTGACGGCTTACTGTGTGGGCACAGTCACTACACAGCTTGTGACTGTTCCCCACATTGCGACCCCAGGGGACATGCACAGTCCGCTGGGGAAGCTTGCTGTGTCGGCGGGTTAAGTGGACGGCCTTGCTCTGACATGCGTGCGGGCTCGCACATGCGCGTCATGGACGAGGCAGCGTGCAATTAGCCCCGGGGGGGGGGCATACATGGCAAAATCCTGTCTTCTCTCCCCCCACACTATCAGCTGTTGCAATTAGCAGCAACAGCTGATTGGTAGGAAGAGGGTTTTTATACTGATAGCATGTCAGCACGCCGGATGTCTATCACACTCTGCTGTATGACACCCGTCTTTGCTGTTAGAAGTTTGCTGATCTTTGGAACATTCAGGTAAGACATCTCCTTTGTTCTTTGATTGTTACCACTCCACTTATGTGCTACCTTAATGTCATACTAAAATGCTATCTAAAATTAAAAGAATGTTGTTATACTATTTTGGTAAACTAAGTAATTGAGAGTATCATTAAGAGCATTCTACTAGGGCTCAGTGCTTTTTCATTTCCCAGTAATTGGTAACAAATTATAATAAACAAATCTACCCTGTTTCTAAATGTTACAACTAAACAATAAAGACGTTAGTGCATCTGTGATCTCGTTATATAAGATTTAAAAATTCAAAAAGTACCAATTAACTAAACAGGTGACTTTTCATTTGTTGCTTTTATAGTTACTCCCTATACACTAGCAACATCAGTAGCCGGGCCTCTTAATAACTCTCAGGTATGATTTATCGTTTGCACACAAACTACCTCTATTAAAATAAAAACTATAATAAAATAAATAAAAATAGTGTGTGTAATTTCCAGAAAATATGACACTTTTTTTTTTTCTATTATGCCTTTTTTTGCAGGATTTGCCTTTCGGCCTCAGTGTATTCTCAGAAATACTATATCCTTACGCCCTCTACTGGCCTCCCTTCCTCTTTTTGTTGGAAGGCCAAGGGAGGATCTAACCCCCTCCTTCACCAAAGATATTTTTCAATGAATTTTTTTATCTCAATTTTTTCCCAATACGGATGCCAAACAAATTTCTAACAATTGAAAACCATTGCTTCCTCTTGGAACCAAGAATTTCTATGGTTGACAGACCATGTCCCTGCTGTTGCTTTTAATTTTCAATTATATGGAATGCCAGTCAGTAACACACCACAATAATGTAAGTGTAAAAATACATGGAGATTAAACCATATTGCTATACCATATATATGTTTGAATGTTGACATATATTTCTATTTTGTCTTGTATACCCTTTTTTAGAATAAAATTGTCTCTAACTTACACCCACCCCTGAGGAAGGAGGTATATTTACTCCAAAACATGTCGGGTGCAAGAATACTTCTGAAACTATGTACATACATGTAA
Organism: Lithobates clamitans; assembly: GCA_037952925.1. Taxonomy (NCBI): domain Eukaryota; kingdom Metazoa; phylum Chordata; class Amphibia; order Anura; family Ranidae; genus Lithobates; species Lithobates clamitans. The sequence continues at coordinate 1,114,696 of JBBGZY010000167.1, read as the reverse complement.
AAATGTCTATTATGCATTCTGTATAGTATTTGTTATATTACTACTGTTTTTAATGTTGAAATTTAATAAATTACATTGGTATTAATAATTTGTAATATTTTCTCCAAGTGCCTTAAAAGCCCACCATTAGGGGGTCCATTGTTTTATTGTTTAGCTTGATCGTTTAAGTGGGTACCTTCATCCATCACATATCTGGGAATAAAACTTACGGGCAACCTAGTAGACACCTATAACTTTAATTTTCCTCCATTGTTAAACCACATACAAACAGACCTTAAGGGTTGGACATCTGCCATACTTAAGATGGTAACACTGCCTAGATTCTATACCATTTCCATACTCTGCCCATACCAATCCCCTGTAAATTCTTTAAATGACTCAAGGCTATCATGCGCACCTTTATCTGGATCAGGAAAAACACATGCATAAAGCGTAAAACCCTTACAAAACCGAAAGGGGGGGGGGGGGTATAGGACAAAGGATGGGAAAAAGCTCTTGAAACAAACTTTACCGATAAACAATGGCAACAAGCCTCAATTTTCACACACAAATGCTCCATTGGTACAAGACTGCAAGAAATGTCTTATAAGCTATTAACAAATTGGTACGCCACACCAGTTAAGGTTAAAAATTGGTACCCACTGTCCTCGGACTCTTGTTGGAGATGACCAAGCTCAGGGCACGGAACTACACATCTGGTGGGACTGTCCCCTGCTGAGGCCCTTCTGGACTAAGGTCTGTGAACTGATCAAACTTATTACAGACACCAAAAACCCTCTCAAATCTATGTGCTGCATATTGCGGATTGCTTCATGAGATGTTTCAAAAAGTCTTTGACAAGACACTTGCTAAATGCAGTAAAAATCCTGATTCCCAGACACTGGAGATCGAAGGACAATCCTTCCCTCTCCGAATGGCTTCACTCCATAGGAGCTAGAGATATATCTATATCTATCACATGGAGGAAACAGTAGCCATTGCTAGGGAATCCTTTGAAAAATTTAACAAGCTATGCTTTCCCTGGGTGGTGTTCTGGTACTCTGACCAATACTTACAACTTGATACGGGTTGAAACCATCATTTTAACTTGGACCATTACTCTTTACCACCTCTAGTATGTTGGAACACAGACTGAACGTTCACCACTGTAGAAGATAGATGTCATTGTTTCTCATAGTGTGTGTGTGTGTGTGTATATATAGGAAGGTGTTGTGCTAAGGGAAAAGGCAACAATGCTGGCACAGAAGGGGGTCGTGTCTAATGGATGCCGGGGTAGTGTCCCAACTGGTCCTAAACAAAGTTAAAAATACTTGAGACCTTAGACCAGGGTACTGGTGCTGGTATCACATGTCTAATGATGCACTGTTTTCAGCATCAGGTTAAATTGTACTCAGCAGGGTACACCACCTCGCGGAGTCTATTGTACATCTCCTCTTGCCCTTGGCATGGATATAGCAGAAACACCGGTTGTACCCCGATCACCACTGAAGAAAGGTTTTATAGCAAACCTGACATCCTCTTACACCTACTGAAACTTCCGTTGGGATTCGGCAGGAGTTAAAAGTTGAGTAGTTGGGTAGTTTGGGCAACAGAATTGCCCAACAGTCTGTGCGGGGCGTGAATAGAAGGGCCCTGCTCAAGGGGTTTATGATCTAAGGAGAGGAAGGTGGTACAAAAATAATAGCTACTGGGAATTATCTGATATGGAGCTGGCTGAGGTAACATTTTAGGTAGAGGCGGGGTAGGCTTCCCGGAATAAAAAGGTGTGTGTGGTTTTTTGTTTTTGTTTTTTGTTTTTTTTTTAGGGATCACCTAGGTGTGAAAAGGGTAGGGCCTGGCTGGACATATTGGGGTGGGGGAGTTCCAGAGGTTATGGAGCAGTCCTGAGGTTGAGCATGGGAGAAGGTAACAAGGGAGCTGGTAATCAGGATGTCTTAGGAGTGAAGTGGACAATTTGGGTGATTTCAAGATCAAAAGAGGTTAATCCAAATATCTCAAACTAAGGTTTCTTAATGAGAAAAGATCATTCATGTACAGTCAAGGGCGACAGCTTTAGTAAACTCCACCCTGTTGCTGTCCAGATGTGGGTAACTATTAAGAGACCGAGGTAGAGTATTGTGCACATTTAAAAGAGGACCCTAGAAATATATATATATATATATATATATATATATATATATATATATATATATACACACACACACACATTTTTTTTTGTTGTTGTTTTGGGGAGAAGCCTATAACAATTTGGGTAATATAGTGCAGTCAGGTTTACCTAAATTCTAAAAGTTTTAATCATTTTTTTTTTCTCTCTCATTGTAATTATCTGTGTACCTGACCTGCAGAAATACTGCTAATTACTAGTATGGGAGATGAGTTTTTTTTTTTTTTATTATTATTTTTTTTTTTATTATTTTTTTTATTTTTAAGCAGTCAACAAGTTTTTTTAGTGCAACTGCTGTATTTTTTTTTTTAATACAGTTCCAATGCTCTCTATCAGTCTAAAATAGAATCTAAACTAAAAATCTTGGTTGGAGCAGCATTAAATCTATAGTTTTTTTTTTTTTTTTCTTTCATTATTTTACTATTTTTCTTATTCATTTTCATTACTCGCCTCTCTTCCGTTCCTTTTCATTCTTTATTATGCTCTCTATGTTTTTTCTTTTGGTTTCTATCATCTATTTCCTCAGAATAATGTAACTAAGACATCAGTCATATAGTTTTTGTTTTTACAAATTAGGAGGCGTGAGTATTCTTGTTCGCCAGTACCATATTTTACACCCAGTGAAACCAAAGTAGCCCTGGACATCCAGGTGTTCTGTAATTCTACCTCCCAAATGTAATTCTGTCTACTGCTTTAACCTGAGCCCCATGAGTAGGTGTGGTGAACCCAGGGACCTGGCATTAGCAGCCATGCAGTGTTGACTATCCCTGCCATCAAGGGCCATGGATGATACTGGCTGTTGCTCAGACTCTGCACCCTGTGGGGATCCCACTTTACTCATCCACATTACACCCCTTATAAGCATTTAGTCTTAATGGCCAACCCACTGCTTCTGTCCGGCATTCCTTCAATAACTGTACACTGACATTCTCCTCCTTTTTTTGTATTCATGCACGACTGTCTGGAGGCCCGCCTGACCACCACCTCAAGAAGCAATGACAACCAAGTCATTTCTTGAGACAAATGTGCAATGAATAAGACTCTCCTGAACTTTCCTTCTCCAAGCTGAAAAGTGCTGTCTCGCGGTCTGATCCAATCGGTGCAACCATTACACCATATTCCCAAGTTATAGGACTAGATATGCCAGGATCCCACCATTGATGTTGGAGTTCCGCTCTTCCAAGGCAGAGGAGCGTAGAGACATTGCAACACAGGCACTCATGGTCCGGATATGGAGTCTCAAAGGCACCAGGATTGCTTTGCTGTCTCAAGTATACCTTGATGGGTTCCGGCATGTTCAAGAAAGGAAGAGGAGGCCTCAGTGGTGGTGGGGAAGGATTGGGGCTTCTGGACTGTTGTGCGTGGGTACAGGATCATTGAGGGAGGGCATAAGTTCAAGAATGAACTTCAGGGGGAACTGATGTGGAAATAATATTTATATCAAGGAGCCTCAAGGGAACCATTGTGAGGACTTTCTAATCAAATTACCATGCCCCATTTCATATATATATATATATATATATATATATATATATATATATATATATATATATATATATATATATATAAAATTTATGTATGTTTTATAGGAACGTGTGTACTTTTCACTGCCTCTCAGAAGCTGTTTGATGTCTTCAATGGTCAGTTGATAACTAAGTTACCCTATTGTTTGTACAGATGGCCCTATCAGACGCTGTGTCTCCACTTGGTCTTGGAGGCTTGATATGCTCATTTTGGAACTGGTTATATTAAGATCAAAGAGGGCTAACTGTTTTAAGGCAGGCAGAGAGGCAGCAGAGAGAGTCTAATGTTTATGCATGGATGTTTAACTGGATTTGAAATTACAGCCAATCAGAATTTGATGCAACTCTGGACCACTAACAAGGTTACAGGGTGGGTAGAACCTGAATTGGTGGGAGTAGGGGCAGAGGGGGGGTATAAAAGCAGTACAGAGAGCTACTCACACTCTCTTCCTCTCGGTGTGACCCCCCCCCTGCAAGAATGGTAACATAAGGGCTGTCTAGGTAATGTATCTGTATTATCTATTATGTCTCTTTCCTTCTGTTAACATCTTTCTATCCTAGGTAATACCTTAATAGCATGTGTATGTCAATTGTAACTACCGTATTTATCGGCGTATAACACGCACCAGCGTATAACACGCACCCCAATTTAGGAGGGAATTTTAAGGAAAAAAAAACTTTTAGGAGGGAAGTTGAAGGGAAAAAAAACTTACATTTAAACGCCCGTCATTGCAGCCTTGTCAGTGCAGCCTTGTCAGTGCAGCCTTGTCAGTGCAGCCTTGTCAGTGCAGCCTTGTCAGTGCAGCCATGTCAGTGCAGCCTTGTCAGTGCAGCCTTGTCAGTGCAGCCTTGTCAGTGCAGCCTTGTCAGTGCAGCCTTGTCAGTGCAGCCTTGTCAGTGCAGCCATGTCAGTGCAGCCATGTCAGTGCAGCCATGTCAGTGCAGCCTTGTCAGTGCAGCCTTGTCAGTGCAGCCTTGTCAGTGCAGCCTTGTCAATGCAGCCTTCCCCAGTGCAGACTTCCCCAGTGCAGCCTTGTCAATGCAGCCTTCCCCAGTGCAGCCTTGTCAGTGCAGACTTCCCCAGTGCAGACTTCCCCAGTGCAGACTTCCCCAGTGCAGACTTCCCCAGTGCAGACTTCCCCAGTGCAGACTTCCCCAGTGCAGCTTTACCCAGTGCAGCTTTACCCAGTGCAGTCTTCCCCAGTCCAGTCTTCCCCAGTCCAGTCTTCCCCAGTCCAGTCTTCCCCAGTGCAGCTTTCCCCAGTGCAGCCTTCCCCAGTGCAGCCTTCCCCCAGTGATCCCAGCCATTCTGGGCTTCAAAATCGCCGATCGCGATTTGAAAATGGCGCCGCCGGCGCCGAAAAACACAGTGCCGGTCCTCGGCTCTTTCCGGCGGCTGTCGTTCATTTTCGGCTCCACTCGTAGTCCCGAGCGGAGCTATCCGAACCTAGCCGAGTAGGTTCGGATAGCTCCGCTCGGGACTACGAGTGGAGCCGAAAATGAACGACAGCCGCCGGAAAGAGCCGAGGACCGGCTCTGTGTATTTCGGCGCCGGCGGCGCCATTTTCAAATCGCGATCGGCGATTTTGAAAATATGACAGGTCGGATCGCAGGGGATCGGCGTATAACACGCACCTGCGACTTTCCCCCGATTTTAAGGGGAAAAAAGTGCGTGTTATACGCCGATAAATACTGTATATCTCCTTTTTGCATTAATTATCTTGGTAGACTGGCAACACTGCATTTGTAACATCACTATGCTATATGTGGTAATCTCTGATTATTCTAACCTTTCTTTTCTGTATAAATAAATGTGATTGTTATTCTTTTTGCACAGTTATCATTCCTTATTGATTTTCATGGGTTATAGCTGCAACTGCATTGGTTGATTCATATATAGAAAGGTTTTAATCACCTATTTTATGTATCATTAAGCATATAAGTGAGGTAGGTAAAAATCGCCATATCAGGTGTCATTGTGGGTGTAAAATAAAACTAAAGCTTCATTTTTTTTAAAGTAACAAACATGTTATACTCACCTGCTCTGTGCAGTGATTGTGCACAGAGCAGCCCCGATCCTCCTCTTTTCGGGTCCCCCACCTGTGCTTCTGGATCCTCCCCTTTGAGCAGTGCCGCCAGAGAAAGCCACATGTCCTAGGGGCACGATGGCACGCACGTTCCTAAGCCACTACTCTATGCGTCCATAAGACAGAGCCGCGGCTTGGTCCCACCCTCTCCTCATTGGATGTGAACAACAGCAGTGGGGGCCAATGGGATCCTGCTGCTGTCTCTGCCAATGAGGAGGGAGAGTCCTCATGCAGCCGAGACTATCCTAAATGTTGCTGGATTAGAGGTGGGTCAGGTAATGATGGGGGGGGGGGGGGTGCTGCACACAGAAGGTTTTTTCCCTTTATGCATAGAAACCTTCAGCCTTTAGAAGCACTTTAACACAGACAAAATAGAAATGTAATATCCTAATGTGAAACCTTCCATATGCACAAAAATAACACAATCATCAACCTTCACCAATTTAAAAAATGACCCTGCTTTTGCACAAGCACATTTGCTAGTATACTCATATATCATTTAAAAAGTCCAATTGACCGGTATTCGGTGATATAAGATATAAACGAGTTGCAGTAAAGGTGAACTTACGAAAACCATTGGGCTTCCGACGATTCTTATGTTATCGTTGATGGTTGTCAAAAGCCTCTGAAGTTTTGGATCATCGTACTCAAAGCGATGGCCCATTAGGATAGAAACAATGACATTGGCTACAGCAGCATTCACGATTGCAGTGTTATTGAATGGTGCTCCTGCAAGAAGAGCAAACGTTTGCCAAGAACCTGCTTAAAACCAATATGATTCACTAAAGAGGTAAGTAGGATAGTAAAGGGAAAAAATCAGCATATAGAAGATTCAAGGAAACGGGAGTTGTAGCTGACCGAGAAGAGTATAAGAATAGACACAAGGAGACCAAACACATTACTGTATAGAAAGGGGAGGAAATTGCTAAATTTATTAAGAAAGGAGTTTTTTTTTTTGTTTAGGTACGTTAGTGAGAGAAGGAAAAAATACAACGGGATCACTAAAGTGAGAAATGGACAACACATATGTTGAGGGAGACTTGGAGGTAGAAAACCATTTAAACAATTACTTCTGTTGAGTCTTCTCAGAAATAAATTGCACTAACAATAACAAGTTGGGAAATCATATTAGTTCTAGTAATGACGGTTCATTTTTGGGATTTCTGGAGACAGAGGGAGCAGAGGAACTGACTTTGTTAAAGCTTAATAAAGCAATGGACCCTGATAGTATTCATCCCAGAGTTCTAAGAGAACTTTGAGATATAGTTGTGGGTGTGGGACCATTAATGGATCTTTTTAATCAATCTCAGTTCCCCATGACTGACAGACAGCTAATATTGTACAGTACCTATCCACAAAAAGGGCAGCAAGGTAGAAGCTGGCAATTACAGGCTGGTGAGTTTAACATCAGTTGTAATTAAGTTATTGGAATCACTCCTGAAAAGAAGGATCACTGATCACCTAAAAATACACAACTTGCTGGATCCAAAGCAGCCTGGCTTTACTGAGGGCAGATTATGTCAGACTAATCTAACTGGTTTTTTTTTACTATATTACCAATGTTTTGGACCAGGGTGGTGCTGTGGACATAGCATATCTTGATTTCAGCAAGGCATTTAAAACAGTTCCACACAATGATCTAATACAAAAGTTGTACAAACTAGGATTTAACCCTTGGGTGGTTCAGTGGATATGCAGTTGGCTAAAGGATAGATACAAGAGTGTGATTGTAAATGAGGTTCATTCAGAACCAAGACCAGCCACTAGTGGTGTACCACAAGGCTCTGTACTGGGTCCTGTTCTATCGAATCTACACTGAGCAAAATAATAAACGCAACGCTTTTGTGTTTGCCCCTATTTATCATGAGCTGAACACAAAGATCTACAAATTTTTCTATGTACACAAAAGGCCTATTTATCTCAAATATTGTTCACAAATTTGTCTACATCTGGGTTAGTGAGCACTTCTCTTTCGCCGAGATAATCCATCCACTTCACAGGTACATATCAAGATGCTCATTAGACAGCATGATTATTGCACACTAGGGATGAGCCGAACACCCCCCTGTTCGGTTCGCACCAGAACATGCGAACAGGAAAAAAGTTCGCTCGAACACGCGAACACCGTTAAAGTCTATGGGACACGAACATGAATAATCAAAAGTACTAATTTTAAAGGCTTATATGCAAGGTATTGTCATAAAAAGTGTTTGGGGACCTGGGTCCTGCCCCAGGGGACATGGATCAATGCAAAAAAAAGTTTTAAAAACGGCCGTTTTTTCAGGAGCAGTGATTTTAATAATGCTTAAAGTCAAACAATAAAAGTGTAATATCCCTTTAAATTTCGTACCTGGGGGGTGTCTATAGTATGCCTGTAAAGGGGCGCATGTTTCCCGTGTTTAGAACAGTCTGACAGCAAAATGACATTTCGAAGGAAAAAACTCATTTAAAACTACCGCGGCTATTAATGAATTGCCGGTCCGACAATACACATAAAAGTTCATTGATAAAAACGGCATGGGAATTCCCCATAGGGAAACCCGAACCAAAATTTAAAAAAAAAAAAAAATGACGTGGGGGGGTCCCCCTAAATTCCATACCAGGCCCTTCAGGTCTGGTATGGATATTAAAGGGAACCCCGGCCAAAATTAAAAAAAAAAAAAAATGACGTGGGGTTCCCCCTAAATTCCATACCAGACCCTTCAGGTCTGGTATGGATTTTAAGGGGAACCCCGCGCCAAAAAAAAAAAAAAAAAACGGCGTGGGGTTCCCCCAAAAATCCATACCAGACCCTTATCCGAGCACGCAACCTGGCAGGCCGCAGGAAAAGAGGGGGGGACGAGAGTGCGGCCCCCCCCCCCTCCTGAACCATACCAGGCCACATGCCCTCAACATTGGGAGGGTGCTTTGGGGTAGCCCCCCAAAACACCTTGTCCCCATGTTGATGAGGACAAGGGCCGCATCCCCACAACCGTGGCCGGTGGTTGTGGGGGTCTGCGGGCGGGGGGCTTATCGGAATCTGGAAGCCCCCTTTAACAAGGGGACCCCCAGATCCCGGCCCCCCCCCCTGTGTGAAATGGTAAGGGGGTACTTACCCCTACCATTTCACTAAAAAAGTGTCAAAATAGTTAAAAATGACAAGAGACAGTTTTTGACAATTCCTTTATTTAAATGCTTCTTCTATCTTCCTTCATCTTCTTCATCTTCTGGTTCTTCTGGCTCTTCTGGTTCTTCCTCCGGCGTTCTCATCCAGCATCTCCTCCGCGGCGTCTTCTATCTTCTTCTCCTCGGGCCGCTCCGCACCCATGGCATGAGGGGAGGCTCCCGCTCTTCTCTTCATCTTCTTCTTCATCCTCTTCTCTTCTTCATCTTCTTCATCTTCTTCATCTTCATCTTCTCTTCTTAATTTTCTTCTGCGGGCCGCTCCGCATCCATGCATGGAGGGAGGCTCCCGCTGTGTGACGGCGTCTCCTCGTCTGACGGTTCTTAAATAACGGGGGGCGGGGCCACCCGGTGACCCCGCCCCCCTCTGACGCACGGGACATGACGGGACTTCCCTGTGGCATTCCCCGTGACGTCACAGGGAAGTCCCGTCAAGTCACCGTGCGTCAGAGGGGGGAGGGGTCACCGGGTGGCCCCGCCCCCCGTTATTTAAGAACCGTCAGACGAGGAGACGCCGTCACACAGCGGGAGCCTCCCTCCATGCCAGCATGGCTGCGGAGCGGCCCGGAGAAGAAATGAAGAAGGAAGAAGAGATGAAGAAGAAGAAGATGAAGAAGATGAAGAAGAGAAGAGGATGAAGAAGAATAAGATGAAGAGAAGAGCGGGAGCCTCCCCTCATGCCATGGGTGCGGAGCGGCCCGAGGAGAAGAAGATAGAAGACGCCGCGGAGGAGATGCTGGACGAGAACGCCGGAGGAAGAACCAGAAGAGCCAGAAGAACCAGAAGATGAAGAAGATGAAGGAAGATAGAAGAAGCATTTAAACAAAGGAATTGTCAAAAACTGTCTCTTGTCATTTTTAACTATTTTGACACTTTTTTAGTGAAATGGTAGGGGTAAGTACCCCCTTACCATTTCACACAGGGGGGGGGGGCGGGATCTGGGGGTCCCCTTGTTAAAGGGGGCTTCCAGATTCCGATAAGCCCCCCGCCCGCAGACCCCCACAACCACCGGCCACGGTTGTGGGGATGAGGCCCTTGTCCTCATCAACATGGGGACAAGGTGTTTTGGGGGGCTACCCCAAAGCACCCTCCCAATGTTGAGGGCATGTGGCCTGGTACGGTTCAGGAGGGGGGGGCCGCACTCTCGTCCCCCCCTCTTTTGCTGCGGCCTGCCAGGTTGCGTGCTCGGATAAGGGTCTGGTATGGATTTTTGGGGGAACCCCACGCCGTTTTTTTTTTTTTTTTTTGGCGCGGGGTTCCCCTTAAAATCCATACCAGACCTGAAGGGTCTGGTATGGAATTTAGGGGGAACCCCACGTCTTTTTTTTTAATTTTGGCCGGGGTTCCCCTTAATATCCATACCAGACCTGAAGGGCTTGGTATGGAATTTAAGGGGACCCCCCCACGTCATTTTTTTTTTTTTTTAATTTTGGTTCGGGTTTCCCTGTGGGGAATTCCCATGCCGTTTTTATCAATGAACTTCTATGTGTATTGTCGGCAAAGCAATAGCCGCGGGTAGTTTTAAATGGGTTTTTTCCTTCGAAATGTCATTTTGCTGTCAGACTGTTCTAAACACGGGAAACATGCGCCCCTTTACAGGCATACTATAGACACTCCCCAGGTACGAAATTTAAAGGGATATTACACTTTTATTGTTTGACTTTAAGCATTATTAAAATCACTGCTCCTGAAAAAACGTCCATTTTTAAAACTTTTTTTTGCATTGATACATGTCCCCTGGGGCAGGACCCGGGTCCCCAAACACTTTTTATGACAATAACTTGCATATAAGCCTTTAAAATTAGCACTTTTGATTTCTCCCATAGACTTTTAAAGGGTGTTCCGCGGCATTCGAATTTGCCGCGAACACCCCAAATTGTTCGGTGTCGGCGAACTTGCGAACAGCCAATGTTCGAGTCGATCATGAGTTCGACTCGAACTCGAAGCTCATCCCTTTTGCACACGTGTGCCTTAGGCTGGCCACAATAAAAGGCCACTCTAAAATGTGTAGTTTTACTGTATTGGGTGGGTCCGGGGGCTACGAAAACCAGTCAGTGTCTGGTGTGATCATCATTTGCCTCAGGCAGTGCAGCACATCTCCTTCGCAAAGAGTTGATCAGGTTGTTGATTGTGGCCTGTGGAATGTTGGTCCTTTCCTCCTAAATTGCTGTGCGAAGTTGCTGGATATTGGCAGGAACTGGAACACGCTGTCATATATGCCAATCCAGAGCATCCCAAACATGCTCAATGGGTGACATGTCCAATGATTATGCTGGCCATGCAAGAACTGGGATTTTTTCAGCTTCCAGGAATTATGTACAGATCCTTGCAACACGGGGCCGTGCATTATCATGCTGCAACATGAGGTGATGGTCATGGATGAATAGCACAACAATGGGCCTCAGGATCTCGTCACAGTATCCCTATGCATTCAAAATGGCATCTATAAAATGCACCTGTGTTCATTGTCCATCGCATACAGCTGCTCATACCATACTCATCCACACAATGCCAAACACTGTCTGCCATCTGCCCTGTACAGTGAAAACCGGGATTCATCCATGAGGAGAACACCTCTCCAAAGTGCCAGGCACCATTGAATGTGAGCATTTGCCCACTCAAGTCGGTTACGACGGCGAACTGCAGTCAGGTCGAGACCCCTATGAGGACGATGAACATGCAGATGAGCTTCCCTGAGATGGTTTCTGACAGTTTGTGCAGAAATTCTTTGGTTATGCAAACCAATTGTTGCAGCAGCTGTCCGGGTGGCTGGTCTCAGATGATCTTGGAGGTGAAGATGCTGAATGTGGAGGGCCTGGGCTGGTGTGGTTACACATGGTCTGCGGTTGTGAGGCCGGTTGGATGTACTGCCAAATTCTCTGAAACACCTTTGGAGATGGCTTATGGTAGAGAAATGAACATTCAATTCAGGGGCAACCGCTCTGATGGACATTCCTGCAGTCAGCATACCAATTGCACGCTCCCTCAAGACTTACAAATCTGCTCTAAATCTATGTTAGTGAGCACCTCTCCTTTGCAAATATAATCCATCCATCTCACAGTTTAAGGCACACCTGTGCAATAATCTTGCTATCTAATCAGCATCTTGATATGCCACACCTGTGAGATGGATGGATTATATTTGCAAAGGAGAGGTGCTCACTAACATAGATTTAGAGCAGATTTGTAAACAATATTTGAGAGAAATAGGCCTATTGTGTACATGGAAAAGGATCTTTGAGTTCAGCTCATGATAAATAGGGGCTAACACAAAAGTGTTGCGTTTATAATTTTGCCCAATGTGTGTAATTGTGTGTGTGTGTATATATGTATATATATATATATATATATATATATATATATATATATATATATATATATACACAAATACACACAGTGGGGATGGAAAGTATACAGACCCTCTTTCATTTTTCACTCTTTGTTATATTGCAGCCATTTGCTAAAATCATTTAAGTTAATTTTTTTCCTCATTAATGTACACACAGCACCCCATATTGACAGAAAAAAATAATTGTTGACATTTTTGCAGATTTATTAAAAAAGAAAAACTAAAATATCACATTGTCCTAAGTATTCAGACCCTTTGCTGGGACACTCATATATTTAACTCAGGTGCTGTCCATTTCTTCTGATCATCCTTGAGATGGTTCTACACCTTCATTTGAGTCCAGCTGTGTTTGATTATACTGATTGGACTTGATTAGGAAAGCCACACACCTGTCTATATAAGACCTTACAGCTCACAGTGCATGTCAGAGCAAATGAGAATCATGAAGTCAAAGGAACTGCCTGAAGAGCTCAGAGACAGAATTGTGGCAAGGCACAGATCTGGCCAAGGTTACAAAAAAAACTGCTGCACTTAAGGTTCCTAAGAGCACAGTGGCCTCCATAATCCTTAAATGGAGGACGTTTGGGACGACCAGAACCCTTCCTAGAGCTGGCCGTCTGGCCAAACTGAGCTATCGGGGGAGAAGAGCCTTGGTGAGAGAGGTAAAGAAGAACCCAAAGATCACTGTGGCTAAGCTCCAGAGATGCAGTCGGGAGATGGGAGAAAGTTGTAGAAAGTCAACCATCACTGCAGCCCTCCACCAGTCTGGGCTTTATGTCAGAGTGGCCCGACGGAAGCCTCTCCTCAGTGCTAGACACATGAAAGCCTGCATGGAGTTTGCTAAAAAAACACCTACACATAGAACTTTTTGGCCTTAATTCTAAGCGGTATGTGTGGAGAAAACCAGGCACTGCTCATCACCTGTCCAATACAGTCCCAACAGTGAAGCATGATGGTGGCAACATCATGCTGTGTGGGTTGTTTTTCAGCTGCAGGGACAGGACGACTGGTTGCAATCGAGGGAAAGATAAATGCGACCAAGTACAGGGATATCCTGGACAAAACCTTCTCCAGAGTGCTCAGGACCTCAGACTCAGCCGAAGGTTTCCCTTCTAACAAGACAATGACCCTAAGCACACAGCTAAAATAACGAAGGAGTGGCTTCACAACAACTACGTGACTGTTCTTGACATGCCCAGCCAGAGCCCTGACTTAAACCCAATTGAGCATCTCTGGAGAGATCTAAAAATGGCTGTCCACCAACGTTTACCATTCAACCTGACAGAACTGGAGAGGATCTGCAAGGAGGAATGGCAGAGGATCCCCAAATCCAGGTGTGAAAAACTTGTTGCATCTTTCCCAAAAAGAATCATGGCTGTATTAGATCAAAAGGGTGATTCTACTAAATACTGAGCAAAGGGTCTGAATACTTAGGACCATGTGATATTTCAGTTTTTCTTTTTTAATAAATCTGCAAAAATGTCAACAATTCTGTGTTTTTCTGTCAATATGGGGTGCTGTGTGTACATTATGAGGAAAACAAATGAACTTAAATTATCTTAGCAAATGGCTGCAATATAACAGAGTGAAAAATTTAAGGAGGTCTGAATACTTTCCGTCCCCTGTGTGTGTGTGTGTGTGTGTGTGTGTGTGTGTGTATGTGTATATATATATATATATATATATATATATATATATATATATATATATATATATAATTTGTAGCTCCACAGGACCGAATGCTAAACCGTCAAACTTTAAACAAAAAGGCTTTTATTTTCAGCAAGCAAATCAAAAATAAGGCTTCCAGCAGCACAAAATAAAGTCTGCTTATCTTCAGCACAAACTAAAAGTAAAAAGGCACATACAATTTGTGGACGGGTCTTAGCCCCAAGGTTTTAACAGTCCTTGTTAAATCTTTAGCAACCTCCAGCAAGCTTACAGCTCTCCAAAACGGGTGTATTCACCACAACTCCTCCTCACCACCACACCTAGCACTACTTCCTGCCTTTAAGATCTGCTTCCTGGAGGCTCTTAACCCCATGTGTGCTGGAATCCCTGTAGTCAGGGGTGGAAGCTCTTTCCCACCTGAATATCACTGCAGAGCCTCCAAAATTCCGGGTCCCAAATATCTCTCTATTAACACAGGAAGAACTGCAATCTATTCCCGGGAATTCCTGACCCCCTGAATACTATCACACTTCCCTTAAAGGGACCTCAACCCAAATATTGGTGATATATAGTACCTGTCCAGGACCCAACTTTGGTGTCCTGTACTATTATATATATATACACACACACACACACACACATATACACATATACACACACACATATATCTAGAGAGAGAGAGAATATATCTTTTTTTTTTTTTTTTTCTTCTATTGGTTGAACTAGATGGACTTCTGTCCTTTTTCAGCCAGACCAATGCCCCGTACACACGGTCGGATTTTCCTGATGAAAAATGTCCGATCGGAGCGTGTTGTCGGAAATTCCGACCGTGTGTGGGCTCCATCGGACATTTTCTATCGGATTTTCCGACACACAAAGTTTGAGAGCAGGATATAAAATTTTCCGACAACAAAATCCGTTGTCGGAAATTCCGATCGTGTCTACACAAATCCGACGGACAAAGTGCCACGCATGCTCAGAATAAATAAAGAGATGAAAGCTATTGGCCACTGCCCTGTTTATAGTCCCGACGTACGTGTTTTACGTCACCGCGTTTAGAATGATCGGATTTTCCGACAACTTTGTGTGACCGTGTGTATGCAAGACAAGTTTGAGCCAACATCCGTCGGAAAAAATCCTAGGATTTTGTTGTCGGAATGTCCGAACAAAGTCCGACCGTGTATACGGGGCATAACTATGTACCTATGTAACCCTCAAAATGATGACCTACTGCGCTGCTACCGTGCGCATTGCAGCACAACCCTATCTACTTAAATGAGTCGCGATCTATGGCAGTATCACTTCCTAAATGTCGGATGCCATTTCATTTTTGCCTCAGCATGTGCATAGTGCTGAGTGACTGCATACCCTAGTTAAGGTGAACCATGGCTCAACCTGCTGCTAATACATTTAATCAGGAGAAAAGAGCTCAAAATTGGAGCTATTGCACATATGAACTAATAGAAATGAAACAAAAATTTGGATTGGGTGCTATGGGTGACTCGGCTTTTGTGCTTCTTTTCCTTATGTTGTAATGGGTCTGCTCCATAGTGTACTGCAGATCAATGTGGCCATGTATAGGACTGCATATACCAAACCATGAGGTTGTGATTTAAACAGCTCTCTCTAGGTGGCAGCAGAAAACAAGGCTGTCACCCCACAGCATCTGTGCTATTTTCTCTATGTTTTAGTACTAAGTAGCAAAAAAAAAAAAAAAAAAAGTGTAGCGGGTTTGGTACTTTACTTTCTTTACACAGTCCTTTGAATTAGATTGTAAGCTCTTAGAAGCAGGGCCTTTTTAACCCTCTTGTATTTTATTGTATTGTAACTATATTGTCTCCCTTTATATTGTAAAGCGCTGTACATACTATTAGGCACTATAGAAACCCTGTTTTAAATTGGGACTTCCATTCATTTTTCAAAGAGAACATAAATTTATATTCCTCCCAGCACTATACTAGAGGGCAGCCAGATTACGAGAGATCAGACAAAACCATAGAAGACGGATGGCCAAGACCATCACAGGGAAATAAGAGCAGTCTTGTATGGTGTATAAGGCAGTACGCACAGTGGCAACATTTTAAAGGCAAGCAGCCTATCATATTCCATGAATGGACAGTGTGATGTTATGCGACACAGAAAATCTATTAATTTTGTAGCAACAAAACCAGAACTCATTACTGACCTTTGTAAGCTTTAAAGATTTTTACCAAATTTTTGCATTCTTCCAAGATCTTATCTTCTATTGTTTTCTTCCCCATCCCCAAATCTCGCAACGTAGACAGAGCAAATCGTTTCATGACTTTCCAGTTATTACCATTAGAAAATATAATACCTAAAACAAAAAATAAAATAACATATACAACCGATTAGAATAAAGTGTTTGTAAACCTAAATTCTTTCTTTCATTATGTTTGAAAATGTGCTCCAGGATCTACAGGTAAGAAACTTTGCCATCAATCTGCTTAAAGTGATATTAAACCTATTATAGATGCCAAGGATAGGACCAACCCTACTGCCAGGGGCACATGTACCAATGCTTTTATTTTTATTTAATTTTGTAAGCAATTTTAATCACGTCCAGAAAAATACATTAAAAATACACAATTCTATAAAAATAATGCCTGGGGGATGCCTTAAAATCTAAGTGCAGCCTAATTGATAAACAAAAAAATTAGCACAGGGGACATTAATTACAGTCAGTAGGTTATGTCCCTTCTGCTGCTGCCTCTTAGAAAAGCTGGATCAAAAGAGCTGACAGTCTCTCTCTTGATGATCTTTCTTGAAGAGATCCTGTGACAGCCCCTTAGTTGTATTAACCCCACCACACTGAAAAAATATGGCGGCAGTGGTATGGGCATGGACAGAGGAGGATCTCAACTAAAAGAAGGGGCACCAGCACAAGGTATATATCCTGCTGACTGTATGTTATGTCCCTTCTGCTGTTTTTTTCTGCATTTTATTTTGCCTGCATACCAATACCAGACACTTTCATCCCCTTCCTGCCCAGACCAATGTTCAGCTATCAGCACTGTCACACTTTCGTTTGGGTACAGTGTTGCATGACTGTACAATTGCCAGTTAAAGTAGTGCACTACCGAATAGCAAAAAAATGGCCTGGTCGTGAAAGGGGTAAAATCTTTCAGAGCTCAAGTGGTAAGGGACACAGTATAGAAATGTTGGTATATTTTTTATATACAGTGCATCCGGAAAGTAATCACAGTGCTTCACCTTTTACACATTTTGTTATATTACAGCCTTATTCCAAAATGAATTAAGTTCATTATTTTCCTCAAAATTCTACAAACAATAACCCATAATGACAATGTGAAAGAAGTTTTTTAAAGAATTCACAGCCTTTGCCATGACACTCAAAATTGAGCTCAGGTGCATCCTGTTTCCACTGATCATCCTTGAAATATTTTTACAACTTGATTGGAGTCCACCTGTGGTACATTCAGTTGATTGGACATGATTTGGAAGGGCACACACTGTCTATATAAGGTCACACAGTTACAGGGCATGTCAGAGCACAAACCAAGCCATGAAGTCCAAGGAATTGTCTGTAGACCTCCGAGACAGGATTGTTTTGAGGAACAGATCTGGGGAAGGGTACAGAAACCTTTCTGCATCATTAAAGGTCCCAATGAGCGCAGTAGCCTCCATCATCCGTAATGCAAGAAGTTTGGAACAGCAGAATTCTTCCTAGAGCGGGCCGCCCGGCCAAACTGAGCGATCGGGGGAGAAGAGCCTTAGGAAGGTGACCAAGAACCCGATGGTTCTTGGTCACCTTCAGCATTTCTCTGTGGAGAGAGGAGAACCTTCCAGAAGAACAAGCATCTCTGCAGCACTCCACCAATCAGGCCTGTATGGTAGAGTGGCCAGACTGAAGCCACTCCTCAGTAAAGGCACATGACAGCCCGCCTGGAGTTTGCCAAAAGGCACCTTAAGGACTCTCAGATCATGAGAAACAAAATTCACTGGTCTGATGAAACAGAGATTGAACTCCTTAGCCTGAATGGCAAGTGTCATGTCTGGAGAAAACCAGGCACTGTTCATCACCTGGCCAATGTCATCCCTACAGTGAAGCATGGTGGTAACATCATCATGCTGTGGGGATGTTTTTTTCTGCCGTAGGAACTGGGAGACTAGTCAGTTTCGAGGGAGAGATGAATGCAGCAATCTACAGAGACATCCTTGATGAAAACCTACTCCAGAGCGCTCTAGATCTCAGACTGGGGAGAAGGTTCTTCTTCCAGCAGGGCAATGACCCTAAGCACATAGCCAAGATAACAAAGGATTGTCTACAGGACAACTCTGTGAATGTCCTTGAGTGGCACAGCCAGAGCCCAGACTTGAACGTGATTGAACATCTCTGGAGAGATCTGAAAATGGCTGTGCATTGACGCTCCCCATCCAACCTGATGGAGCATTAGAGGCCCTGCAAAGAAGAATGGGAGAAACTTCCCAAAAATAGGTGTGCCAAGCTTGTAGCATAATACTCAAAAAGACTTGAGGCTGTAATTGGTACCAAAGGTGCTTCAACAAAGTATTGACCAAAGGCTGTGAATATTTATGTACATTATGTAATTTTTTTTTTAATGCATTTGCAAGGATTTTAAACAAACTTCTTTCATGTTATCATTATGGAGTTTTGTTTGTAGAATTTTGAGGAAAATAATGAATTGATTCTATTTTTTGGAATGTAGTGGCAGCATATTTACCTGTTAATGTAGTATAATGTTATCCTATGTACAGTGTTATAGTTTAGTATATAGCACCTATATCTAGCGGTCAAAATGTGGAATGGACTGCATTTTATTTCTTTATTCAAGAATGGTACAGGAAGTAATTGTTTATTTACTTTTGGCAAGAATTGACCTACCCAAGATGCAGAGTGTTCTTACCCAGCAACACTCTTGCACTGAACTGCATGCTGGGTAGGCTATAAAAGAAATCGGCGTGACCATCTTAAGTCTCTTCGGAACGCGTGGCCTGCCTATGAGGATCTGTGTGCAGGTCTCCAGCAGAGCGCGGCCTACACCCATTGCTGGGCGATCCGATCAGAGACCCTGCAGCATATTAGTGAGCTGGACTGACGGCGAGGCAGAACTGAGAAGGATCCATCGAAGCCTGTCAGAGCCATCTAAGGGTCTCAGAACATCTCACTGAGCAGGGCTGAGCAGGGCGGAGCAGCGTAGCAGTGTCGACCGGCCGGAAACAGGATGGCATGCACCGGAGCAGAACTGTTATACCCTGCAGACCTGGTTGGGTGAGAGGGCTGCTGCCCAAAGTTTCATTGACGCACTTTTACACACTTGCATCTATAACACAGTGCTGCTGGGACCTGTAGTCCCACAGAGGAGATTCAAGGGATTAAAGACTGAGTTTAATATAGGCCTTAAGCCAGCACTTCACTACAATTAAAGTACTGTGTTATACCAAGTTACTTACACCAAAAACAGTTGCAGTGCTGCCACACCCCAACAATAGCTCAACATTCAGTTTGCTCTGAACCGGGTTTTGTTAACCACTGGATTACAATTTAACCTACACATAGCTAGCAGAAGACAAAAGAAAAGAAGGACTGCCTCTTTTAACGCAAGGCCTTGCATTTTATTTGTTCTTCAGAGTTATTGTAATACAAAGCAGTGGGAGCTCCCTAGGAATTGTGCTATACTCTATTCAAATAGCAATTGTTTATTTTACATAAACAGAGCATTCTGAGAGTGGGACAGTGCTCATAGTGAAGTCAGTTCACTCTGCCATTAGTCCCATTTCATAGACGCATGTCTAAGAGGTTAATTTAAACAACTTTTATTTGTATAGTACTGTTGTGAACTAAATCTGTTGGCTTACACACTAATGCCCCG
Source organism: Lithobates clamitans (assembly GCA_037952925.1). Classification (NCBI taxonomy): domain Eukaryota; kingdom Metazoa; phylum Chordata; class Amphibia; order Anura; family Ranidae; genus Lithobates; species Lithobates clamitans. The sequence goes on along the minus strand of JBBGZY010000167.1, from coordinate 1,094,867 downwards.
TACACACGGTCGGACATTGATCGGACATTCCGACAACAAAATCCATGGATTTTTTCCAACGGATGTTGGCTCAAACTTGCCTTGCATACACACGATCACACAAAGTTGTCGGAAAATCCGATCATTCTGAACGCGGTGACGTAAAACACGTACGTCGGGACTATAAATGGGGCAGTGGCCAATAGCTTTCATCTCTTTATTTATTCTGAGCATGCGTGGCACTTTGTGCGTCGGATTTGTGTACACACGATCGGAAATTCCGACAATGGATTTTGTTGTCGGAAAATTTTATAGCCTGCTCTCAAACTTTGTGTGTCGGAAAAACCAATGGAAAATGTGTGATGGAGCCTACACACGGTCGGAATTTCCGACAACAAGGTCCTATCACACATTTTCCGTCGGAAAATCCGACCGTGTGTACGGGGCATTACAGTACAACAGTACAAACTGCTGTAATCACTATCTTGAAGCAGATATAGTAAAATCTTACTTTTGTTTAAGTACTATTGTTTGGAGTGTTGCTTCCTTTGAATTGCTGACTAGGTGAAGAGCTGGAGGTTAAAGGTAAAGACAAAAGGTATATTACATTATATATTGTGGACTTGTCTTTAAGTTCTTTTTGCACATTAACATTACATCACAGCTGTGTCAAGGGGACTGAGTCAAATTAAGAAGGCATAATAGAGTACAGGCCCAATCAAAATATCGGCAGCTCCTTCGGGGGTCAGTGCTACAGCAGGAATAAGGCTGTAACAACAAAATGTGGAAAAAGTGAAGCGCTGTGAATACTTTCCGGATGCACTGTATGTTAAAAAAAAACATCAAATTGCAATAAAATATGCATCATGGTGGGGGGAGGGTTTATTACATTATTTGAGATTTTTTTGTGAAGTCCTGCATGTATAACTACACATTGTACACATTTGAGGACATTTGAACATTCTGCTATTACCTGACTCAAGATAATAATAGTATCTTAAAAATTCAAACAGTACCATTTGAAAGTATACAGGCAGGCCCTTGCACTACATGCTTTGGGGAATTCATCCATAAATCAGAGCACAAAAGAGATGGGTATAGCGTGTATGGGTTTGGCAAAGTCAGCAGATAGATTATTGAGGATAGATAGAGAATTGGGATCAGCTGACTTAGCAGTTGGGGGAGGGAGGGTTACTAAAAATTATTTGGGGACACCACAAAAAATAAGCCTCTGCCACTCTGCCAGAATTTAAAGCTAAAATAACATTTCTAAATATTTAAGAGGGTGTTTGGGGTAAAGCACTACTATGGAGCTGATAAAATACATTGTTAAGTGACTACATGCGGTGAATATAGGGCCCGTAGAGCATGCTGGGGAGGTTAGTGAAGGACAATCTGTATGAAGGACCTAAAAAATTAATTACATAAAAATCCAGCATGCATGAGGACAAAGGGGACATTCACAGCATATTCCAATCATGGTAATTAGGGAATGAGGAAAGAAATACAATATATTAGCAAACATTAAGTACAATAAAATGTGATATTAAAGGATACAAATCTTACCTTCACATACTCCTTCTGCAGAACCTGTATGATGGCAGAACAGGTCTCTGGGATGATGATACCCAGAGCCTGGGGGGAGGTGCCTGTCGAGAACTTCAAGTCCTGCAGACTTCTCCCTGTCGCCAAATAACGCAGGGTAACGACCAACCTCTGCTCCGGAGTGATGGCTTGCCTCATGCAGGTATCCTGCCTGCTAATATAAGGGGTCAGCGAAGCCAACAGACGGTGAAACACGGGGTCTGTCATCCTGAGAAAGTTCCTGAAATCATCAGGATTATTCTCACAGGTCTCACGGAGCAAAGGCATATGAGAGAACTGGTCACGCTGAAGCAACCAATTCTTGGTCCATGAACTCCTCCCCACCCTGTTCATGGACTGGACTTGTGTCAAGGTCAGGACCCCAACACCAAGCCCCCGCACAGCACGAACTCTACAAGGAGTACGCATACGCAACATGGCTAGAAAACGGTCGGCTGCTCAGAACGAAGTAACAGAACGCACTGAAGAACAACAAGGCCTGTGAAGAGCGACCTGAAAAACAGTAACGAACGAACAGGAATACAATGACTAAGTCACGCGGAACTTGCTTGCACGCACTGAAGAGCAGATACAAACCCACAAGCACAAACTGAACGGCAGAAAACGATCTGAAAACCAAGAGTCTGAAAAAGCACGAATCGTCTCTAACCAAACTTTTACTAACACGAGATTAGCAAAAGGAGCCCAAAGGGTGCCGCGCTTGGTTCTGAACTGGCCTTTTCTAGTCTCGTCGTACGTGGTTGATGTCACCGCGTTCTTGGCGATCGGAAATTCTGACAACTTTGTGCGACCGTGTGTACGCAAAACAAGTTTGAGCCAACATCCGTCAGAAAAAATCCTAGGATTTTGTTGTCGGAATGTCCGAGCAATGTCCGACCGTGTGTACGGGGCATTAGGGTGCTAGTGGCTTGCCTGCACAGTGCCCAAGTTGCACCATACTGCACAATAAAAACCTATGGCTTTGTGTAACAAAAGGCAGGCGTGATCCACTCGCTGGCTTGTTGACAACTTTTGGGCATATCTTAATTAAAGTTAACCAGTTCCAGGGACAAACATCACATCCACATCCTGTATTATACACTAGTAGAAAAGGGAATGAATGGGAGGGGAAATGTAGGACTTTTTAGGGTGTGAGGTTGTCACTGAGGTGAGCACAGAAGCAGCATTCTTAAAAAAAATAGTTTTATTGTACAAACATGAATAAAAACATCATAACATATAGATGCTTTTGGGCATTTTGAGCCAGTTTTGGCGAGGCAGCCCTGAAGAATCCAGAGGACACTCAAGAGTGCCACGGCACCCTGGATGAAAAAAGGCCAGTATACAAAATTTTTCTGTATATATTTCAGCCATACAATAAAAAATATATACAAATATAGTTACCATGTTCCTTGGCAAGGTCTAGAAAAACTGGCACATGAGGTCTCCCAGCAAACGCCTCAGCATGGTTGACCAGAGCATCTTTTACCGTCTCGTAGCCGCTGAGCACAACCATCTTCTGTGTCCCTATCTGTAGGCTGTACACTGAGCCATACTTCTCAGCAAGCTGCATTATTAAGAAGAAAAAAATGAAATAGTTCAATCTATGAGAAGCCAGTGGGTGATTCATCAGATGACAGTTCTAGGTGATCTTTAACAAATGTACAATATACATATTATTGTCTTTTTATAGTTCAGGAAAGAAAAAGATTAAGGCCCCTTTCACACTTATACGACTTCAAAGTCGCGCGATTTTACCGCGATTTCACGGCCCCGATTTTGCTGCGATTTGGGAGCAGTACTACTTTGTACGACTTTGCCACGTTTCTTGGCATTAACAAATGAAAACATACAGTGGTTGGTATGAATCATAAGGGGAAACTCCACGCCAAGTTTTAAATAAAAAAACTGGCGTGGGTTCCCCCCAGGGGCATACCAGGCCCTTAGGTCTGGTATGGATTGTAAGGGGAACCCCCTACGCCGAAAAATCGGCGTGGGGTCCCCCCCAAAATCCATACCAGACCCTTATCCGAGCATGCAGTCCGGCCGGTCAGGAATGGGGGTGGGGACGAGCGAGCACCCCCCCTCCTGGACCGTACCAGGCCGCATGCCCTCAACATGGGGGGTGGGTGCTTTAGGGCATGGGGGGCACCCTGCCGGCCCCCCCACCCCAAAGCACCTTGTCCCCATGTTGATGAGGACAAGGGCCTCTTCCCGACAACCCTGGCCGTTGGTTGTCGGGGTCTGCGGGCGGGGGGCTTATCGGAATCCGGGAGCCCCCTTTAATAAGGGAGCCCCCAGATCCTGGCCCCCCACCCTATGTGAATGAGTATGGGGTACATGGTACCCCTACCCATTCACCTAGGGAAAAAAGCGTCAATAAAAAACACAGTACACAGGTATTTAAAATAATTTATTAGGCAGCTCCGGGATCTTCTTCCGACTTCGGGGGTCCTCTTCCGACTTCGGGGGTCTCTCCGGCGTCTCCTCCCGGTGTCCGCATCTTCTGCCGGCTCCTCCGCTTTCTTCTGCAGCTCAATTGCTAGCGGTGGTCCGGACTTCTGCCTTCTGCCTTCTTCTTTTCTTCCAGAGATGTTGACACGACGCTCTCTCCAGCTGGAATGGTCTCTGAATGCTCCGCAGCGGACTTATATAGGCGGTGACCCCGCCCCTTATGCCGTCATAGTCCCTGGGCATGCTGGGACTGTGACGTTTTAGGAGGCGTGGTCACCGGGTGATGACCACGCCCCCTTATGATGGCACAGTCCCAGCATGCCCCGGGACAGTGACCTCATAAGGGGGCGGGGCCACCGCCTATATAAGTCCGCTGCGGAGCGTTCAGAGACCATTCCAGCTGGAGAGAGCGTCATCCATGCGGGCTTTCATGTGTCTTGCACTGAGGAGAGGCTTCCGTCGGGCCACTCTGCCATAATGCTCCGACTGGTGGAGGGCTGCAGTAATGGTTGACTTTCTACAACTTTCTCCCATCTCCCGACTGCATCTCTGGAGCAAAGCCACAGTGATCTTTGGGTTCTTCTTTACCTGTCTCACCAAGGCTCTTCTCCCCCGATAGCTCAGTTTGGCCGGACGGCCAGCTCTAGTAAGGATTCTGGTCGTCCCAAACATCTTCCATTTAAGGATTATGGAGGCCACTGTGCTCTCAGGAACCTTAAGTGCAGCAGAAATTTTTTTGCAAGCTTGACCAGAACTGTGCCTTGCCACAATTCTGTCTCTCTTCTGGCTCTTCAGGCAGTTCCTTTGACCACATGATTCTCATTTTCTCTGATATGCACTGTGAGCAGTGGCGGCTGGTGCTCAAAATTTTTTGGGGGGGCGCAAACAAACTGAAAAATTCTGAAAAAAAAACATCAATCGCAGCCACTGTCATCAAAACGCAGCCACTGTGTTATCAATTGCAGCCACTGTCATCAAAATACAGCCACTGTCATCAAAATACAGCCACTGTGTCATCAAAAACGCATCCACTGCCATCAAAAACACAGCCACTGTGTCATCAAAAATGCAGCCACTGTGTCATCAAAAAGGCATCCACTGTGTCATCAAAAACGCATCCACTGTGTCGTCAAAACGCATCCACTGTGTCATCAAAACGCATCCACTGTGTCATCAAAACGCATCCACTGTGTCATCAAAACGCATCCACTGTGTCCACTGATCCCAGAAACCATGATTGTCTCCTTAATAGCAGACAGCATCTCTTTGAACAAGGGGGAAGGGGGGCAAGTTATCAAAGAAGGATACTCACAGTGATTTGGGGGGCTGGGAGAGGATGCTTTATGTGCTAGGGGCCACTTTGGGAGCAGAGAGGATTTATGCTGGGGGGGTCTATTTTATATTCAACCCCCCTTCTAGCACAAATCCTCTCTGCTCCCAAAGTGGCCCCTAGCACATAAAGCATCCTCTCCCAGCCCCCCAAATCACTGTGATTATCTTTCTTTGATAACTTGCCCCCCTTCCCCTGCAGTGTCATATTCAGACCTCAGATCAGCACGTCCTGTGTATGTGTCCATTCTCCTCCCCCTCCCCCTCTGTCTGTGTATAGGAGGTGTCTTCAGTCCGTGTGTTAGTGAGACAGGAGGGGTGGGGATGGGGAAGAGAGGGACAGATACAGATGCAGCTGTGCTGTGCTGTGCTGGAGTTCACCCTCCTTGCCAGACAGCAACCCATCCCTCATACTGCTCTTACCTTCCTCCTGCAGCTCTGCTCAGCTGAAGAACGAAGCTGCCGACGTCACTTCCGGCTTTCGTCTGTTTCACGAAAGCCGGAAGTGACCTCAAGAATTGAAAAGCAATGCTCCCGCCCATAGAATCACACTAATTCTACGGGCGGAAGCTAATCGGCGTTTTTGTTTGCGCCACAAGGCGGGTTAAAAGCCCGCAAATGAAGCGCCATGTCTGCAATCTCATGATTGACGTGGTGCTTCCCATAGTGCACTGCGTCCGGCGCCACAGTGCACTTTGTTAAATGACTTTTTTTTTTGTTGTTCTTAAAGGGGCCGTTTTAAAATTTATTTATTTATTTATTAATTAATTAATTTATTTTTTGACTACAGGAGGGGGGGCGGCGCCCAGGTGCCCCCTATGGATGGGCCGCCACTGACTGTGAGCTGTAAGGTCTTATAAAGACAGGTGTGTGGCTTTCCTAATCAAGTCCAATCAGTATAATAAAAGCTGGACTCAAATGAAGGTGTAGAACCATCTCAAGGATGATGATCGGAAGAAATTGACAGCACCTGAGTTAAATATATGAGTGTCACATCAAAGGGTCTAAATACTTAGGACCATGTGATATTTCAGTTTTTCTTTTTTAATAAATCTGCAAAAATGTCAACAATTCTGTGTTTTTCTGTCAATATGGGGTGCTGTGTGTACATTATTGAGGAAAAAAAATGAACCTAAATGATTTAAGCAAATGGCTGCAATATAACAAAGAGTGAAAAATTTAGGGGGTCTGAATACTTTCCGTCCCCACTGTAATTCTGCTATTGACAAACTATTGAACATCATTCAGCCTGGTGGACTGTACCTCAATAAATAAAAAAATAGGTCTGTTTTTTTTAAAAAACTTTTCAAATTTGACATGCCACAGTGGACTGAGAATTTTCCCCTGTGTGCATTTTGGCGTGCTTCAGAGCACATTCACTGCAACACAATATACAAGATATATGCGGTTTTAATTTTTTGCACAATAAACAAAAAAAGACTGACAGTTTTGATTAAAAAAAAAAAACAATATTTTTTACTTTCTGCTATGAAACACACCTAATAAAAAAAAAAATGTAAAAAATCAAATTTCTTCATAAATGTATGCCAATATGTATTCTACGACATTTTGTTGGTAAATAAAATTCCAATAAGCGTATATTGATTTTCAGAAATACATATATACGCTGCGCTTTCAAATATACTCTTTACATTATATATATGTGATAACCAAAGTGCAAATGTGCGTGTGAATCACACACTGTGATACATCCAGTAACTAGTGACTGTAAAAAGTGACAATAGAGCAACAAATAGTTACGAATACTTAAAAATGAACATATAAATTAAAATAAATAATCACACTAGTGAAAAGTGCTATAAGGTGCATCCATATGGTGATTGGTTGTATCAAAATTATTGTTCATAAAATCATATAGTGTTCATAAAAATATATAGTGGACTCAATCCACAAAAACATACAGATGAATAAAAAGTGCTTCTATGTGCATATGTGTCATCCAATTATTTCAATTCAAAAGTGCTTCTAAAGTCCATGCGATTTAGAAACTGCTGTGTAGATAATCCAAAGCAAGCCGCAGTGATCCATGCGATTTGGAAACTGCTGTGTAGCAAATCGCAGTGATCACAATCAGGTGCTCCCCCCTAGGTATTAAACGCTCACCTCTGAGCGTGTGACTTTGCACTTAAGCTTAGTCAATACACGCCTGTGAACCACCTCTGGGGCTCTGCATTTTTACCCAGACTCCTGGACCCGTCAGCACTATACCTCGGATGAGTATAAAAAGACTGGATGGTGTAATAACGTTTTAACAGTTTATTAATCACATAAAACCCCCCTATGGGGTACTCACATAGTATAGGCGCGTCAGTGCGCCACTCTGCATCAGGCAAACAGCAAACAGCATGTAAAGATACGGATCGATATTGGGATGGTATGGGGTTCTTTCCTGACAGGTCACCTGCTGAACGTCCATCCTGTCCCCTCCCCAACGTGTATCGATACAGGGAACTTCCGTATCTACTTCAGGGGGAAAATATAGTCAGGAAAGAACCCCATACCATCCCAATATCAATCCGGTATCTTTACATGCTGTTTGCCTGATGCAGAGTGGCGCACTGACGCGCCTATACTATGTGAGCACCCCATAGGGGGGTTTTATGTGATTAATAAACTGTTAAAACGTTATTACATCATCCAGTCCTTTTTTACTCAACCGAGGTATAGTGCTGACGGGTCCAGGAGTCTGGTTAAAAATGCAGAGCCCCAGAGGTGGTTCACAGGCGTGTATTGACTAAGCTTAAGTGCAAAGTCACACGCTCAGAGGTGAGCATTTAATATATAGGGGGAGCACCTGATTGTGATCACTGCGGGTTGCTACACAGCAGTTTCCAAATCGCATGGATCACTGCGGCTTGCTTTGGATTATCTACACAGCAGTTTCCAAATCTCATGGACTTTAGAAGCACTTTTGAATTGAAATAATTGGATGACACATGCACATAGAAGCACTTTTTATTCATCTATATGTTTTAGTGGATTGAGTCCACTATATATTTTTATGAACAATATATGATTTTATGAACAATATTTTGGTATAACCAATCACCATATGGATGCACCTTATAGCACTTTTCACTAGTGTGATTATTTTCATTTATATGTTCATTTTTTAAGTATTCATAACTATTTCTTGCACTATTGTCACTTTTTACAGTCACTAGTTACTGGATGTATCACGGTGAATGATTCACACGCATATTTGCACTTTGGTTATCACATATATATAATGTGAAGAGTATATTTGAAAAGCACAGCATATATATTTATTATTTATTCTGCTTTTATCTGCATGTTTTTATGAGACGTGTTTAAAGCTTGCAGTTGTTTCACGGTGCCATTTAGGCAATTTATAATCAGAGGAGGCTCACAGGATCTTTTTTATATATACAAGCATATATTGATTTGTTTGTGCAAAAGTTATAAGGTCTACAAACTAGGGGATACATTTTTTTTTACTAGTAATGGCAGCAATCCTTAGCAGGACTGAAACATTGCGGCAGACAAATCGGACACTAAGTGACACTTTTTGAGGACCAGTGACACCAATACTGTGATAAGTGCTAAAAAAAATGCACTGTCACGGTACTAATGACACTGGCAGGGAAGGGGTTAACATCAGGGGCGATCTAAGAGTTAAATGTGCTCCTAGGGAGAGCTTTCTATATGTTGGGGGGGTGTGGTTTGGCTGTGAGAAGACAGAGGTCCGTGTTCCTGCTTAGCGGAAACACAAGATCTCTGTCTCCCCTACTAACAGATCTGCCTTGTTTACCTAGACCTGCTGATTGGCTCCTGCTGTGTCCAATCACAGTGGGAGCAGGTCGCCAGCGGTGTGCGTGCGCACCCCAGACCCGGAAGTTTTAGATCATGTATCTAGTATGTGATCTGGGGCAGAGTGGCCACCCTGCCGCAGTTAATCTGTGTGGGGCGGTCATGAACCGGTCAATATAAACTATAGTGCATGGCGTAATCTTACAAAGTACACTCCTGTGCTTTACCATAACTTACGTTATCATGCGTGCTATAACAAATCTTAAAATAAATTGTGTGCCTTTTCTGACTTTAGAACATTGGCAACATTTCCTGGATATGAATTATGCATTTTATTGACCTTTTTACTTGTAGTTTGGAGTTTCACAAAAATATGGATGCATCCATCTATGATGTTGGATGGGTGTTGTGTGTGTAAGCAGGGGTTAGTACCCTATTTAGGAGAACCCCACCCCTGGGTAGGAGATAACCTATTCCTTATATTACAAGATCGGAAGAACTGTAGATCTAAACCTGATAGGAAGAGAGAACTTACATAACATCACTATGTAGGCACATACCACTAGGTATATAAATTCCCACGTTAAAAAAGGATGTGGTTTGTCAGGTGGAAGGCGGAAGAGTTGTACTAGCTGTAGGGAGCGCTTGACACTCCCAGTGGGGACATCGTGAAAGAGAGCTAGCTAATGACTGCATGGCAGGCGAAAGCCGCGGTCATGTGAATTCAGCATTAAGGTGGCATTCCAAACTTAGATGTAAGCTGGAATGCCAGGTGTATATTAACACCTTGTAATACATGGCCATACTTATTACACCGTTGACACTACTGCACTACAGACACAGCTTTGGTTAGAGAACACCTCTTCCAGTAGTATGCCTGAGTCGGTACCGCAGAGCTTGTGCCAATCTCCACCAAACCTTGCAGTTCCGTCACTTCATTCCCAGTGACATATGTTACTATTGGATACAGGAAACACACTTCTCCATTATTTTAGGTGAAGGACCTCTTTTAACTGTACATTTATATACACAGGAAGGATCTTACCTCATGAAATGTCACATAAGGTTTTTCCATGCTTATAATGTGTATATTTCCAATGATTGGAAAAGTAGGAGGTCCTGGGGGATAGTTTTTATGAACATTTTGCTTCTGTCCATATAGAACAATTGCCACAAAAGCACAGGTAACAATGCAGAGGATAATTGTTATTGGATCCATTAGATACGTGTCTGTGACAACACCTGGAGATAAAAGGGAGAATCATAAGCTGAAGAGTAGGAATAGTCAAAAAGCATCCACAAGTGAAAAATAGAAAACCTTATTCTTATGAAAAACAGTATATAAAAACATTTCATCAAAATATAGATGCAAAGTTCGTATACCGGTAAAAAAAATCTCAGTTGGAAGTCAATTTTTAAAGTGTATCCAAACTCAAAAACAAAAAAATGTAGAGCCTAGGTGAAGCCAAAACAAAAAAAAAAAAAATCAGCACAAGAGACATAACTTACAGTCATTTGGATGTGTATCTTGTGCTGATGCCTCTTCTTTTAGATTAAATCCTCCTCCAAGGATATAGTAGCTGTAGTATGGCTTCTATGAATGGTGGAGCTGGGTGGTAAGGGTGGGCATAGTCTGGCTTTCTTAATGAGAGCTTAGGAGACAGACACGGGTCATTAAAGGCTAATGTTCTGGCTTAAGCCCAAAACACAAGCTTTTTCCTCTTACCTACCAATTAGGAACAGAAAGCACAAAGAGGTTTAAAGGCACACCTACCTTCATTAGCTTAGCGTTTTTTCCTCTTCGGTAGGGGACAGAGCACTACAGTCTTCCCTTTACATTTTTTTCTTAAAGTAGGTCAAATGCAGGTCAAAAAAGGGGCAAATGCAGATCAAATGCACATGTCAATGCATACTGAACGATCTCAGAAGCATCCTAAACCAATGTCAAAATATCAGCACCAGTCCAAACTAGGTCCACACAGTCCTATAAAGAACTTTAGGTTGATGTTAGGTGATGGCAGTACCACTCACTTGGCAGCTGATGCCTCTAGCATATGGCTACCTGGTAGTACTGGTAGAGTTCTGGTTGAGTAGAGTCTCTCCTTGTCTCTTCTACCTCCTGATATTGGATTCTCCAGTGTTAGTAAGTGGCAGATCACCTCGGCTAGTGTACCAAAACTTTTCTGGACATAAACTCTAAGAGGTCCTGCACCAAATGCTGATCCAGGTTAGAAGCTTGAACATGGAATATTGCTTCAGTACTGTTTTATTATCTGAGTGCAGAGTGAAAATTCTTCTGATGTTGGAATCCTGGACCAAACAGCCCACTGACTGCAGACTAAAGGAGAGGGTGAAATAGTCAAGTGGGTACACTGTGTGTTCTTCTTACCACGTTCCTGTGACTTATGACTATGTTTGCTGTTCTCATTTAGGAGTGTAAAGAAGCAGCTTTACAAAAAATTAGTCAAACAGGATTAATTATAAAATATGTGGTTTATGTGCCAAGAAGCCACCTGTCTAACAAAAGATCTCTGTGCCATGGATGAGTTGTTTTGGAAGAAATTGCATAAGGGCAAAAAAAAAAAAAAAATTGGTTTTCCTTTTTTTAGTCTGATTTGAAAGAAACATTTAAAGCAGAAGTCAGGCAATGCTAAAGATATCCCCATCAGATGATAAATATACTGCTCTTTTTTCTAAGGCATGAGATAAGGCAGAGTATGGCATACCCCATTAAGTGGTTGTAAAATCGTACATATACCCACTGAAGTGACAAGCCTTAGGTGATACAGAGAGATGAAAACAATCCACATTCATAAGTTGTACCTTTTTATCTGCAGCACTCTCCTCTCTACAGCCTTCTAAAGAACACAGATCAAAACTATTTCTAATCTCCAGAAGGCAGGGGGAGAGGATCCAATGTCACACATTGCACAGCATAGACCAGGGAGCTTAGTGCAATCTGAGACCTGAGTGGAGGGAATGGACACACCCCCTACACAGTCTTATAGGAAACATGTACAACCAAGGCTGTCAATTACTTTGTGTGTGCTGGGGCCAGGGGTGGATATTCTGTGGTGTCAGGATAAATTATCAGAAGTACCAGAGGGAGAACATATAAAAATCATACTAGGTGCTTTGGACTGAGGCAATTACACACTATAGAGGGATATGCTCTGTTCATTTTTCATTTCAGAAGTTTACAACCACTTTAAATGAGAACTTCAGCCAAATTAGTCAAATTGAATTCAACATTAAAAGATAGAATTTACAAAACAAGGTTTTGCTGTAATTGTCACCTTTTAATCCAGGTATTTCCCCCACAGTACTTTTTTTCTGCTGTTAGATGTCCTTAATTGAATGGTCATTATCATATAATCCATTTCCCCTGAGCCCAGGTCATCTTGGACTTTCCCCAGTCTATGACTTGACAGTGAAAGGAGACATCTTTCTGTCACTCTGCTTTCTCCTCCTATCAACATGCTTCCTTTTGGCACATGAACTGACAGACTCTTTGTTCTGCTATTTCCTCTCACAGTTTAGCCCTGTTATACAAGGACTAGAGGCTGATGTCAGGTCATATTCAGGTACTTACAGATCATGCATTCGGTGGCAAAATATTTTTATTTTATTGATTTATTTATCTTGATGTGCATGTGTGTATACCTACATATTGTGACAGTGCCAGACCCTGCCAGGGGTTTAGAAGAGGTAAAGGGTACACGGGGTTCTCTCAGATGCAGATTGAGTGCTGGTTCCCGCATCACATAGAACTTGCAGGCAGTTCACACTGCCCTATGCAAAACGCTGCGGGTGTCAATAGAAAGTTAATGACACCCCCAGATCGGTTCGCATATTGCAGTGTGAACTGTGAATTCGGACAGGAATCCGATTTTGGTGCGGACAAAAAAAAGCGTCCAGCATGATTTTGGTCCGAATGCGATGCAAATTCAGCCATAAAATCTATATGGCTGAATTTGCATCGCACAGACATTACATGTGATCTGCACAGCGTTGGTGTAAACCAGCACAGAGGGTCTTTAAAATATCCCCCCATCGCTCCAGCCCGCTAGCCTGCCACCCCACACTGACCCGACCCCCTGTCCCTCGAGAACGCCACCACACACCATACCCACACCTCATCACTAGCTCGTTCGCTCGCCCTCTGGCCCACCAGGTCTCCCGTCAGCCCTGCACTTACTGCATGCAGGTCACGGCTGCGGCGGTGGCTTCCCCCATCCATCTTCTCTGTGTCCTGGCCATCACTTCTCCTCCCGGCCAATCGGGTTTTCGAACTCCCGCCCAATGAGGTCTTAGGACTTCTTGCCAATGGGGTCTCAGGACCCACTCCCTGATTGGCCAGGAGTAGGGATGAGCTTCGTGTTCGAGTCGAACCCATGTTCGACTCGAACATCGGCTGTTCGACCGTCCGTCGAATTGCGAACGTTATGGGCCGTTCGCGCCAAATTCGTGTGGCGCGTCACGGCCCATAATTCACTGCGGCATCGCAGTGCATTGCTGGCTGATGATTGGCCAAGCATGCACTATGACCCGCATGCTTGGCCAATCACAGCGCCGTCAGTAGAGAGAGCTGTAATTGGCCAAAGCCAGGGTGGCTTTGGCCAATTATGGCTCAGGGGATTTAGTACACGCCCCACACTATATAAGGCCGCCTGCACGGCGGCCCTGTGTAGTGTGTTCCGGTGTGCTGATAGAGAGAGAGACAGACAGTGTCATTTGATTTGAGTTAGCTAGATTAGGCTAGATCTGTTCCTGCTATTTACATTTAGTGCAGTGCGTCCTGCTCACAGTGTTCAGCTAGATCCGTTCCTGCTATTTACATTTAGTGCAGTGCGTCCTGCTCACAGTGTTCAGCTAGATCCGTTCCTGCTATTTACATTTAGTGCAGTCAGTGCGTCCTGCTCACAGTGTTCAGCTAGATCTGTTCCTGCTATTTACATTTAGTGCAGTCAGTGCGTCCTGCTCACAGTGTTCAGCTAGATCCGTTCCTGCTATTTACATTTAGTGCAGTGCGTCCTGCTCACAGTGTTCAGCTAGATCTGTTCCTGCTATTTACATTTAGTGCAGTGCGTCCTGCTCACAGTGTTCAGCTAGATCCGTTCCTGCTTTTTACATTTAGTGCAGTCAGTGCGTCCTGCTCACAGTGTTCAGCTAGATCTGTTCCTGCTATTTACATTTAGTGCAGTGCGTCCTGCTCACAGTGTTCAGCTAGATCCGTTCCTGCTATTTACATTTAGTGCAGTGCGTCCTGCTCACAGTGTTCAGCTAGATCCGTTCCTGCTTTTTACATTTAGTGCAGTCAGTGCGTCCTGCTCACAGTGTTCAGCTAGATCTGTTCCTGCTATTTACATTTAGTGCAGTCAGTGCGTCCTGCTCACAGTGTTCAGCTAGATCCGTTCCTGCTATTTACATTTAGTGCAGTGCGTCCTGCTCACAGTGTTCAGCTAGATCTGTTCCTGCTATTTACATTTAGTGCAGTGCGTCCTGCTCACAGTGTTCAGCTAGATCTGTTCCTGCTATTTACATTTAGTGCAGTGCGTCCTGCTCACAGTGTTCAGCTAGATCTGTTCCTGCTATTTACATTTAGTGCAGTGCGTCCTGCTCACAGTGTTCAGCTAGATCTGTTCCTGCTATTTACATTTAGTGCAGTGCGTCCTGCTCACAGTGTTCAGCTAGATCCGTTCCTGCTATTTACATTTAGTGCAGTCAGTGCGTCCTGCTCACAGTGTTCAGCTAGATCCGTTCCTGCTATTTACATTTAGTGCAGTCAGTGCGTCCTGCTCACAGTGTTCAGCTTGATCTGTTCCTGCTATTTACATTTAGTGCAGTCAGTGCGTCCTGCTCACAGTGTTCAGCTAGATCCGTTCCTGCTATTTACATTTAGTGCAGTGCGTCCTGCTCACAGTGTTCAGCTAGATCTGTTCCTGCTATTTACATTTAGTGCAGTGCGTCCTGCTCACAGTGTTCAGCTAGATCCATTCCTGCTATTTACATTTAGTGCAGTCAGTGCGTCCTGCTCAGTGTTCAGCTAGATCCGTTCCTGCTATTTACATTTAGTGCAGTCAGTGCGTCCTGCTCACAGTGTTCAGCTAGATCTGTTCCTGCTATTTACATTTAGTGCAGTCAGTGCGTCCTGCTCACAGTGTTCAGCTAGATCTGTTCCTGCTATTTACATTTAGTGCAGTGCGTCCTGCTCACAGTGTTCAGCTAGATCTGTTCCTTCTATTTACATTTAGTGCAGTGCGTCCTGCTCACAGTGTTCAGCTAGATCCGTTCCTGCTATTTACATTTAGTGCAGTGCGTCCTGCTCACAGTGTTCAGCTAGATCCGTTCCTGTTATCTTCCTACTGACAGGCAGGCTTGTCTGGTTACAGTATATAAAGCTACCTGAAGAAAATTACAGGTGTTCTATCCCAGCTTAGTGCAGCTACAGGCCATTAGTATGTCTGGAAGGCCAAGAAGGAGAGGCAGACAGTCACAAGCCAATAAGAGAGGGCAAGCAGGCTCTGTGTCTAGTGCTGGTCGTGGAGACGGTGCATCCTCATCAGCCCGTGGCCATGGGACACGCTTGGCCTTTTTTTCGGCAGCTGGCCGTGTTGAGCCGCAACATGCAGAAAACTTGGTCGAGTGGATGACCAAGCCATCCTCATCCTCCTCATCCTCTCTCACCCATGCCCAGGGTGCTTTGTCTGGCAAAGCAGCGGCCTCTTCCCGCAGCTCAATGTCATCAGTGACTCCTTCCCTAGCTCCACCATGTCCTCCTGAGGATTCCCTCGAACTGTTTGACCACAGTGTTGGGTACATGCTCCAGGAGGATGCCCAGCGTTTGGAAGGCTCTGATGATGATACTGAGCTCGATGAAGGCAGTAACATGAGCACGGACAGAGGGGGTGCCCAAGAAGGACAGCAATCTGGCAGTCATGCTCCCCCTGCTGCAGCATACTGCCAGGTTTGCTCCAGTGATGAGGAGGGAGGGGATGATGAGGTCACTGACTCAACGTGGGTGCCTGATAGGAGAGAGGAGGAGGAGGAGGAGGAGGAGGCGGCACATCACCAACGAGGCAGGATGCCCTCCAGGGGCCAGCCTAAGGGCAGCACATTGACTGCATCACACCCCAAAGCTCCACATGTGCAGGGCGCTGCAGTCTCTGCGCGTTATTCAAAAAGTTCTTTGGTGTGGGCCTTTTTTGAGACGAGTGCATCAGATCGCACCGCTGCTATTTGCAACATATGTCTCAAGCGTATCTCGCGTGGCCAAAACATCTCCCGCTTGGGTACCACATGCTTGACCAGACATATGTTGACCTGCCATGCAGTTCGTTGGCAAGCATATCTAAAAGACCCACACCAAAGAACAAAGAGGATCTCTCCTTGCTCCTCATCAGCTGAGATTTCCAACCCCACTAGACCTTCAGTCCTCTCTGAGACCTGCAGTGAGAGGAATGAAGAAGTAGAATTAGGTGTGTCACAGCCAAGTACTTGTGGGCAATCTGCTTTTGGTACACCGACGTCAGATTGTACCAGGCAAATTTCCCTGCCCCAGCTGCTGCACCGCCGAAAGAAGTTTGCTCCCAGCCATCCACATGCCCAGCGGTTGAATGCTAGCTTGGCAAAATTGCTAGCACTTCAACTGCTGCCTTTTCAGTTGGTAGACTCTGCCCCCTTCCGTGAGTTTGTGGAATGTGCGGTTCCTCAGTGGCAGGTACCCAAACGCCACTTTTTCTCACGGAAGGCGATTCCGGCTCTCTACCGGCATGTGGAAGGCAATGTCCATGCCTCGCTGGACAGGGCGGTCAGCGGTAAGGTGCATATTACCGCTGACTCATGGTCCAGCAGGCATGGACAGGGACGTTACTTAAGTTTCACGGCGCATTGGGTGACTCTGCTGGCAGCTGGGAAGGATGCAGGACAAGGTGCAGTAGTGTTGGAGGTTGTTCCGCCACCACGCCTCCAAAATGCCGATTGTGACACACCTCTCTCCTCCACCCCCTCCTCTTCTTCTTCCTCCATGGCCTCTTCCTCGGAACCAGCGGTGCTCCGTAGGCGTTCAAGGGGCTACGCAAGTACGCAGGCCAAAAGATGCCATGCGGTGCTTGAGCTGGTGTGCTTGGGGGACAGGAGCCACACTGGGGCAGAGGTTTTGTCAGCTCTGCAGGGGCAGGTTCAGAGGTGGTTGACGCCACGCCAACTTAAGGCAGGAATGGTGGTTTGCGACAATGGCACCAACCTCCTCTCTGCCCTCCGACAGGGACAACTGACCCATGTGCCCTGTTTGGCTCACGTCCTTAACTTGGTGGTGCAGCGGTTCTTGGGCAGGTACCCGGGCTTACAGGATGTCCTGAGGCAGGCCAGGAAAGTCTGTGTGCATTTCCGCCGGTCATATAATGCCAGTGCTCGGCTGACGGACCTCCAAAAGGAGTTTAACCTGCCCAAGAACCGCCTAATCTGTGACATGCCCACCAGGTGGAACTCGACATTGGCCATGCTGCAGCGGCTGCACACGCAGCAGAGGGCCATCAATGAGTACCTGTGCGACTATGGCACCAGGACAGGGTCAGGGGACCTTGGTTTTTTTTCCCCACGCCAGTGGGCCATGATCAGGGATCCATGCACTGTCCTGTCACCATTCGAGGAGGCCACGAGGATGGTGAGCACTGACAGTGCATGCATCAGTGACACTGTCCCCCTTGTCCACCTGTTGGAGCACACGCTGCGTGGAATAATGGACAGGGCACTTGAGGCAGAACAGAGGCAGGAAGAGGAGGACTTCCTTAGCTCTCAAGGCCCCCTTTATCCAGACAGTGTTCCTGCGTGCCCGCCGATCACACAGGAAGAGGACGAGGAGGAGGAGGAGGAGGAGGAAGATTGTGTCAGTATGGAGGTGGAGCCTGGCACTCAGCATCAGCAGTCTTTAAGGGATCAGTCCCAAGGAACACATGGACTTGTACGTGGCTGGGAGGAGGTGGCTGCGGACGTTGTTGTCCTTAGTGACCCAGAGGACTCCGGACCGAATGCCTCAGCAAACCTACGCTGCATGGCCTCCCTGATCCTGCAAAGCCTGCGTAAGGATCCTCGTATTCGTGGTATCAAGGAGAAGGACCAATACTGGCTGGCAACCCTCCTTGATCCACGTTACAAGGGTAAGGTTGCGGACCTTATCTTGCCATCGCAGAGGGAGCAGAGGATGAAACATCTTCGGGAGGCCTTGCAGAAAGGTCTGTGCAACGCGTTCCCAGAGACTGGGAGGTTACAAACTCCTGTTTCTGGACAACGTGTTGCTGAGGCTTCGGTCAGTCAAAGGAGCGGTGGAGAAGGTGGCCGTCTGACCGATGCGTTCAGACAATTTTTTGGTCCGCAGCCCCAAGGTATGATCGGTTCCAGCAACCATCGCCAGCGTCTGTTTTACATGGTGCAGGAATACCTAGGGGCAAGATCAGACTTGGACACCTTTCCCACCGAAAATCCTCTGGGTTACTGGGTCTTGAGGATGGATCACTGGCCAGAGCTTGCACAGTATGCAATTGAGCTACTGGCCTGTCCTGCATCCAGCGTTCTTTCGGAACGCACATTCAGTGCTGCTGGAGGCGTGGTAACCGATCACAGGGTGCGTCTGTCCACTGACTCGGTCGATCGGCTGACCTTCATAAAAATGAATCAGTCTTGGATCACCACCAGCTACCAAGCACCTGATGCTGATGTAACTGAATAATTTTTTTCAGATCCCTTCAAAGACTGCCTATGCTGATGCTGAGTGACTATCCCTGAGTAATTATCCTCTTCCTCCTCAATCATCACGCTGATAGCTTGTAAGAACATTTTTGGTTCTGGGCGCCACCACCAGTGCCTAAGGCACAATTTTTCAGCCCCTGTTTAACAGGGGCGTGTAATTACAATTTTTAATGTAATATTTTGCAGCAGGGCTCGTTCCTGCATTCCAACTAGAGTGTCTGTGAGGGGTTGCAGTGTTGTGGCACCAGCACCAGTGCCTAAGGCCCAATTTTTCTGCCCCTGTCTAACAGGGGCGTGTAATTACAATTTTTGATGCAATACTTTGCAGCAGGGCTCGTTCCTGCGTTCCAACTAGAGTGTCTGTGAGGGGTTGCAGTGTTGTGGCACCAGCACCAGTGCCTAAGGCCTAATTTTTCAGCTCCTGTTCAACAGGGGCATGTAATTACAATTCTTGATCTAATATTTCACAGCAGGGCCCTGTGAGGGCTTACAGTGTTTTGGCCACAGCAACACCTAAGGCCCAAATTTCTGCTGAGTATATAGGGCAGGACCCTACTTTCAAACATCTAACTTACAAACGACTCCTACTTGTAAACGGAAGGAGACAACAGGAAGTGAGATGAAATCTACCCCTAGGAAGGGAAATTCTCTCATGTAAGAGTTAATATGGGAAAACAATTTCTCCTTTCCACTGATGCTTTCCAATCCTTGTTCCACAAAAAAACCCAAATTTTCAAAAAACATTTTTCATTGGGACAAAAAAGTGAGGTGAAATCTTCTGAAGAGGAGGAAAGACGCAAAACAAATGTCACAGGGGTGATAACCCTTCCCTATGTTTTCCAAAAAGCTTAGAAAAGATTTTTTGGCTGGAGCTAAACACGTTAAAAATGTTCAAAATTACAAACAGATTCTACTTAACAACAAACCTACAGTCCCTGTCTTGTTTGCACCGCCTGTATACTGCTGTTCAGAGTATATAGGGACCTTTCCTTATTTTAATTTGGGTGCGGGGTTCCCCTTAATATCCATACAAGACCCAAAGGGCCTGGTAATGGACTGGGGGGTACCCATGCCGTTTGTCTCACTGATTTTCATCCATATTGCCATGACCCGACATGACATTAAACCCGCAAGCAGTTTTAAATGAGATTTTTTCCTTTAAAAATGACATTTGGTGCAGGGACTGTTCTAAACATGGGAAACACGCGTCACTTTACAGGCATACTATAGACACCCCCCAGGTACGATATTTAAAGGAATATTTCAATTTTTTTTTTTTTTACTTTAAGCATCATTAAAATCACTGCTCCCGAAAAAACGGCCGTTTTTAAAAGTTTTTTTTGCATTGATACATGTCCTCTGGGGTAGGACCCGTGTCCCCACACCCTTTTTAGGACAATACCATGCAAATTAGCCTTTAAAATGAGCACTTTTGATTTCGAACGTTCGAGTCCCATAGACGTCAATGGGGTTCTAACGTTCGTGCGAACTTGCGGTCCGTTCGCGGGTTCTGGTGCGAACCGAACCGGGGGGTGTTCGGCTCATCCCTAGCCAGGAGGAGAAACAGGAGGGCATAAGAGAATATTAATTCGCTAATGTCACACAATAGGGTGGCCTAAGGGACAGTGCTTTGCCCCCCGGGCCCACCCTTTTTTAAAGCCAATTAGAGCCTCTGGTTCTAATCACGTGCTTCAAAAAAAAACCCCATTGGAATCCATGCGTCTGGCACCCTCCATGTAGATTAGGGGCTGGGCGCATGGATTAGGGGGGTGGTGCCTCTGCGCCCCTAATGAGCGGCCACCACTGTTCAGAGCAGAGACAATTAATTGTAACTCTTGGATTGGGTTTTGGAGATCAGAGACTTTGAAGATTTTTGGGAGGGAAAAGCCTCTAACCCTGTGTGCAGGTCTTACCAGAGACCAGCTGGATTTGTGTGCACAGCCTTTATAATCAAGGACATAAAGCTAGATTGGCTACTATGCACAGCTGCCCCACATTTTGCACTCTCTAGTTTTAGTAGATCAACTCCTATGCTTCTGTGAGACACCAGCCATGGCCATCTCCTGTACAGAACTGCACTCCTGCAACCAAAAGTATTCTTTTGTTCAACCTATATTCAGTCTTTTGTATTTCCTGGCCTGTAAACATAGAATTGTGTATTATTCCTGGGGACAGCCAGGTTGGATCTGTTTGGCTTCTAGGAACAAGGACTGCAATAGGTGGAGCTACACTTAAATATATATTCCCTGACTAGGGATAGCAGAACAAACCCCCTGTTCAGTTCCCACCAGAACTTTCAAACATTGCGAAAGCTCAGAACCGAATAACAAAATCCCATTGAAGTCTATGGGCCCCGGTACTGCCCTGGTGTACATATATCAATGAAAAAACATTTACATTTTATTGATGCTTAAAGTGAAAGCACAAAAATGAAAAAATCATTTCAATATAGTGCCTGGGAGGTCCCCATAGTCTACCTGTAAAGTGGCACATCTGTACTGTGTATAGAAGCTGCTGCAGCACTAATTGAATTTATAAAGCATATAAAAATAATGTAATTTTCCCTGCAAGCTTTCTTTATTTTGTAAGCGACGGCTTGCGGAGCCAGTCTGTATAATGAGGCCATGATGTAGTGCACTGTGAACAGGATTAAAGATTTTTTTTGGATAGATTCTGGTGTCTCTTCCACAGAATTTGGATAGAAGTAACAGGTGCAGAAAAATTGGTCTTTGGGTGTCGGTGGCGCCTTCACACTGTAACCCTATAGAGGTATTCTTGATGAAAGCAAAAATTGGCCTTGCTGTCAAAAATTGAAATGATATGCATTTGTCAAACAGGTGTGGAAAATTGGTCTTTGGGTGTTATTTGTGCCCATGAAACCTATACCAAAAAAGTTCTTCCATATGAAATCAACACCCACAACGCTAGGCAGCCTAGAAGTTCTGCAGAGCTTCCACATCCCCAAAACACTTAATCAGCGACATTGGCAATACAGGACTGATTCATTTCGATAAACTTCAGATGGTCCACGGAGTCTGCGGACAGACGCGTTCTATTATCAGTAACAAAACCCCCAGCAGCACTGAATGCCCGTTCGGAAAGCAGGGCAGCCCAGCAGCTCAATTACATACTGGGCAAGTTCTAGCCAGTGATCTATTCTCATAAAGCCAGTGGATCGTCGACTGGAAAGCTCTCCATCTCTGTTTTTACCCCTAGATAATCATCCATATGACTCAGATGCTGCCAATGGGATGTGAAAGCTGACAGCTCTAGGCGGTGAGGACTGAAAAAATTGTGACATGCATCACTTAGGTGGCCGCCTTCTCCACTGCTCCTCTCTTGACCAACAGAAGCCTCAAAACTAAGTTTTCCACGACACTGTAACCTATCAGAGTCAGGAAAAGCGTTAGATAAACTCCTCTTTAACCACTTCAGCCCCGGAGGGATTTATCCCAACTAAGCCCTTTTTGCGATACGGCACTGCGTCGCTTTAACTGACAATTGCGCGGTCTTGCTAACATTGTACCAAAACAAAATTGATATCCTTTTTTTTTCCACAAATAGTGCTTTCTTTTGATGGTATATGATCACCTCTGCATTTTTTATTTTTTGCACTATAAACAAAAAAATGCTGACAAATTTGAAAAAAAAGCAATATATTTTACTTTTTGCTATAATAAATATCCCCAAAAAGTATATATATAAAAAAAAAGCGTATATTGATTGGTTTGCGCAAAAGTCATCGCGCCTACAAAATAGGGGATAGATTTATGGCATTTTTAATAATATTTTTTATTTATTAGTAATGGCTGTAATCTGCGATTTTTATTGTGACTGTGACATTGCGGTGGACAGATCAGACACTGTTGACACTATTTTGGGATCATTGGCATTTATACAGCGATCAGTGCTATAACAATGCACTGATTACTGTGTAAATGTCACTGGCAGGGAAGGGGTTAAACACTAGGGGCGATCAAGAGGTTAACTGTGTTCCCTCAGCAGGATCTAACTGTAGAAGGGTGGGCTCCCTAGAACATGACAGAGATCACTGCTCCTGATCACTGGGAGCAGTAGATCCATCCAGTAGCGCGCCCACTAGCCGCGGATGACGCAGCAACGTATGGTACTTTGTTTTGCGCACCCGTGCCACTTTGCCGACAAATATCGGCGTGAGCCGGTCTGCAAGTGGTTAAGCTGTCCTCAAGAGAATACATCTTCTGTACTCTCTGTGGGGGGTGGGATGAGTTCTGAGACTTTCCCCTTGTAACGGTGGTCAAGGAGGGTTGCCAACCAATAGTGATCCTTCTCCTTTACGCCACGTATTCTTGGGTCCTTTCGAGGCTTTGAAGCATGAGGGAGCCAATGCACCACAAATTTCCATAGGCATGAAAAGCAGACTCCTCTGGGTCACTGAGGATTATAGTATCTGGAACTGCCTCCTCCCAGCCACGTACTACTTCCAGGGGTTCTGGGGATGGAAAACCCTCTCTTACTGTTTGACATATGTCTTCCTCTGCTTCAATGCCTCCAAAAACTGCCAGAGTCCTCCTTCTCCTCCTCCTTCTCCTTGTGTGTTCGGTGGCATAGGAACAATGGTGTCTGCATAAAGTGGGCCTTTAGAGGAAAGGAGGTCCTTCTCATGCTGCTCTGCCCCAAGTGCCCTGTCCAAATGCCATGCAGAGTCTGCTCCAGCAGGAACACAACAGGGATTGTGTCACCAGTGCATGCATTGTCATGGCTCACCATCCTTGTGGCCTCCTCAAATGGTGACAGTACAATGCATCCTTTATGAGCAGCCATTGGCCATTGGCATGGGAAATAAAAGGTGAGCCAGCCTGGCCCTGTCATGTACCATACTCGCACAGGTATTAGTTTATGGCCCTCTGCTACATGTGCAGCCACTGCAGTACTACCAAAGTCAAGTTCCACCTGGTGGACATGTCACAAATCAGGCGGTTTACAGGCAGTTGGAATTCCTGCTGAATTTCAGCCAACCGAGCACTGGCTGTGTATGACCGCCTGAAATGGCTACAGAATCTTCTGGCCTGTTTTAGCAGATCTTCCAACCCTGGATACCTATTTAGGAAACACTGCGCTACCAAATTGAGGCCATTATCGCACATCACCATTCCTGACTCCAGCTGGCATGGTGTGAACCACCTCTAGGCCTGCCCCTGCAGAGCTGCAAGAATCTCTGCTCCAGTGTGATTCCTGTCACCTAGACAGACCAGCTGAAGCACTGCATGGCACCTTTTAGCCTGACTCATTGAATAGCCCCTTGAATGAAAATTCAGCAGAGGAGGGCATGGAGGAGGAGAGGGTAGAGCTAACAAATCTGGCATCATCACCACTAGCTGTATGGAGACGTGGGGGCACAACAAGCTGCAGAACCGAGCCCTGCCCTGCATTCTTCCAAGTTGCAAGCAGTTACCAAGTGTGCTGTGAACTAAATACATCGTCCCTGGCCATGGTTGCTGGACCACGTGTCAGCAGTAACGTGGACTTTGCCGACTCCCAATGAAAAGGAGTTAAGGTAGCCATTCGTGACACAGCCTCATTCCAACTGCACTCCTTGGATGCCGATCCCAATGGCAGATTTCTCATTATCACTGCAACAATCAATAATTTCCGGATGACCTTGGTTAACATATATGCCCCCAACACCCACCAAAAGTCCTTTATGAAATCCCTTTTCCCCAGATTACAACCTCTTAAAACTTAACCCCATAGTAATCTGTGGAGATTTCAATGAAGTCCTGCATCCCTCAATGGACTCCACTAGTCTCACCCATAGATTGCCTTCCTCGCTACAAACCCTTATCTCCCAAGAGGATCTCTTTGATCCATGAGGTGTATTCACAGTAAAGAGGTTTGGGATTTCCGCACTCACAGACCAAGGCTTGCAGCCTCCCCTTACTCACCCCCTTAGGGATGAGATAATAGATAAAGTGTGTGTGGGTAGGGGCAGTTGGCGCTACCTGTATGGGTGCGTATCAGTTGAGTGTTAGCTATATGCTAAAAGTTCCTTGTGTGCTCCCCTAATATTGACTTGTGAGTGTATCTGGGCAGTCCATCTAACAAAGTGTATCTGTGCCCAGTGGGATAGATATCCCATACCAAAAAAGTGTAACCAAATTAAGCTGATTAAGCAACAGGGTGTACATACATATATACAGTATAATAAAAATAACACCAGTGTTATTACCAATATTTAAAAAGTAGGTGTAACTGCACACAACTTCCTACTAATTATATAGGGGGTGACCTTAATTATACAATTCGTTCTTATACCTAATCCAGTGGCTAACAAGAAATCTCTTGTCCGTCCACTTCGGGTGCTGCCCACTGATTACCATTAAATCTCCACAGTGCACAATAGACTTGACAAAAAATGAACATTAAAATAAAAATAAAATTAGATATATCCCACAAATGTTTACAATGTGTATATAAAGTGATCAATTGTTTAGAAATGTACCGATTGTACCACAACCATAGTATCAAACAAATTGTAAATAAAAACCAGTTTGTGAAAGTTCTATTCTTGAAAATATTGTGAAAGTTCTTGAAAATATTTCTTTCAAAAAGTTCCTGCGTGAAGTGACTATAGTGATGACAGTTGAAATCCAGTGACTTAGGTGCTCCCCCTCAAGGGTCCCCACTCACCCGCTCCCTGCACCCCTGCAGGGGTAAACAGCATCTGTTATCCTCGATATTTGTTTAGAATCCCAAATGCAGTTGTCCAATAGGGTTTCCGCTCCATATGTGGCTATCCTTCAGATGTAGGCTTTATCCTCATATAAGAAAAAACAGGGCTCCCATAGTGTGATACCGTAATTATTTTTATTAAAAAAATATATATTGGGTCCAATGACCGATAAAAAATGAAACAAATAAAATGATATAAGTTAAAACCAATAAACACTCCTATAAGGAGTGAAAATATCACACTGCGTAGCGGGAGATCAAGCCCGGAGAAGAGCTCGTGGGAAAACACCAACAGCTGAGCGGCGTGCGCCTCAGCTGCGTTCCACACTCTCTCCGACTTCCGTGTATGACGTAGGTACGTAGCTCCGCCTTACGCGTTTCGTCATCGACGTTCTCAAAGGCGTAGCTAACGTCCCAAATGACAGGCTATTTGAAGGCAAGCGGGCATAACTCCTCCCCTGGGCGGGGTCCCATGGTGTGTGTTAACAGGAACAGCCTGTAGTGGACCGAGCCAAATGCCGGGGGTGTTACAAGTATATTCCCTTGATATTATTTAATAAAAATAATTACGGTATCACACTATGGGAGCCCTGTTTTTTCTTATATGAGGATAAAGCCTACATCTGAAGGATAGCTACATCTGGAGCGGAAACCCTATTGGACAACTGCATTTGGGATTCTAAACAAATATCGAGGATAACAGATGCTGTTTACCCCTGCAGGGGTGCAGGGAGCGGGTGAGTGGGGAGCACCTAAGTCACTGGATTTCAACTGTCATCACTATAGTCACTTCACGCAGGAACTTTTTGAAAGAAATATTTTCAAGAACTTTCACAATATTTTCAAGAATAGAACTTTCACAAACTGGTTTTTATTTACAATTTGTTTGATACTATGGTTGTGGTACAATCGGTACATTTCTAAACAATTGATCACTTTATATACACATTGTAAACATTTGTGGGATATATCTAATTTTATTTTTATTTTAATGTTCATTTTTTGTCAAGTCTATTGTGCACTGTGGAGATTTAATGGTAATCAGTGGGCAGCACCCGAAGTGGACGGACAAGAGATTTCTTGTTAGCCACTGGATTAGGTGTAAGAACGAATTGTATAATTAAGGTCACCCCCTATATAATTAGTAGGAAGTTGTGTGCAGTTACACCTACTTTTTAAATATTCGTAATAACACTGGTGTTATTTTTATTATACTGTATATATGTATGTACACCCTGTTGCTTAATCAGCTTAATTTGGTTACACTTTTTTGGTATGGGATATCTATCCCACTGGGCACAGATACACTTTGTTAGATGGACTGCCCAGATACACTCACAAGTCAATATTAGGGGAGCACACAAGGAACTTTTAGCATATAGCTAACACTCAACTGGTATTCACAGTAACAAGAGAGATTTTACCTTCTATTGCTCTTCTCACAGAGTATACTCAAGAATTGAACTCTTTCTGGTAGACAAGTTTACTTTGCAAAAAGTAACCTCAACCTCTATTAGAGTGATCACATGGTCCGATCATGCCCCTATAACTCTGAAACTTTCTGTCTCTCCCAATAGCGGCTCTCCCTCTCCATTGAGACTTAACTCATCTCTTCTCACCAAGCCTGAATACCAGAAACAGATTCCACCCTTGAAAATTTCTTTGTGAATAACGCTGGTTCAGTTTCTGATCCCATGATACTCTAGAACAGTCATAAAGCCTTCATCAGAGGCATATTTTTTAAACTTGCAGCCCACGAGAAACGCCAATGGATGCACACCATTAATGAACTTACGTCTCAAATAAATCTCTTAGAAATACAGAACAAACAAATGAATCCCGCCACTACGACTAAATTGAAAGATCTAAGATCTCAACTTAGCACACTTTTCCAGCTCTCGTTTGATTAACATATTAAAAGACTTTGCCTCTCCTTTTATGCATTAATCAACAAACCTGGTGCTTTCTTAGCTAAACACAATCGCAAAGCAGCGGTGTCAAAGATCCCCTTTTTAAAAACCAACAATAACTGAATAGGTCTTTAACCCATCAAAAATTGCCGAACAGTTCTGTCAATTCTATTCCACATTATACAATCTATGTGATTAACCCACTTTCCAGAACCCAGCCCTTGAAGCTCTCCACCTTGTTTTAAACTCCATTAACCTTTCGTCTATCACAGACTCCCAACTTGCAGACCTATCTTCTCCAATACCCCTGCAGAAATAGACAAGGCCATTTCCTTCCTTTACATAAATCTCCTGGCCCTGGCCGTTTTGTGAATGAATACTACAGACAATTCACTGATCGCTTGACCCACTACCGGACCAATACATTCAACAGCATTATAGACTGTGGATCCTGCCCCCAAGAATTCTTGGAATATATTATTGCTACAATACCCAAACCTGTCAAACCTTCTGATAACCCCGCTAACTATTGCCCTATCGCACTTAATTCAGACACCAAGCTTTAGGCAAAAATCTTAGCCAATCGTATCTCCCAATTCACCCAATACCTCATTCACTCTAATCAAGTAGGCTTCGTTCCTGGCCTTCAAACCTCTGATGGCACTAGACGCTCCATCAACCTCATTCAATGGGCCGAACACCACAATATACCTTCCTTACTAACTTCTTTAGATGCTGAAAAAGCATTTGATAGGGTACATTGGTCCTACATAACTGAGGTGCTGCAAAGGTTTGGATTCCAGGGATGAATTCTATCAGCCATCACCACCCTATACACATACCCTACTGCTAAGGTCTGGACCTCTGGCTTCCTCTCAACCCCATTCTCCATTACAAATGGAATAAGGCAAGGCTGCCCCCTCTCCCCTATTATATTTTCCCTCATTATGGAACCACTGGCTGAAGATATTCGCACTAACACTTCAATATTTGGAATAAAAGTTGGAGACACACACTATAAAATAGGCCTTTATGCAGACAATGTAATACTCTTCCTAACAGACCCCCTACACTCATTACCCCCTCCCACTCTGCCAAATACTTGACCATTTTGGTACTCTCTCATTGTATAAATTGAACCACAATAACTGCCACATGCTCCCCATCAATCCAGCCTCACCCACTAAAAATGCTGTTGCATTTGTTTTGCCGTTCTTGTGGGCTCCCTTATCAGCCCTACAATATCTGGGAATTCAACTATCCTTCCCTAGCTCAAAATTGTTCCACAATAACTTCTCTACGCTGATAACCAAACTTACTCAAATTAGCTCATCCCTTCAAACCGCATCCCCATCATGGGCAGGAAGAATCGCATTGGTAAAGATGTTCTTACTACGTCATATTTTATATGTATTCTGGGCCCTACTGGTACCTTTTCTTTCAGCTCACCTGAAGAAACTACAAACCATCTTAAACACCTTTATCTGGTGGGGCAAACGCCCTCGGATCTAGTCAGCCACTCTCCTCAGACCTACAAAACTCACAGGTCTAGGAGCCCCCAACAACATGTTATATTACAAAGCCACGGTCCTACACCAACTGAGATTATGGTGGCAACCTAACAACTCCTTAGCTTTGATCCAAATCGAAAGTACGGCTCTAGTAGGGGACCCTAAAACAGGCTTGGGAGCAACCATCCTTCATTCCCAACCTTATAAAAGCTATCTGGACACAATTACAGCCACATTCAAGGTCTGGATTCCAACAATGGATCACTCTCATCGACTATCCATCACAACGTTGCAAAAAATCCCCTTGAACGCTTTAGAAACTTTTATACCTCACATATCCACCGGCGAATGGGAAGCTGCGGGAATCTACACAATTGGACATTTCTACAGCCAAAATCATCTTTTACTCATTTCAGGAACTATGCTCATGCTTCCCCATCTCTCATACCTCATTCTATCAATACCTACAAATACTGTAAATATATGAAAATCCTGCGAGCTACCCTAAAATACCCCCTAGCTATAATTAGCATCAAGTGAGGCTGATACAAAAAGGAGTGTAAAGTGCCAACTCACAGCTGCTATGCATCAATCACAATCCCATAATATGTGAAAACATATAAAAAAAATAACAAAGAAAATGCAGCGCTGTGCGATTATAACCTTAATAGTATAAGTATACTAAAGCGATAACATCAATGATACATGATATAATATAAAAAATACAATAAAAAAAAAATTGTGTATCAAACAAGTTCACAGTAAAAAAGTCTTTGCATAAGGCGACTCTTGTGATCCTGGTTGATAAGAGGGCGACTTTACACACGTGCTCCCCAGTGGCGGCCCATCCATAGGGGGCACCTGGGCGTATAGTTGCCACCTCATCCCTTTAAACCCGAACACATATTAATTACACAGGTTCTGTTGCTGATTAAGGTGGTTACTAAACTCACTTGGTGCCTTATCTGCATTTAATTAGCCTCAGAACCTGTGTAATTCAAAGGTGTTCGGGTTTAAAGGGATGAGGTGGCAACTCTACCTGGGCGCCCAACGCCCCCCCCCCCTCCAGGCAGTCAAAAAAATGTCAAAAAAAAGAAAAAAATATTTTTTTTAAAGCTGGCCCTTTAAAAAAAAATAAATACAAAAAATGGTCCTTAAGTGCACTGTGTTCGGATGCCGGACAAAGTGCGACACCGGACACAGTGCACTTATGGGAAGCGCCAAGTCTATGCAATCACGAGATTGCAGACGTGGCGCTGTATTTGCGGGTGTTTAGCCCGCCTTGCGGCGCTTTGTGAGGCGCTGAGTAGCTTCCGCCCGGCCCTAGTATCTATTACTATGGCCGGGCAGTTTGATTGACATCTGAGTATGATGTCACTTCCTGCTTCTCTCTCTCTCTCGGAAACAGGAAGTATGAGAACAACGGAGCTCTGCACAGGAGACACCGCTGGAGAGGACAACACATAGCAAGGTAAGTAACGGGAGGAGGGGGCTTTGGTAGTGACACACGCTGCTTCAATTTGGGGGCACACACTGCTGCAATTTGGGGACACACACTGCTGCAATTTGGGGACACACACTGCTGCAATTTGGGGACACACACTGCTGCAATTTGGGGACACACACTGCTGCAATTTGGGGACACACACTACTGCAATTTGGGGACACTGCTGCAATTTGGGGACACATACTGCTGCAATTTTGTGACACTGCTGCAATTTGAGGACACCTACTGCTGCAATTTTGTGACACTGCTGCAATTTGGGGACACATGCTGCTGCAATTTGGTGACACATGCTGCTGCAATTTGGTGACACATGCTGCTGCAATTTGGTGACACATGCTGCTGCAATTTGGTGACACATGCTGCTGCAATTTGGTGGTGACACGTGCTGCTGCAATTTGGTGGTGACACGTGCTGCTGCAATTTGGTGGTGACACGTGCTGCTGCAATTTGGTGGTGACACAGGCTGCTGCAATTTGGTGGTGACACAGGCTGCTGCAATTTGGTGGGGACACAGGCTGCATTTTATATGACACAGGCTGCATGTAAGGAGGGACTCCGCTGGGGGCACCTGATGTAAGGAGAGACTCCGCTGGGGACACCTGATGGCATCTGGTGGCAGGCGACCTGGCTAGTGACACACTCGGGGCTCCCACTGATTCTGCATTATAGTGAGTTGAATGATTTCATTTTATATTACAATGTAATAGAAATAATGCGCTTCAATCATCCTGACACCATAACAACCATGGTGCCGGGATGATTGAAGTACTAACACCAGGTGTTTGGAGTATCTTTATCTGCTGATTGTTAAACTTTCTAGATTAAACATATTTCTATTGTTGTGTAGGATCTGGGCCTGTTGTCCCTCCATCCCTCGTTCAACTCAGACACTAACCACGCAATCCTTTTTCTTCACATGTTGTCATAGACATAGAATGATATTATGCAACAAAATTTTGGAAAAATATAAGAAACAGAATTTGTTGTCCAATCCACTTTTTTTATACCTGAGCTTTTCCTTTTATAATTTTGTGCACTGCAATTTTGCCACTCACCATAACTCCATTCCTCTGCACGGTTTTCCCTTTAGTGGATGGTGAATTACCTATCACACATTTTTGTCCCTTTTTGAATTGGTATTAGCATTTTGTTTCAGACTGTGACACGTATTTCAATGAAGGTTTAGCACAAACCGCCTTTTATCTCTTTCACTGCTTACTAAACTCAGGGCGTTCCAAAACAGACACCATTAACACCTTTAAGTCCACCAATTGCACCTTCCCACACTTGTTTTTACCAAGCTTTTTTATGATAGAAAGCCCTGAGGCATCAGTTCCAGTTTCTGAAAAATTACTTATTCATTGTGGCATTGGTCCAGAACAATTTAATCTTGTTTTCGGAGGTAAAGTTCCCATTCCAGTAAATTGTCACTCAACACCTTGTTAGACTTGGGGATAGGAGTGATTGTCAAAAAGCTTTGAGTCAAGTCCAGAGAAACCTCTTTCAACACTTTCCTTCTGTGCTCTGTATATCAATTGTTCTACCCTCCTTTATACAGTATGCATTATCATCTGATTCACTCTGCTCAGATAAATTAAGATTATGGGCGAGTCTAGGATTGAAGCACCACACCATAATACTGTGGTCCAGATAGAGCAACCTTTCTCAACTTTACAAACACGAGGAAACCCTTGAAATAACTTACAGGTCTTAAGGAACTCCTGCCAATTATTACTACATCTTCAGTCCACAGTACATTAAAATTGTGGTTAGTGGGACAAATTCTTTTTACAATGGTGCATCATCTGGAAATGGAAAATGGAAAAAGAATGGCACAACTGCAGACCTACAAAGACATGGCCATCTACCTAAACTGACAGGCCAGCCAAGGACAGCATCAATCAGAGAAGCAGTCAAGAGGACTATTGTAACTCTGGAGAAGCTGCAGAGATCCACAGCTCAGGACAACTATTAGGCTTGGTTCACATATGAGCCGCATGCGGCTCACAGCAGGAGTCTAGTGCGTGCTGGTTCACTGTTTCAGGTCCGATTTCAGCCCGAATTTTGGGCTGAATTCAGACCTGAAATGGATCAAAAGACGCACATCGTTTTTGTGCAAAACCTACTGGACCTGCTGCGGAGATATGTGAACCGGCTCCATATAGAGCCGGTCAAAATCTCCTGCTATTGCGAATTGGATGCGGGGATCCCACATCCAATTCGCAATGGTGTGAACCCAACCTCAGTTGTGCACTCCACAAATAGGGCCTTTACGGATGAGTGGCAAGAAGAAAGCCATTGTTGAAAGAAAGCCATAAGAAGTCCCGTTTGTAGTTTGTTATAAGCCATATTGGGGACACAGCAAACATGTGGAAGAAGGTGCTCTGGTCAGATGAGACAAAAATTTAACTTTTTGGCCTAAAAGCAAAACACTATGTGTGGCTGAAAACTTACACTGCACATCACCCTGAACACACCATCCCCACCTTGAAACATGGTGGTGGCAGCATCATGTGGGGATGCTTTTCTTCAGCAGGGACAGGGAAGCTGGACAGAGTTAATGGGAAGATGGAAGGACCCAATACAGGGCAATCTTAGAAGAAAGCTTGTTAGAGTCTGCATAAGACTTGAGACTGGGGTGGAGGTTCACCTTCTAGCAGGCCAACAACCCTTAACATACAGCCAGCACTACAATGGAATGGTTTAGATCAAAGCATATTCATTTGTTAGAATGGCCCAGCCAAAGCATAATGGGCAAAAATGTCACTCTCTAGATGTGCAAAGCTGGTGGAGACATACCCAAAAAGACTTGTAGCTGTAATTGCAGTGAAAGGTGGTTCTACAAAGTATAGACTCATGGGGGGCTGAATACAAATGCACACCACACTTTTCCCATAATTATTTGTAAAACATTTTGAAAACCATTTATCATTTTCCCTCCACTTCACAATTATGTGCCACTTTGTGTTGGTCTATCACATAAAATCTCTATAAAATACATTTATGTTTTTGGTTGAAACATGACAAAATGTGGAAAATGTCAAGGGGTATGAATACTTTTTCAAGGCACTGTGAAATCCACCTTTTCAGTGGCAATAACAGACCTGAAGCCTAACCTGCTAGTTCTCACTGAAAAGCTGGCCGCGGTGGAGGCCACAGGGAAACACAGGGACAAATCACTTCATAGACTGGAGAAAGTAATGGATTCCCATGCTTTACATTTCATTGATATAAACAGACACCTGGAGGATTTAAACAATAGGGGCCACAGAAACAATATTAGAGTAGAGACTGTGGACACTGAGCAGATCATCCCTGCTTTGCAGAGAGTCTTTACCAGTCTATTGGAAAGACAGGAGGATGCAGAGATAGAATTTGTCAGAGCACACATGGCTCTCAGAGCTAGAGGTTCCGACTCCCGCCCCCCCCCCCCCCCAAGCAATATTATTTGCTGCCTGCAGAATTTTGCACTGAAAGAGGTCATAATGTGTAAGGCGAGAAGGAATATCATGTTCTTTCAAGACCTCTCCCAGATTACATTGGGCACAGTGCCCCCTCCTGGATAAACTCAGAGAAAATGAACTGAGGTACACTTGGCGCTTTCTCTTCACTTTGATTGTCACACATGCAGCAAATCAACACATCTTACGTACCCCTGTAGAACTTCCAGATTTCTGCGAAGCCCTGAGCCTGGAATTGCTGGAGCTTCCAGAATTGTAACAGGAATTTGCTTTGCCTCCCCTGGAAAGGAGTCCCCCAAGATCCCCTTTTTCCTCAGCTTACAAGCGGCAGTCATAGAAAAAGAAACCTAACCGTGGGGGAGGCTCACACTTGGGGCCCCCAAACCCATGACCTACCCCCTCCAGGGTCCATAATGATGGGTAACTATGCTATTGTCATGACCTTGCAGTAATACATTCATGACCGGTCTGTCTCTTACCTGGTCTGTGTATCAGCCTTGAGGCTTGTGCTCTCACATCTGCATGCTTAAGTAATCTTCCCTCTGTGTGGCTCCACCCTAGCCTCAACAGGAACCACTATTTAACACCGTATTCTCCAAGCCTGCCTTGCCATGCAATATTGTGTGTTTGGCTTCCTGTTTGCCGTGTGCTCTAGTTTGTATCTGTCGCTGTTACCGATCTTGGCGTGTTCCCGACTATTCCTGTCTGCTTGTGACCCTGACCTTTGGCGCATTCTGGACTATCCCTGTTTGCCTGTAACCCTGACTTTTGCCATGTTCTCTGTTATCCTTGTCTGCTAGTCGCCCCGACATTTGGCTACCTCCTTACTATTCCTTGCTGTCCTGGGCTGCTGTTTCCTCTCCATCCTCCTGTAGCCTACCGTGAGCGTGAGCTGGGAAACCCCGGGGGCCGCGACCTGGAGCCAGTTGCAGCCCAGTCCATCCTCACCACTAGAGGCTCTGGTGAACACCAACTGGCTCTTAGACTCCGCGTCCTGGGGAATCTACGCTCTAACTCACTGTAGGACCCGTGTTGGTGCTCCAGGGAAGCTGCCTTCCTGAACCACCCCGAGTTCCATCTGCAGCAGTCAGCCTTAGGGTCCACTATCATAGCGGTGCACTCCTGACCCCAACGGGGTCATCTGTCACCTGGATACAGGTGACCTGACAGTTTGCACAGCCATGGACCCGTCTGATGTGCCGCTACCTGCCGATGATCAGCTGCAGGGCATAGTCCACAGACTCGAGACCCAGGAATCTAATCAGACCCAGGTGATGCGATTCCTTCAGGATTTGGCTTCCCGCTTTGAACAACTTCAAGCCTCCTTAGGCTCCACGGTTCCACAACCGCAATCGGCTGCCGAATCAGCTCCGCTTACAGTCGCAGCCACTAACCCTTTGCACTTACCAGCTCCGTCCCGTTACTTTGGGGATTCCAAGGCCTGCAGAGGGTTCCTTAGCCAGTGTACTATTCATTTTGAACTCCAACCCCAAAACTTCAAGTCTGATCGGGCAAAGGTAGCCTATATTATTTCTCTCCTGTCCGGCGAGGCTTTAGCTTGGGCTGCTCCTATGTGGGAGAGGAAAGACCCAGTGGTTCCAGCCTCTCTAATTTTCTGAAACTCTTCTGGAATATCTTTGAGGAACCAGATCGTGTCTCTTCAGCGGCCAGCGCCCTCTTACGTCTCCACCAAGAGTCTGCTTCTATGGAACAGTATGCTCTTCGTTTCCACATACTGACGGCTGAGCTGAGCTGGAACAATGAGGCCTTAGTCGCAACCTTTCTGCATGGCCTTTCTGATAGAGTGAAGGACAAATTAGCAGGGAGAACCATCACCACTGATCTGGACAAAGTTATCTCCCTGTGTAACCAGATAGATATTCGTTTTCAGGAAAGGACCTTAGAAAAGCGACGCCAGCACTCCTTGGTCCTTAGTCAGCCCGAACTTCCCTCTTTTCGTCCTGTGGAGCATCTCCTGCCAACTAAGGAACCCATGCAGCTGGGCCAGACCAGGCCATCCCCTGAGGAACGTGCTAGGCGCAGAACTCTGGGCCTGTGTCTCTGCTGTGGGGGCAAAGGTCATTTTCGTGACACATGCTCATTTCGTCCAGGAAAAGCTCGGGTAATACATCTGGAAGGTGGAGTATTGGACCCAGAAAAGTCATCTTCTCGTCTCCTTCTTTCGGTGTTTCTTCATGTTGGCGTTTCCTCCCACTCGGCCTTGGCTTATCTGGATTCGGGAGCCGCTGGCAACTTTATGGACTGGAGAACTGCATTTTCCATGAACCTTACCCTTTTACCCCTCACCACTCCATTGGTGGTCTCAGCGATTGATGACCCTGTTCTTCCAGGGGGGCCTATCTGCTTCCAGACCCCTCCTGTTAAGATGTCGGTAGGGATACTCCACCAGGAGTGGATATCCTTTCTTATCCTTCCTAAGGTCTCAACCCCTATCGTATTGGGGCTTCCTTGGTTGCAGCTCCACTCTCTACACATTGACTGGACTTCTTGGCAGATCCTGGCTTGGGGTCCCTCCTGTTTCTCTTCCTGCCTACTCAAGGTTGCCCCTAAAGTGAGACTTCCCGTGGCTACCACCTCAGTATCCTCTGCCCTTCCCGCTGCATGTAGCAATTTCCGGGATGTGTTCTGTAAAAAGTCAGCTGAGGTGCTTCCTCCTCACAGG
Organism: Lithobates clamitans; assembly: GCA_037952925.1. Lineage (NCBI taxonomy): Eukaryota > Metazoa > Chordata > Amphibia > Anura > Ranidae > Lithobates > Lithobates clamitans. The sequence goes on along the minus strand of JBBGZY010000167.1, from coordinate 1,058,199 downwards.
TCCTTTGACTGTGCCATTGACCTAGTTCCCGGAGCAGCTCTACCCAGGGGTCGTACCTACCCTCTGTCCATCCCAGAGACCCAGGCCATGTCTGAGTATGTTGCAGAAAATCTAAAAAAAGGATTCATCTGGAAATCCTCATCGCCTGCAGGAGCAGGGTTCTTTTTTGTTGCCAAGAAGGATGGTACCCTAAGACCCTGCATTGACTACCGAGGCCTAAACGAGGTAACAATCAAAAATCGATACCCTCTACCCCTAATATCGGAACTATTTGACAAGTTGAAACGTGCCTCCATTTTTACCAAGTTGGATCTCAGGGGTGCATACAATTTGATCCGAATACGGGAAGGGGATGAATGGAAAACTGCAATTAACACTAGAGATGAGCATTACGAGTACTTGGTCATGCCCTTTGGTTTGTGTAATGCCCCAGCGGTGTTCCAAAACTTTATTAACGAAATCTTCAGGGATCTGCTTTACCAATTTGTTGTCATCTACCTGGATGACATTCTCATCTTTTTGGATAGTCTGTCGGTTCATAGAGACCATGTTCGGATTGTACTTCAGCGCCTTCGAGAAAATAATCTGTACGCCAAGCTGGAGAAATGTTCTTTTGAATGTTCTGAAGTCCTGTTTCTGGGACGCTTCGTCTCTAACTTCGGTCTTCGTATGGATCCTGGGAAGGTCTCGGCCATTACCAACTGGCCTCTTCCTGCCGGCCTCAAGGCCACGCAGCGCTTTCTTGGGTTCACTAATTATTACAGGCAGTTAATTAGGAATTACTCCTCTATTGCTGCGCCAATTATCGCCTTGACCAAGAAGGGTGCTAATGCCAAGGAGTGGTCCCCCAAAGCTGTCTCTGCCTTTAATGATTTGAAACAGGCCTTCATGTCTGGACCTTTGTTGAGGGGACCTGACCCGATGGATCCATTTTTTATTGAAGTGGACGCTTCCTCAACTGGGGTGGGAGCTGTGCTTCTTCAATCCTTTGGGAAAAAACGTCTACCATGTGCGTTTTTCTACAGAAAATTTTCTCAGGTGGAGAAAAATTACGCTATTGGTGATCAGGAACTTCTTGCGATTAAATTGGCGTTGGAGGAGTGGCGTCATCTCTTGGAGGGTTCCCCACATTCCATAACAATTTTCACTGACCATAAAAATCTGCAGTACTTACAGAATGCCATACGATTGAATCCCAGACAAGCCAGGTAGGGTCTCTTCTTTTCCCGTTTTAACTTCACCATTACATTCAAATCTGGTTCCTGCAACAGTCGGGCTGATGCACTCTCTAGATCTTTTGACATTCGGGATGAGGAGCCTACCATTGAACCTGAGCCGATTATCCCTACTTCATGCATCCTTGCCCATTCAACCACCCTGAAGTCAAAAATTCCTCCTGGCAGGACCTTCGTCCCCACTAAGTTAAGAGCTAAGATTCTTCGTTGGGGACATGACTCCAAGGTGGCAGGTCATGCTGGGTTTCTTCGATCCTTCCTCCTCATCAGTCGCCACTACTTGTGGCCTACTCTCCATTTGGATGTCAAAGACTATGTTAAGGCTTGTCATGTCTGTGCCCAGTCTAAGTCCTCCACGCAGGCTCCTTCTGGTCTTCTCATGCCCTTGCCCATTCCCAAGGAGCCCTGGTCTCACATAGCCATGGACTTCATCACCGATCTTCCACCTTCTGAGAAGAATACGGTCATTTGGGTGGTAATTGATCGATTCTTCAAGATGGCCCATTTTGTTCCTCTTCCTGGTCTCCCTTCTGCTCCTGCCTTGGTTCCCATTTTCGTACGAGAGATTTTCCGTCTTCATGGTGTCCCTTCCCATGTAATTTCAGACAGGGGTGTGCAGTTTACTTCTCGCTTTTGGAGAGCCTTTTGCAAATCCCTCAACATTACCTTGGATTTTACCTCTTCTTACCATCCCCAATCCAATGGCCAGACTGAAAGGGTTAATCAGGAGTTGGAGGTCTTTCTCCGTACCTTGGTTTCGGCTCATCACGATGATTGGGTCTCATTACTCCCATGGGCAGAGTTCTCCCACAACAATCATGTCAAAGTCAGTTCTCAGAAGACACCCTTTGTCACTGTTTATGGAAGACATCCTCAGCTCCCTCTTCCTATGACCTGTTCTTCTGACATCCCAGCTTTGGCTACTGTTCAGGAATCATTCAATTCCTTGTGGGCTGACATTCATGATTCCCTCCAGAAAGCTGCCAACAAGTTCAAAAGTTTTGCTGACCATTGCAGGCGTAAACCGCCTTCTCTACAGCCAGGAGACAAAGTCTGGCTTTCTACCAGGAACATCAGACTCCGGGTTCCTTCTCTCAAGTTTATAAAGGAAAGTAAATGATCGCGCTTAGGGGTCCATCTAGGTATGCTGCCTCCCCTAATATAGCTCCCCAAAGGGGTCTATAAACACAAATAATACGAAAAAGGGGGGGTGTTGGTGGCGCTTCCTAGTTTGGGTAAGGGTGCCAGGTGATGGTATAACTGACCTTAACGGTGAGAAAAATAAAAACTTTTTTATAAAAATAATGCTCAGTGAGCTGTCAGTACGTGACTAGTAGATAGGCTGTTATTCACTTAGCGAGACGATCCTGTCAGAAACATGACTCATCTTTACTCAGTGAGTGTTTCCCACTAATAAATATACCTTGTTGTGCAAATCTCTAAGTGCATGCTAGGTTACTAGCTCCAAATTACCAATCCTATATGTTAATCAAACCATAAGTGAATATGTGAGATGGTGCACACTTGTATATACCTTATTAGAGCACATAACCTCAATTATAAACCATATAGGAAAATATGCAATGAAAAAATATACAATAAAAAAATTATTATAAGTACACAAAAACTTAGTGATAGTCCATAATTATATGTAGAAACCCCACTCGGGGTTAACACCCCAATTAGTGAATGCAAGTGTTCCAACAGTTTAACAGTTTATTATTATAAGTTTTTGTGCACTTATAATAATTTTTTTTATATATTTTTTATTGTATATTTTTTCATTGCATATTTTCCTATATGGTTTATAATTGAGGTTATGTGCTCTCATAAGGTATATACAAGTGTGCACCATCTCACATATTCACTTATGGTTTGATTAATATATAGGATTGGTAATTTGGAGCTAGTAACCTAGCATGCACTTAGAGATTTGCACATCAAGGTATATTTATTAGTGGGAAACACTCACTGAGTGAAGATGAGTCATGTTTCTGGCAGGATCGTCTCGCTAAGTGAATAACAGCCTATTAACTAGTCACGTACTGACAGCTCACTGAGCATTATTTTTATAAAAAAGTTTTTATTTTTCTCACCGTTAAGGTCAGTTATACCATCACCTGGCACACTTCTCTCAAGTTTGCCCTGAGATTCATTGGTCCTTACAATATAATTTCTAAGCTGAATCCTGTTTGTTTTAAACTCCAGATCCCTAAAAGCCTCAGAATCTCAAACTCCTTTCATGTATCCCTTCTGAAACCTTTAGTTTTCAATAAGTTCTCTCGACATTCTCCCTACCTTGGCTCCAGTCTCTGAAGATGATCAGGAGTACGAGGTTAGTCAAATTTTGGATTCTCGCTTTTATAAAGGTGTCCTTCAATATCTCATGGATTGGAAATGTTTTGGTCCTGAGGAGAGATCTTGGATTTCTGCATCTGAAGTCTTCGCACTTCGTCTTCTGAGGAAGTTCCATTTGAAGTTCCCCTCCAAGCCTGGTCCAAAGCGGGGGAGGGGGGCCTCGTAAGAGGGGGGGTACTGTCATGACCTTGCAGTAATATATTCATGACCTGTCTGTCTCCTACCTGGTCTGTGTATCAGCCTTGAGGCTTGTGCTCTCATACCTGCATGCTTAAGTAATCTTCCCTCTGTGTGGCTCCACCCTAGCCTCAACAGGAACCACTATTTAACACCGTATTCTCCAAGCCTGCCTTGCCGTGCAATATTGTGTGTTTGACTTCCTGTTTGCCGTGTGCTCTAGTTTGTCTGTCTCTGTTACCGATCTTGGCGTGTTCCCGACTATTCCTGTCTGCTTGTGACCCTGACCTTTGGCGCATTCTGGACTATCCCTGTTTGCCTGTGACCCTGACTTTTGCCGTGTTCTCTGTTATCCTTGTCTGCTAGTCGCCCCGACATTTGGCTACCTCCTTACTATTCCTTGCTGTCCTGGGATGCTGTTTCCTCTCCATCCTCCTGTAGCCTACCGTGAGCGTGAGCTGGGAGACCCTGGGGGCCGCGACCTGGAGCCAGTTGCAGCCCAGTCCATCCTCACCACTAGAGGCTCTGGTGAACACCAACTGGCTCTGGGTCCTGGGGAATCTACGCTCTAACTCACTGTAGGATCCGTGTTGGTGCTCCAGGGAACCTGCTTTCCTGAACCACCCTGAGTTCCATCTGCAGCAGTCAGCCTTAGGGTCCACTATCATAGCGGTGCACTCCTGACCCCAACAGGGTGCATCTGTCACCTGGATACAGGTGACCTGACAGCTATCTTATCTCCCTAGATCTATTTAAAAGAGCTCGCTTATGACTGTGACCTGAACCATAGAATATGAGTAAATGGACTCCCCTCACCGTGATGCTCCAGTTTAGCAACCACCTAAACTTGGCCCATACATGGTAAATGGTTATACCAGTTGATATTCAATCGTTCCATTCAGAGTTATTAAATGATCAGTGCTTTCTGTTGGAGCCCGGGCCTTACCATGGGAGGGATTGTCTGTACACAGTTCTAGGACTACTCCGCAGACTACTTCTGCCTACTGCCTAACTACCTGCAGTACTACTATGAAGAGGCATGCTTACTTAACCATCATCTGAACCTTTACTATTCAGGGATTACAGATTGGGGATGAGGTTCTGTTCATAAACAGAGAAGAAAAGAAGATGAAGACAAGGAGGCGCCGCAGAGGAAGATGCTGGACGAGAACACCAGAAGAACCATAACAACCAGAAGAACCAGAAGAGGAAGAAGATGGAGGAAGAAACCGAAGCATGAAGGAAGAAAGAAGTTAGAAGAAAGAAGATAGAAGAAATAAAGGAATTGTCAAAAACTGTCTCTTGTCATTTTTAACATTTTTGACAGTTTTTTTGTGAAATGGTATGGGTACTTTTGTACCCCCTTACCATTTCACACAGGGGGGAGGGCCAAGATCTGGGGGTTCCCTTGTTAAAGGGGGCTTCCAGATTCCGATAAGCCCCCCACCCGCAGACCCCCACAACCACCGGCCAGGGTTGTGGGGATGAGGCCCTTGTCCTCATCAACATGGGGACAAGGTGCTTTGAGGGGCTACCCCAAAGCACCCTCCCAATGTTGAGGGCATGTGGCCTGGTACGGTTCAGGAGGGAGGGGGCGCTCTCTTGCCCCCCCTCTTTTCCTGCAGCCTGCCAGGTTGCGTGCTCGGATAAGGGTCTGGTATGGATTTTTGGGGGGACCCCACTCCAATTTTTTTTTTAATTTTGTCCGGGGTTCCCCTTAAAATCCATACCAGACCTGAAGGGCCTAGTATTGAATTTAGGGGGACCCCCCACGTCATTTTTTTTTAAATTTTGGTTCGGGGTTCCCCTGTGGGGAATTCCCATGCCGTTTTTATCAATGAACTTTTATGTGTATTGTCGGGAGACTCGGGACCGGCAATTCATTAATAGCCGCGAGTAGTTTTAAATGACTTTTTTTCCTTTGAAATGTCATTTTGCTGTCAGACTGTTCTAAGCACGGGAAACACGCGCCCCTTTACAGGCATACTATAGACACCCCCCAGCTACGAAATTAAAAGGAATATTACACTTTTATTGTTTGACTTTAAGCATTATTAAAATCACTGCTCCCAAAAAAAACGGCCGTTTTTAAAACTTTTTTTTGCATTGATCCATGTCCCCTGGGGCAGGACCCGGGTCCCCAAACACTTTTTAGGACAATACCATGCATATAAGCCTTTAAAATGAGCACTTTTGATTTCTCCCATAGACTTTTAAAGGGTGTTCCGCGGCTTTCGAATTTGCCACGAACACCCCAAATTGCTCGCTGTTCGGCGAACTGGTGAACAGCCAATGTTCGAGTCGAACATGAGTTCGACTCGAACTCGAAGCTCATCCCTATTTGGGATGTATAGCCAATCTATACTAGTGTTTCTCCTCCACAGTCTGATGGTCTGGTACTGCAGAGTACCACTAGGTGAAGTACTGAATGGTAGGCTGTACAGAACAAAGAAGAACAGGACAGGAATGGTTTATTCCTGAATTTGTTACTTTTGTTAAAAGTTGCCACTGCGTATGCTGCTGGATTACGTCCAGAAGAAATAATGTTAGAGAGACTTTGGAGAAATGGAAAATAAGCCTAAAATGTCTGTGGTTTCACCTCCCAACAGCCAGATGAGAAGCATTTCTGCTGCTATGGTCCAGAGTGGTGCTGGTCAGTTGTCGGTGAAGGGCGCGTATACTGCACCAGTGGAAAAACCACATGAGATGGAAGGGCCAAGTGTGGACCCGAAAGCAGCAAAGATCCTGACCAGGGCTCAAACGAAGGTGGTTAAAGAGACTGGGGTCCCCAGTCCAGTGTTTGGTTTAGGTGACAAACCTAATAAGGTCCCAGAGACAGGGGAACGGATAAGGAGTGCAGTAAAAATTGTATGTGGATCAGACGAGAGCTTGCCTGTTCAGGTGGATAAAAATACAGATGGCACCAGAACAGGTCAAGTGGTAGGACAACTGCCTGCAGAGTGGGTGAACCCAGGGGTGGTGACGTCCTGTGAGGTTCCTGTGGGTGATGGTGGCCCACCGGTATGTGTGCCCTCTGCAGACTCTGCCCTAGCAAATGCTGGAAGAAAAGGCATTGGTGCCATGTGCAACATTGAGAGGTCTAATGTTGGTTTGAATATGTCTGTCAGTGATGAACCAAGTAATGTGCTAATGGTACATGATGATGTGGTATCCAAAGGTACAGGTAAACCTGGTAAACAATTAGTGACTGCTGAGTCAGGTACCAGAAATAAGAGGAGGGGTCCTGTTATAAACACCATAGAAATAGGCCCCCTACAGTCTTAGAACAGTAATGCTGAGAGAGGTTTTGGGAAACCAGGAGACTTGAAGCGTGGAGGCAGAAGGGTTGGTAGAAAGACCAGGGGTACCCTGTTAAAATTTCAGGAGAGGAAGTGCTTATGGAAATGCATTCGGAGAAAAAGTTGGGAAGGTCGCATCAAAGCTCATAGCAGAGTGACAGTGAGGCTTAGAGGGAGGCATTGGGTAGAGTTCCCCTTTAGGAAAAGTGAGGTCGGACAGGATTGGACTCCTGTAAATGGTAGCTGGCACAGAGGTGCCAAAAGAAACTTGTGTGTTCCGCCCTCTGGGTCGAAACAAGGGGGGGATATGTGGTGGTGTGGTACCCCACCAGTGTTTAGACGCAGGGTTCTCAACCAGGCAGGTTGAGGGGCTCCAATTTATTTTCTTATTTAGGAGGAAACTGGCTTTTCAGTTTCCTCATTGTTTACTAAAATCCGTTTTGGGATCTGGAGCCCGGGGATTTCGTAGCGATCCGGGTGGGATGAAATCCCCAGTCCTGGGTCCAGGTTTTGTGATCCACCAGCATACTGACTGATCAAGTGTGTGCTGGTCTATTTGTAGGCACCTGACCATGGTTCTGGGCTCCACCCAGAGAGACAGGAGGTCTCCAGGAGTCCAGAGAGTGCAGGTGTGCACTAGTGAAAGCCAGAGAACCAAGTCTAAGGATCAGAGCAGTGAGGGGCTGCTTTCTAGATAGACACTGTGTGTGTTGAAGCTGTGTGCATCTAAGGAGACCGATGAGAGCCTGAAGTGGAAGGCCTGAGCAGCAAGGAAGCTGAAAAGAGGTACAGTAGTTGTATGGAACCCTGTTATATGGCCAAGAGGGCTGAAGCGTAAAACCTAAGTGGCAGTGCTACTGAAGAGAGCCAGGTGGCTTGGCATTTTTCATTTGTTATTGTTTTTGGGAGAAGAACCCCTGTGTGGGCATTAAAGTGCATGTATGAACTTTCCTTTATTTTGTTCCTTTTAATAAAAGTGGGCTACCATGCCCTTAAACTAAAGTTCCTGTTCGCTGTGAACTTACTTAAAGGAATCTACCACTGAGCTAGACATCCCCCAATGTCACTATATATATATATATAGAGAGAGAGAGAGAGAGAGAGAGAGAGAGAGAGATAAACACACACACACAGTATCTCACAAAAGTGAATACACTCCTCACATTTTTGTAAATATTTTATTCTATCTTTTCTTGTGCCAACACTGAAGAAATTACACTTTGCTACAATGTAAAGTAGTGAGTATACAGTGTACATTTTCTGTCCCCTCAAAATAACTCAACACACAACCATTAATGTCTAAACCGCTGGCAACAAAAGTCAGTACACCCCTAAGTGAAAATTTCCAAATTGGGTCCAAAGTATCAATATTTTGTGTGGCCACCATTATTTTCCAGCACTGCCTTAACCCTCTTGGGCATAGAGTTCACCAGCGCTTCACAGGTTGCCACTGGAGTCCTCTTCCACTCCTCCATGATGACATCACGGAGCTGGTGGATGTTAGAGACCTTGCGCTCCTCTACCATCCATTTGAGGATACCCCACAGATGCTCTATAGGGTTTAGGTCTGGAGACATGTTTGGCCAGTCCATCACCTTTACCCTCAGCTTTTTTAGCAAGGCAGTGGTCATCTTGGGGGTGTGTTTGGGGTCGTTATCATGTTGGAATACTGCCCTGCGGCCCAGTCTCGAAGGGAGGAGATCATGCTCTGCTTCAGTATGTCACAGTACATGTTGGCATTCATGGTTCCCTCAATGAACTGTAGCTCCCCTGTGCCGGCAGCACTCATGCAGCCCCAGACCATGACACTCCCACCACCATGCTTGACTGTAGGCAAGACACATTTGTCTTTGTACTCCTCACCTGGTTGCCGCCACACACGCTTGACACCTTCTGAACCAAATAAGTTTATATTGGTCTCATCAGACCACAGGACATGGTTCCAGTAATCCATGTCCTTAGTCTGCTTGTCTTCAGCAAACTGCGGACTTTCTTGTGCATCATCTTTAGAAGAGGCTTCCTTCTGGGATGACAGCCATGCAGACCAATTTGATGCAGTGTGCGGCATATGGTCTAAGCAATGACAGGCTGACCCCCCCACCCCTTCAACCTCTGCAGCAATGCTGGCAGCACTCATACATCTATTTCCCAAAGACGACCTCTGGATATGATGCTGAGCATGTGCACTTAACTTCTTTGGTCGACCATTGCGAGGCCTGTTCTGAGTGGAACCTGTCCTGTTAAACCGCTGTATGGTCTTGGCCACCATGCTGCAGCTCAGTTTCAGGGTCTTGGCAATAATCTTATAGCCTAGGCCATCTTTATGTAGAGCAACAATTCTTTTTTTCAGATTCTCAGAGAGTTCTTTGCCATGAGGTGCTATGTTGAACTTCCATTGACTAGTATGAGAGAGTGAGAGCGATAACACCAAATTTAACACACCTGCTCCCCATTCACACCTGAGACCTTGTAACACTAACGAGTCACATGACACCGGGGAGGAAAAATGGCTAATTGGGCCCAATTTGGACATTTTCCCTTAGGGGGTGTACTCCCTTTTTTTTTTCTCCAGCGGTTTAGACATTAATGGCTGTGTGTTGAGTTATCTTGAGGGGACAGCAAATTTACACTGTTATACAAGCTGTATACTCACTACTTTACATTGTAGCAAAGTGTCATTTCTTCAGTGTTGTCACATGAAAAGATATAATAAAATCTTTACAAAAATGTGAGGGGTGTACTCACTTGTAAAATACTGTACATATATATAATATATACTCTGCATCCAGTGTAGCCTATATCTACACTGTATTTGGTGGTGTACTATTTCTAATACACATCAGGCGGTGTACACAGTATTTAATACAGAATGTACAGTTTCTACTACACTTCTGGTGGTGTACACAGTATACACTACAGTGCAGCCTTAATAGAGTTTCTAATACAGTGCTGGCGGTGTACACAATATCTAATACAGTGTGTACAGTTTCTACTACTTTTCTGGTGATGTACACAGTATCTAATACAGTGTGTACAGTTTCTAATACACTTCAGGCGGTGTACACAGTATCTAATACAGTGTGTACAGTTTCTACTACACAGGCGTATACACACACATAAAATATATATGTATGTATATATATATATATATATATATATATATATATATATATATATATATATATATATATATATACCGTATTTATCAGTGTATGACATGCACCCCAAGTTTAGGAGGGAATTTTAAGGAAAAAAACTTTTAGGAGTAAAGTTTAAGGAAGAAAAACTTACATTAAAATGCCCATCAATGCAGCGTTATCGGTGTTCATCTGCAGCCTTTTCAGTGTCAGTGCAGCCTTGCTCCAGTGTCTATTGCAGCCTTGTCAGTGCAGCTTTGCCCCAGTGCAGCCATGTCAGTGCAGCTTTGCCCCAGTGCAGCCTCGCCCCAGTGCAGAATTGTCAGTGCAGCCTTGTCAGTGCAGCTTTGCCCCAGTGCAGAATTGTCAGTGCAGCCTTGCCCCAGTGTCCATTGCAGCCTTGTCAGTGCAGCCTTGTCAGTGCAGCCTTGTCAGTGCAGCCTTGTCAGTGCAGCCTTGCCCCAGTGCAGCCTTGCCCCAGTGCAGCCTTGCCCCAGTGCAGCTTTGTGGGATCGCCGCGATCCCTGCCGACATACACAGCCGTGTGTAAATTTAAATATGGCGCCGAGACTGCAGGGACTCGGCGGAGCCGAGATACACATACCCGAGAGTCCTCGGCTTTTCTCGGCGCCGCTTACAGTCCCGCCCTATGGGTGGGACTGTAAGCGGGGGGGGAGGGGATCGGCCTAAAACACGCACCCACGATTTTCCCCTGATTTTCAGGGGAAAAAAGTGCGTGTTATATGCGGGCACACTTGTCCTTTTTTTTCTGCTGCTGGCCGTGTTCTTGAGCCATAACATGCAGAAGGGTTGGTGGAGTGGACAATGAAGCCATCCTCATCCTCCTCATCCTCTGTCACCCAAGCTCAGAGTAGTTTGCCTTCCAACACAGCTGCCAAAGCAACCTATTCCACCAGCTCCTTGTCCACAGTCACTCCTTCCGTAGCCCCACCATCATACACGGAGGAGCCCCCAGGATTATTCGACCGTGGTTTTGAGTACATGCAGCTGGAGGATGCGCAGTGATTTGAAGGCTCCGATGTTGGTTCCCAGGTTGAGGAAGGGTGTAACGTGAGCCTAGAGAGAGGGGGTGCCACAGACGGACAAGAAACTGGCAGTCATGTTCCCCCAGCTGCAGCATACTGCCAAGTTTGCTCCAGCGACAAGGAGGGAGGGGATGATGAGGTCACTGACTGTACTTGGGTGCCTGAGAGAAGAGAGAAGGAAAGTGAGGAGAAGGAGGCACAACTCCAATGAGGCAGGATGTCCTCTAGGAGGCAGCTTGCAGCTTAAGGGCAGCCACCCTTGTGCATCACACCGCAGAGCTCCGCAGATGCAGGGCACTGCTGACTCCCTGCTGACTTTTTAAAAGTTCCTTGGTGTGGGTCTTTTTTGATATGTGTGCAGCAGATCGCACCATTGCTGTTTGCAACCTATGTGTGAAGCGGATCAAGCGTGGCCAGAACAGCAGCTGCTTGGGCACCAAATGCTTGACCAGACATATGACGACCTGCCATGCAGTCCGTTGGCAACAGCACTTGAAAGAGCCACATCAAAGAAAATGGCAAACTTCTCCTTACTCCTCATCTGGAATCTCCAACCCTACTATACCTCTAGTCCTCTCAAAAACCTGTAGTAAGAGGAATGAAGGTATAACAATAGGTGTCCCAAGTACTTTCAGCCAATCTGCTAGCAGTACACCACAAATTGATTTTAGCAGGCAAATTTCCCTACCCCAGTTGCTGAACCTTAAAAAGAAATTTGGTCCCAGCCATCCACATGCTCAGCATCTAAATGCTAGCTTGGCCAAATTGCTAGCACTGTAACTGCTGCCTTTTCGGCTGGTAGACTCTGTCCCATGTTGTGAATTTGTGGAATGCGTTGTACCTCAGTGTCAGGTTCCAAAAAGCAATTTCTTTTCACGGAAGGCCATTTCGGCTCTCTACCGGCATGTGGAAGGGAATGTTTTGGCCTCGTTGGACAGGGCGGTCAGCAGTAAGGTTCATATTACCGCTGACTTAAAGTGAAGCAGGCATGGGCAGGGATGTTACCTTTCCTTCAAGGCGCACAGGGTAAATCTGCTGGCAGCTGGGAAGGATGCAGGACAGGGTTCAGTGTTGTTGGAGCTTGTTCTGCCACCATGGCTCCATAATGCTAGTGGTTATCCTGCCACAGCTCTCTCCTCCACCCCCTCCTCTTCTTCTTCCTCTATGGGCTCTTCTGCAGATTTGTCCTCTGAACCAGCAGTGCTCCGTAAGCGTTCAAGGGGCTACTCAAGCATTCAAGCTTAAAAATGCCATGCGGTGCTTGAGTTGGTCTGCCACACTGGGGCAGAGATTCTGTCAGATCTTCAGGGGCAGGCTCAGAGGTGGTTGATGCCATACCAGCTTCAGCCAGGAATAGTTGTATGTGACAACGGCACTGTGACAGGAGGGCCCATGGAACCCAGATTCCCTTGAAAAGGTTGGGAAACCCTTGTTTTAGCTCCCCGTGCACCTCTTATGTCTATCCTGGCACAGGGTGACTGAGAAAATATATCTTGGATTACTTAAAATGGGACAGTAATATTTATCCACAATATCTCCCAGGATATATGAAAAGACTATTCTTGGTTTGTGTGATTCTGAACTCAACATGTTAATTGAGAGAGCTAATCACATTGGCCTCTGTACAATGTAGGAGACGGCCGACTCCTGCTGGAGCTCCTGCTATTGTGAGAAGGTGTCCTGTGTTTATACTTATAATAATGTATAATCTACTGTGTGAAGCTCAGTGACAACAAGTCTGACCTGTAGTGAAATCCTGATTAATCATACCAATGCTCAGGAGGGCACGGAGTCACATCGGCTGCTTTAAGGCATTAGTTAATTAGCTTATGTTAATTAGGTTTCTGGTTACAGGTGTATTGTTAGAGTAATATGAGCAGGAGGGGGCCTCCTCTTGGTTCTAATAAACAGTCCATGTTCAGCAACTAAACAAGTATCATCTTGTTTTGTGCTTGTGAGCGATTGGAATGATATCTGATATCATATCTGATATGTATATTCAGACTGGGAGGAAGTGGTATATGACGAAAGCCCTCAAGAGGAGTGTGGGACATTTCGTTACAGGCACCAACCTTCTATCTGTCCTCCGACAGGGAGACTTGACCCATGTTTCATGTTTGGTACACATCCTGAATTTGGTGGTGCAGCGGTTCTTGGGCAGGTACCCAGGATTACAAGATCTCCTGAGGCAGGCCAGAACAGTCTGGTCATTTCCACCAGTCATACAATGCCAGTGCTCGGCTGGCTGATATTCAAAGGGAATGGAACCTGCCAACCAACTGCCTCATTTGTGACATGCCCACCAGGTACCTGTGCGAGTATGGCACCAGGACAGGATCAGCGGAGCTTGGCTTCTTTTCACCACTCCAGTGGCTACTGATCAAGGATGCATGCACTGTCCTGTCACCATTTGAGGAGGCCACAAGGATGGTGAGCAGTGACAATGCATGCATCAGTGACACTGTCCCTCTAATCTTCCTGCTGGAGCACACGCTTCATGGAATCATGGACAGGACACTTGAAGCAGAACAGCAGGAGGAAGAGGATGATTTCCTTTCCTCTCAAGGCCCCCTTTATCTAGATAGCATTCCTGTGGGCCCGCCAAACACACAGGAAGAGGAGGAGGAGGTTTGTGTCAGCATGGATGTAGGGGATAACACTCAGCAGCAGTCTTCAAGGGATGGTTTTCAGTCCCAGAAACCCAAGTAGTTGTACGTGGCTGGGAGGAGGTAGTTACGGATAATGTGACCCTTAGTGACCCAGATGACTCAGAATCGAATGCCTGTGAAAGGACCCTAGGATTGGTGGTATCAAGAAGAGGGATCATTACTGGCTGGCGACCCTTCTTGATCCACGTTACAAGGGTAAAGTTGTAGAACTCATCCTGCCTTCGCAGATTGAGCAGAGGATGAAACATCTTCAGGAGGCTTTGAAGAAAGGTTTGTGTACCGCATTTCTAGACCCTGGGAGGTTACCATTTCCTACAATTCCTTTACAATTACCTGGTGCTGGACAACGTGTTGCCGAGGCTTCGTTCAGTCAGAGGAAGAGCAGTGGAGAAGGTGGCCTGCTGACCGATGCCTTTAAACAATTTTTCAGTCCTCAGCACCAAGGTCTGATCGGTTCAAGCAACCATTGCTAGCGTCTGCATTATATGGTGTAGGAATATCTAGGAGCAAGAGCAGACTTGGAGACCTTTCCAACAGACCATCCACTGGGTTACTGAGTCTTGAGGATGGACCACTGGCCAGAACTTGCTCAATATGCAATTGAGCTATTGGCCTGTCCTGCATCCAGCATGCTTTCTGAATGCACATTCAGTGCTGCTGGAGGGTTTGTAACGGATCAAAGAGTGCGCCTGTCCACAGACTCAATTGATAGGCTCACATTCATAAAAATGAATCAGTCTTGGATCAGCAGCTATCAAGCACCTGATGCTGATATAACTGATTGAATTTGCTATGCATCTGGGATCCCTTGAAGACTGCCTATGCTGACTATTCTATTGCTCCTCAATCTTGATGATGCTAGCTTCCAACAATAATTTTGGTTTAGGGCACCACCACCCAAAGACCAAATTTTCTGCCTTTGCTTAACAGGGGCATGTACCGTATTTATCGGCATATAACACGCACTTTTTTCCCCTGAAAATCAGGGGAAAATCGTGGGTGCGTGTTATAGGCCGATCCCCCCCCCAATTGTGTGTGATCGGAGCGATCGCGGCAATTGCCGCGATCGCCGCCGACATACACAGCCGTGTGGAAATTCAAATACGGCGCCGAGACTGCAGGGTCTCGGCGGAGCGGAGCTACACATAGCCGAGAGTCTTCGGGTTTTCTCGGCGCCGCTTACAGTCCCGCCCATAGGGCGGAACTGGGCGGGACTGTAAGAGGCGCCGAGGAAACCCGAGGACTCTCGGCTATGTGTATCAGCGCTCCGCCGAGTCACTGCAGTCTCGGCGCCATATTTAAATTTACACAGGGCTGTGTATGACGGCAGGGATCGCGGCGATCCCACAAAGCTGCACGGGGGGGGGGGCAAGGCTGCACTGGGGACAAGGCTGCACTGGGGACATGGCTGCACTGGGGACAAGGCTGCACTGGGGACAAGGCTGCATGGGGGCAAAGCTGCACTGGGGAAGGCTGCACTGACATTGCTGCACTGGGGCAAGGCTGCACTGGGGCAAGGCTGCACTGGAGAAAAGCTGCACTGACATGGCTGCACTGACATGGCTGCACTGACATGGCTGCACTGACATGGCTGCACTGACATGGCTGCACTGACATGGCTGCACTGACATTGCTGCACTGACAAGGCTGCACTGGGGCAAAGCTGCACTGACAAGGCTGCAATGGACACTGGGGCAAGGCTGCACTGACACTGACAAGGCTGCAGATGGACACCGATAACGCTGCATTGATGGGCATTTTAATGTAAGTTTTTCTTCCTTAAACTTTACTCCTAAAAGTTTTTTTCCTTAAAATTCCCTCCTTAACTTGGGTGCGTGTTATACGCCGGCGCGTGTTATACGCTGATAAATACGGTATTTACAATTTTTCATATAATATTTCACAGCAGGGCCCGTCCCTGCGCCCAATAAGAGTATATGTGAGGGGTTACAGTGTTGTGACACCATCACCACCAACCCACCACCCAAAGCCCAAATTTTCTGCCTCTGCTTAACAGGGGCATGTGATTACAATTTTTGATCTAATATTTCACAGTAGGGCCCGTTCCTGCACCCAAGAAGAGTATCTGTCAGGGGTTACAGTGTTGTGGCATCACCATCACCACCCAAGGCCCAATTTTTCTGCCCCTGTTTAACAGGGGCATATAATTACAATTTTTGATGTAATATTTCACATCAGGGCCCATTCCTGGGCCCAACAAGAGTAACTGTGAGGGCTTACAGTGTTCTAGCACCACCAAAACCAAAGGCCCAATTTTTCTTCCCCAGTTTAACCACTTCAGCCCGGAAGGATATACCCCCTTCCTGACGAGAGCACTTTTTACAATTTGGCACTGCGTTGCTTTAACTGCTAATTGCGCGGTCATGCAATGCTTTACCCAAACAAAATTTGCGTACTTTTTTCCCACAAATAGAGCTTTTTATGGTATTTGATCACCTCTGCGGTTTTTATTTTTTGCGCTATAAACGGAAAAAGACCAAAAATTTTGAAAAAAATGATATTTTCTACTTTTTGTTATAAAAAAAATCCAATAAACTCAATTTTAGTCATACATTTAGGACAAAATGTATTCGGCCACATGTCTTTGGTAAAAAAAAATGTCAATAAGCGTATATTTATTGGTTTGCACAAAAGTTATAGCGTCTACAAACTAGGGTACATTTTCTGGAATTTACACAGCTTTTAGTTTATGACTGCCTATGTCATTTCTTGAGGTGCTAACATGGCAGGCAGTACAAACCCCCCCCCCCCCCCAAATGACCCCATTTTGGAAAGTAGACAACCCAAAGAAATTGCTGAGAGGCATGTTGAGCCCATTAAATATTTTTTTTTTTTGTCCCAAGTGATTGAATAATGATAAAAAAAAAAAATTACAAAAAGTTGTCACTAAATGATATATTGCTCACACATGACATGGTTATATGTGAAATTGCTGAATGAAAAAAAGAGATTGATCGGTGGGTATGCCCACCATTAGAATACCTCCCTTCATCCACCCACTTCTAATGATGGGCATACATGCACCGTTTATATATGCCGAAGCATGGGGGCATCCGCCCCAAAAGGTAGGAGCAAATCGCTCCTCCGCCCCTGCTGCCCCCATGCTTCGGCATATATGCTCTTTTTTTAACTGTGGTGGTGAAATCACCTCCTACAGTGCTGGAGTCACGGCTTTATGTATCGTGGGAGCAAACGCTCCTGCTGTCAAGATAAATAAATCTGCGCTGCAACTGAATGGCGTACCTGCTAAGCAAATGATGGTTAACAATAAAACAAAGTAACATTACAGTATAACAGTAAGACTTACTATACCTGCAAAGCAAATACAAAAAAAACACAGTAAAAAATAAAACATTTTTTAACGCAACCTGTGCCTAAAATATATATATGCCGAAGCATGGGGGCATCCACCCGCAAAAAGTAGGAGCAAATCGCTCCTCCGCCCCTGCTGCCCCCATGCTTCGGCATATATGCTCTTTTTTTTAACTGTGGTGGTGAAATCACCTCCGACAGCGCTGGAGTCACGGCTTTATGTATCGTGGGAGCAAACGCTGTTGCTGTCAAGATAAATAAATCCGCTCTGCAGCTGAATGGCGTACCTGAAAACAAAAAAATGGTTAACAATAAAACACAGTAAAAAGTAAAGTATAAAAAAATTGGATACCTAATAAAGCAAACATGATAAAACATAATAACAATAAAACATTGCAGAATAGAATACAGTAAAAAGAGCAGAACAATAGAGAGAATAGAGAGAGCACAATAAAAAGACAACTATTTTTGGTTTAAAAAAAAAAAGAATATATATATATATTTCTTTTTTTTTTTTACACTTTTTTTTGTAACTGTAACCGGTTCCAGGTTCGGTCTCTCAAAATGCGATGGCAACTTGGGAGACACTGTGAAAGTGTGCCTAGTCTGTGCAGTGCTGTACCCTATGCTAAAACTCAACTAGTGTATGGTAGCGTTCAAAACATTCACCAATGCAAAGACCAGGATTGTCAGGACAGGAGGGACAATAATAGCGGTGTCACGCCTATATCCGCGCTTGCTGCAGACACAACCTCTTTTTTGGAGGGCTTGTTGGGTAGGGGTACTCGGTAGGACATAAAGAAAATGCCTCTCATGCAGCCAGCTTACTGCATTTGGTTGGGAAAGGTGAGGTGGAGCACCGTCTAGAAACAGAAGGGCTCTGACGATCTCTTCCTGGAATTTAAGGAAGGATCCAGTCCGTCCTGAAGCTCTATATAGCACATGAGCGTTCAGCAAAGCCAATTGAAATAAATAAACAAACACTTTCTTGTACCAGCGTCTGGCCTTACGGGCAATTAGGTACGGCGCCAACAACTGGTCGTTTAGGTCCACCCCTCCTATATTTTGGTTATATTCATGGACATAGAGGGGTTTCTCCACAACACCAGTCACCGTAGTAATTTGGACCGACGTGTCTGCATGAAGGGAGGTAAGAACGAAAACATTCTTATTATCCCTCCACTTCATAGCGAGCAAGTTATTACACTTGAAGCAGGCTCTCTCCCCCAGCCTAAGATGGGAATCTACAAGCCGCTGGAGAAAGCCCCGGCGATTAGGTTGCACGGTGCCACATGCTCCAATCTGCTGATCAAACAAGTGACTAAAAAGTGGCACGCTCATGTAATAATTGTCCACATATAAGTGGTACCCCTTTACGAATAAGGGTGACACCAAGTCCCACACAATCTTGCCAACCCTGTCACAGAGCTTATACATCTTGACCCCGTATCTGGCACGCTTGCTGGGCAGGTACTGTTTGAATGTCAAGCGGCCAGAAAACCTAATCAGAGACTCATCAACGCAGACAACTTGATGGGGAGTAAACAAGTCTGCAAAACATTGGTTGAAGTGGTTTACGAGGGGCCAAATTTTGTAGAGCCGATCGTATCCAGGGTCTCCACGAGGACGACAGAGTTCATTGTCATTGAAGTGCATAAACCGCAAGATCTGCTCGTATCGTGCCCTGGTCATGGAGGCAGAGAACAAGGGCATATGGTGAATTGGGTCAGTAGACCAATATGACCGCAACTCACTCTTTTTAGTTATGCCCATGTTGAGGGAAAGGCCCAGAAAGAGCTTAAATTTGGAAACCGTAATTGGTCTCCAATCTCTGGCAAGGGAGGACTGGGGAATAGTGGTGATGTGTTGACCAAGTGACGTAAAATCAACTGTTTCCACCTGAATGCCGGGTTGGCCAGTGAATGGGGGAAGTACGGGTGCTGCAGAAGTGGTGGATTCCCAATTAGGATTGGCGAATGCAGCAGGAAGGGCACTATGGGCACGACGGGCCTGTGTTCATCTTCTTGGTGGCAGCGGGACACTACTTGTGCTTGCCACCTCACCAGCTTGAACTGCACTTATGGGACTCGCCATGTCACCACGTGATACTGCAGTGCTGGATTGACTACGACCAGGGTGTACTAGGCCGCTGGTGCTTGCCAGTTCACCAGAAGGAATAGCGGCACTAGTACTGCTCTGCTCCATACGAGGGACCTGCGGTTCTTGCACATCAACAATGGAAGAAGAAGATTGGGGTCTGGTACGCCTGACCTTGGCAGGGACCACAACTCCGTCATGAGAGCTATCTGTAATGGAGCCGCTGTCCTCTACAGGATCGTATTCTGAGCCTGAATCTGACAGATGAGTGACTTCCTCTTCACTATCTGTCATGCTCAGAAATGTGTAGGCCTCTTCACTAGTGTACCTTCGATTTTGGGCTCTAAATTTAGTGGTGCACTATTGAGACTCACAGGCAAAAAAGCTCCTGACTGTTAGCGACTGTATCAGTCATGTGTGTCAGTTATGTGTGTTTAGTGTTTTGTAAGTGACAGTGATCAATCGATACTGCACTTGGGTGGGCTGGGCTGGGCTGGGCTGGGCTGGGCGGAGGGGCAAAACACAGGTGCTAGCAGGTATCTGGGCTGATCCCGCTAACACTGCGTTTTTGGGAACCCTAAACTGCTGGGGACGCTAGTATAGATCTGATCGGATCAGATATTGATCCGTTCAGATACTATACCACTAAGGGAGGTGTATGCTGCGTGCGTGGGTGTTAGCGGTACTGGCACTAACCTGAATCTGCCTGGGGCGACGCAGACCCTATCTGACCCTAAAACTTAACTTATATCCCCGCCGGGTGATCAGGGGGTTTAAACCTTTATTAGGTAATAAACAGCGGGTGCCCTGAAACTATAAAAAACAAACTAACTAACCAGCGTCACCCGTAACAGTTATACGGTAATCACTGGTGAAAGGATTAAATAGGGGGCAATCAGGGGGTTAAAACCTTTTATTAGGTAGTATATGGGGGTCCCTGATGCTATAAAATGCTGACGGCAAACCTAAATACTTACCTCCCTAACTAGCATCACCTGTGACACTAATACAGCGATCAGAAAAACGATCGCTTAGTGACACTGGCGACGGGGGGTGATCAAGGGGTTAAAACTTTTTTAGGGGGGGTTAGGGGGGTACCCTAGACCTGAAGGGGCCTACCACCAACTGCCCTACCACATATAACTGTTACAAATGACACCAATGCAATAATCAGAAAAAAAACCTGCTATTGGTGTCACTTTGACAGGGGGTGCAGGGGGGTGATCGGGGGGTGATCGGGGGGCGACCGCCTCAGGCACCGAGGGGGGGTGCGATGCCCGCGGGAGGCAAATTAAGTCCCAGGTACATAATTTTGCCTGCCCGTGCCATTCTGCCACAGTATACCTGCGTTAGGCGGTCGGCAAGTGGTTAACAGGGGCATGTAATTAAAATTTTTGATATAATATTTCACAGCAGGGCCCGTTCCTATGTCCAGCAAGAGGAACTGTAAGGGCTTACGGTGTTCTAGCACCACCAAAACCAAAGGTTTAACAAGGGCATGTAATTAACATTTTTTAAATAATAGTTAAGCAGGGCCCATTCCTGCGCCCAACAAGAGTAACTGAGGGGTTACAGTGTGCTGGCGCCACCTAAACCAAAGGCAAAATTTTTCTGCCCCTGTTTAACAGGGCCATATAATTTCAATTTTTGATATAATATTTCACAGTAGGGCCCGTCCCTGCCCCCAACAAGAGTAACTGTGAGGGGTTACAGTGTTCTGGTACCACCAACACCTAAGGCCCAGTTTTTCTGCAGAGTATATAGGGCAGGCTGTATAGTATATATACTGCTGTTCAGGGTATATAGTGCCTGGGAGCCTGCGGGACCCCCACGCAATTAAAAAAAAAAAATTGGTGCAGGGTTCCCCTAAATATCCATACCAGACCTGAAGGGCCTGGTATGGATATTGGGGGGGGACATCCACACCATTTTGTTTTGGTATTTTTAGTATTTGTATCTGTATTGCCGGAATCCCACATTACATTACAGCCGCAAGCAGTTTTAGATGACATTTTTTCCTTCAGAAATGTCATTTTGCTGTGGTACTGTTATAAATAAGGGAAAGATGCGCTACTTTCCCCAAACACTTTTTATGGGAATAACTTGCATATAAGCCTTTAAAATGAGCACTTTTGATTTTTCACGTTCGCGTCCCATAGACTTTAACGGTGTTTGTACAATTTTTTTGCCTGTTCGCATGTTCTGTTGCAAACCAAAACGGGGGGGCAGGGGGGGGTGTTCGGCTCATCCCTAGATTTTAGTAAGTAAAGAGGCCCCTTTTGACATCACAGGTTGACTAACGGAACCTGGGCGGGAGATATGTTTTTTTTTTTAAATGAACATTCGGTGGCACCCCTATCACATTGGCAAATGTCTACTTTCCTAACACATCACACATAACCTTCTGCCAATGTCTGATACAGGAACTCGGGGGATTTGCATCAGGTTGCCTCATACTTGGAGATTTTAATATCTCATTGAATCCCTCAGTTGACACCTCATCAGCGAAACCATGCATCACATATAGGGTTCTTAAAAAAATTAAAACTCTCTTGCACTCCCTTCAATTAATAGATACCTACCAATTTCTGCACCCAGGACCTAAGGATTTTACGTTTCACTTCAATCCGCATGACCGTTACTCGCTCATAGACTACCCTGTTTATCTCCCAGAGAGATTTGTCGGCAATCTCAGGCACCCATACTGGAATCTAGTCAATCTCTGACCATGCACCAATCTCATTGGTGGTGGACTTGTGCACACCTACGCTCAGGTGCAAAACCTGGAGGCTAAATTCCTCTTTGCTGACAAATCCCATACTAATTCCCAGACTCTCTACGCTACTTTATGATTTCTTCAGGATTAATGATACCCAGACATGGATCCCATGATGATATGGGAAGCACATAAATATACTCTCAGGGGAGAACTGACCAAAATGGGATCTCAACGCGAAAAGGAACAGGACAAAGAAATTAAGCGACTGACAGAAGATTTTCAGACTATAAACCATACACAAGCAATCTTTGAGTATACAGTCTGCCAGGGAGTTGTTGGAGACTAGGAAAACATTACTGGCTAAAACCAAGCGATTACTGTTCTTTAAAAAGAGAATTTTACTATGTGTCGGGTGACAAATCGGGGAGACTCTTAGCTGGAGCCCTAAAAGAATTTAACTCCACCAAGATAATCTTAGGCATCAGAAGACAAGATGGCTCCTTGGATGTCACTATAGAAGCTATAGCGGCACACTTCCATAAATTTTATACCAAATTATATAATCTTCCACAACAACGCAGGCCCCCTGAGACAACAGGTGACAGAGCTCAAGTAATTCAGGACTACTTAAACAAGAGTGGCCTCCCTAAATTGGACAACGTAGATGTATCCCCTTAGGGGAACAGATCACCCCAGCAGAAATCCAACAGGCAATTGGTGACCTTAAGTCGGGGAAAAGCCCAAAGCCTGATGTATTTACTTCCATATACTACAAAACGTTTATAAATATACTGACTGACCCTCTCGCTAAGGCCCTGAACTCTCTGTCTGCGCTACGAGCAATGCCACCTGATTTTATCTCTGCTTTCATAACTGTTATACCTAAACCCAACAAAGACACCGCTGAATGCTCCAGTTACAGACCTATCTCCCTACTAAATTTGGACCTCAAACTGCTAGTGAATATCATGGCCAACAAATTGAGACTGCTTCTCTCTGGACTAATGGGCCCAGGATAAGTTGGTTCATGCCTGGTATAGAGACAAAAGATAATGTAATCAAAGCCTTTCTCTTGACACATGCTACCTATTCACAGAACATCGGGGGCCTTCTGCTGTCCACGAACGCGGAGAAGACCTTTGATAGTCTTGTGGGATTTCATGCTGACCACGTGCAGCCATATTGGTCTTGGTCCTCACATGATGGCCTGGATCACCGCTCTCTATCAAAACCCCTCAGCCAAATTTAAGATAAACAGTTCCTTATTGGACAATGTCTGAATAACAAATGGCACCAGACAGGGGTGCCCCCTTTTACCGCTATTATTAATTCTATCGCTGGAACCATTCATTAGAACGGTCAACAGAGAAGCAGCAATCACTGGCTTTAAGGTCTTAGAGAGTTCAAGATTGCCACCCGTGCGGATGATCTGTTATTTTTTCTAACCAAACCGCATACCACTATACCCAGTTTAATTAAAGCGTTCGCACACTATGGATATGTGTTTAAGCTCAAAATAAATTTTTCAAAATCTGAGGCCATGAATGTCCTCCTGGCGGAACACGACTAAACTGGGACTAAAGAAAATTGCCCCTTTCAGTGGGAGACCACAGCCCTCAAATACATATGCCACGTACACACGACCGCACTTTCCGGCAGAAAAGGTCCGACGGAATCATTCCGTCAGACATTACGATCGTGTGTGTGCTTCATCTGACTTTTTTTCTTTCTAAAATTCTGACGGACCTAGAAATAGAACATGTTTCAAATCTTTATGACGGACTCAATCCCTATCGGGAAAACCGTTCGTCTGTATGCTAGTCCAACGGACCAAAAACGACGCAAGGGCAGCTACTGGATACTGGCTATTGAACCTCCTTTTTCTAGTCCCGTCGTACGTCATCGCGTTCTAAACAAACGGACTTTGGTGTGATCATGTGTAGGCAAGTCCGTTTCAGCAGAACTCCATCGAAAAGACCGTCAGAGTCTACTCTGACGGAAAGTCCGGTCGTGTGTATGCGACATTAGGAGTCTGGTTGACTCCAAGGTTGTTCTCCATTTATGAGCAGAACTTTCCACAATTGCTTTAGGGGATAGAAAAGGACTTAAAAACTTGGCATTCAGTATATTTCTCCTGGTTTGGATGAGCAGCCATCCTCAAAATGACCATCCTCTCCAGGCTACTGTATCTTCTACACACATTGCCCATCTGAGTCCCCCAGAGCTTTTTCAGATCTATGAACACCATCTTGAGATTTCTCTAGGGGCATAAAAAAAGCAAGAATTAAATGACCAGACAGAAGGATTGCGAAAGAATGGGCCTACCTGACTTAAAAAACTATTACCTTGCCTCTTATCTGACAAGGGTGATTGATTGGCATTGTCACGGCAACTCTAAGGACTTGGTTGCCTTGAAAGCGGGCTTAAGCCCCATTGCTCTGCGTTTTTTTTCCTTTGGATTCCCTGGCCACAGCCAATGCATAAAACAACGTCCACTGACAGACAACCCTAAACGCCTTCCATACTGTAGCGAGAAAGTTTAATATTACCTCTTCACGCAGTCCCCTAACACCCTTGGACAATCCTGACTTCATCCCCGGGGTTGGGAACCCAGCGTTTCAACCCTTGGACCCAAATCACTTACAGCCGGAGACTGCTTTCACAAGGGCCAGATCAAAGACATCTCAAAGACGTCTTAAAAAGCGATAGGGGGCTCACACATCTACCCTTATGGTCCTACTTCCAAATTCGCAGTTTTGTCAATAGCAAAAAGAAGAATTCTCCAGATCTTTAACCAAACTAGAGTTGGCATGTGCCAATGTCGAACAATTTGATAGGGCGACGTAAGTCACCTATTCCTGGTTGCAAAATTCCAACGTTGTCATCGAGGATAGATTCAGGAGGAACTGGTTGAGGGCTCTGCAAATGAACGTTACAGATAACCAATGGAGAAATGCATGTATCCTTTCCCACAAGTGCTCTATTAGCATAAAAACGTAGAAAACAGCATACAAACTCTTAACAAACTGGTACATCACCCCAGCAAAGTTAAAAAGATGGTGCCCACAGACCTCTGATAATTGTTGGAGGTGCAGAGGAGATGTAGGCACCTTCTTACACATATGGTGGCATTGCCCGGTATTGACTTTTTTCTGGAACAAGGTTAGGGAAATAATCTGACAACTTACAGAAACCAGCCTTACACTTAACGCTGCATGTTGTTTACTTCACATTACCAATTTCCCACTTAAACAATACAAGAAATCATTGACCAAACTACTAAATGCTGCTAAAGCTCTGATCCTGACCCTTTGGAAAACTACCCGGGCCCCATCCATACTGGATTTATTAAGAGGAGTCTCGCAAATATGTATGATGGAAGAGACTTTAACCCAGTCCTCCGATAGGATCGAGAGATTCCACAGATTCCACAAGACTTGGTCCCCATGGTTCATCTTTAGATTTTCAAAAGATTATGAAGCCCTAATGTCCTGCCAAACCAAAGATGGGCGAGGCCAGATACAGTATCTCACAAAAGTGGGTACACCCCTCACATTTTTGTAAATATGGTATTATATCTTTTCATGTGACAACACTGACACTTTGCTACAATGTAAAGTAGTGAGTGCACAGCTTGTAAACCAGTGTAAATTTGCTGTCCCCTCAAAATAACTTAACACATAGCCAATAATGTCTAAACCACTGGCAACAAAAGTAAGTACAACCCTAAGTGAAAATGTCTAAATTGGGCCCAAAGTGTCAATATTGTGTGGCCACCATTATTTTCCGGCACTGCCTTAACCCTCTTGGGCATGGAGATCACCAGAGCTTCACAGGGTGCCACTGGAGTCCTCTTCCACTCCTCCATGGCGACATCATGGAGCTGGTGGCTATTAGAGACCTTGCGCTCCTCCACCTTCCATTTGAGGATGCCTTACAGATGTTCAATAGGATTTAGGGCTGGAGACATGCTTGGCCAGTCCATCACCTTTACCCTCAGCTTCTTTAGCAAGGCAGTGGTCATCTTGGAAGTGTGTTTGGGGTTGTTATGTTGGAATACTGCCCAGCCCAGTCACCAAAGGGAGGGGATCATGCTCTGCTTCAGTATGTCACAGTACATGTTGGCATTCATGGTTCCCTCAATGAACTGTAGCTCCCCTGTGCCGGCAGCACTCATGCAGCCCCAGACCATGACTCTCCCACAACCATGGTTGACTGTAGGCAAGACACACTTGTCTTTGTACTCCTCACCTGGTTGCCGCCACACACGCTTGACTTCATCTGAACCAAATAAGTTTATCTTGTCTCATCAGACCACAGGACATAGTTCTAGTAATGTCCGCCTGTTTGCGGGCTTTCTTTTGCGTCATCTTAAGAAGAGGCTTCCTTCTAGGACAACAGCCATGCAGACCAATTTGATGAAGTGTGCAGCGTGTGGTCTTTCAACCTCTGCAGCAATGCTGGCAGCACTCATACATCTATTTTTCCAATGACAACCTCTGGATATGACGCTGAGCATGTGCACTTAACTTCTTTGGTCGACTATGGCGAGGCCTGTTCTAAGTGGAACCTGTCCTGTTAAACCGCTGTATGTCTTGGCCACTGTGCTGCAGCTCAGTTTTAGGGTCTTGGCAATCTCCTTATAGTGTAGGCCATCTTTATGTAGAGCAAAAATTCTTTTTTTTAGATCCTCAGAGAGTTCTTTGCCAGGATGTGCCATGTTTAACTTCCAGTGACCAGTATGAAAGAGTGAGAGCTATAACACCAAATTTAACACACCTGCTCCCCATTCACATCTGAGACCTTGTAACACTAACGAGTCACATGAAACTGGGGAGGAAAAATGGCTAATTGGGCCCAATTTGGATATGTTGGACATTTTCACTTAGGGGTGTACTCTCAATTTTGTTGCCAGCTGTTTAGACATTAATGGCTGTGTGTTGAGCTATTTTGAGGGGACAGCAAACTTAAACTGTTATACAAGCTGTACATGGACTACTTTACATTGTAGCAAAGTGTAATTTCTTCAGCATTGTCACATGAAAAGATATAATAAAATATTTACAAGAATGTGAGGGGTGTACTCACTTTTGTGAGATACTGTATATCAAATTTTTGTTCTAATGATTTTGCTGTCACTGTACACACTATTGTCTCGATAACTGACTTGATAGGTAGTCAGGTAAATTCATCATACCATCCAAGGGTTGGTACACAAATTTGAGACCTTTGGTCCCGTAATCTTATTACTTTCGTATGGATCCACCCCCTTTTCGTCTACTGACTTTTTTATTTTCTGATTTCTCTTACTTCCTACATCATTCTGATTTGTATCACTTTTTTTTTTTATATCAAAGTTGAATCACACTAGCGTTTTACGATCAAACAAATGTGACGATTGACATAGGCACTAAGATATTGTTTATTGTTCATTCTAGATTCAATATCACAAGTTGTTATTATTTTTAGACATTATCTGACGCCCCGATTGGTATTATGTGTTCTTATTGCATACTGATACCCTGTGTTTGGCTATGTTTGGGAAACTTCTGATTTTCATGACAATTCACCTTGAAGTTGCATTTTCCGTTTTGTATGCTTTGATTTGTGAAAGTTATACGTGCTCTTAATAAACTTTTAATGATTAAAAAAAATCTAATGTTGTAGGGGTTTTAAATATTAAAATAGGTTATCATATAATATAAAGGGAATTTTGTGATACTTTTAATAAATTAATATGACATCAATTTAAGGAAAAACAAATAGTGATAAATTAAATCTAATCATGAGATCTATTATGGGTCAACCAGGTTAAGATTCTGCCATACGGTACAACATACTTTCATATACAATACTGATATAAAAATGTGTCTCTTACCTTCTTCTATGTGATATTTCCTCCTGAATATCTTAATATCTCAAGCAACTGACAATGAGTAAAATGTCAGTCATTTGCATGATACAGTTAAGGAGGAGCCACCTATAGCATTTTGGAGAACGCCCAAAAGTGCAATTAAAACCGAATCCAAGAGCAAATGGTCCAGAAATGATCAAACCTTAAGGCAATTAATGTACTTTCTGCAAAATTGTGTAATATAACATGACCATATGAAAACAAGAACTGACAAATAAGAAATAGTTGTTTACTGTTGACTCTTAAGACTACTCTTGGACTGTTGTATTGCAGATGGTAACACCATGCGTCCTGTTACTCAGAAAAACATTACAGAACTTTAAATTTACAACACTAATGGGCAATATCTGACTAGCTTCAGCTTCTAATGCACACTGTGAGAAGCTCACTGTATGCAGTGAAGTCAGAATAAGCAATTTCAGTACAAGAAAGGAGTTCATGCAACTGTGCAAAATCAAAGGTAAAGTTTTGGTTCAGCTTAATCCCATTAAAGTAGACTATGCAGTATAATGCAAGATCCATTTATTAGATTTGTAAAAATTGTTGCGTAACAGCATGTCACAAATGTGCCCGTAAGGAAAAAAGTTAGTCTGAGGAACGATAAGTACCCCAAAATCACAAAAAGTCATTCCAGTCCAGTGGAAAAGTCTCTGGCTGGAAGGATAATGATGTCACTCTCAATTAGACGCCGCAGAGGAGATGGCATTAAGGTTGCATACCATTTTTTTTTCCAGAACAGATACAGTTCTGTTAGATAGTGATTTTTACACGTGGATGGAGCCTGGACCTATTAAGAGCTTGGATGCTACTGTAAGTCCTGCTTTAAAGTGACTCTGACGCATAAATTAACCCCCTCTCACTGACCGTATACATATACAGTGCATTCGGAAAGTATTCACAGCGCTTCACTTTTTCCACTTTTGTTATGTTACAGACTTATTCCAAAATGGATTCAATTCATTATCTTCCTCAAAATTCTACAAACAATACTCCATAATGACAATGTGAAAGAAGTTAGTTTGAAATCTTTGCAAATTTATTACAAATAAAAAATAAAAAATAAAAATCACACGTACATAAGTATTCAGAACCTTTGCTCAATACTTTGTTGAAGCAACTTTGGCACCAATTATAGCTTCAAGTCTTTTGGAATTTGATGCTACAAGCTTGGCACACCTAATTTTTGGTCAGTTTCTCCCATTCTTCTTTGCTGGACCTCTCGAGCTCCATCAGGTTGGATGGGGATCGTCGGTACACAGCCATTTTCAAATCTCTCCAGAGATGTTCAATCGGGTTCATGTCTGAGCTCTGGCTGGGCCACTCAAGGACATTCACAGAGTTGTCCCACAGCCAATCCTTTGTTATCTTGGCTGTGTGCTTAGGGTCGTTGTCCTGTTGGAGGATGAACCTTCGCCCCTGTCAGAAACCATGAATCAGACTGAGAGAGAAGTACAGTTAAATCACACTTGTTTAATAATAATAAAAAAGGTAAACAGAGTAAACGTAGTCAAAACATAGCCAGAGTTCAGGAACCGGAACAGATAGTCAGATAAGCCAAAACGTCAGGGAGCCAGAGATGAGCGTAGTAGAACAGCAAGCAGGACCTGGAACCAGAAAGAATGTCAGCCAAGCAAGTCTTTAACAGGAACACAGGAGAGCTTCTCTAGAAATGTGACCAAGGCAAAGGCAGAGATCATCTGGACTGGATGGCTTAAGTAGGCAGGACTGATGAGCAGGATATCATCAACAGGTGAGTCACTGTGGAGAGATAGGAGCTAGCAATTAGCCGACAGCTGAGCAGCCAGCTTTGAGAAGGAAGGGCTGAGCCCAGCCCTGACAATGACCTTACATAACGTATCATTGATGTTTTTGTATTTCATATGCTCTGTAATATTTTCCTTTAGAGTTTTTATGTTAGCGTTCCTATTTTCTTGGGAAATAAATAAGATGTTTTATTAAGCAGTGTGTTTATATTCATAGCTAACCTTTTATCAGTGTACTATTACCAGTAACATTATCAGAGCTTTGATAGTCTAGCTAATTATAGCAATAGACAAGTTAATACGTATATGAAATAGATAGTGGGAATCCATAACCATCCACCTAATATTTATTTCAGATGGGCACTGATGAGGCTGCACTGATGGGCATTGATGAGGCTGCACTGATGGGCATTGATGAGGCTGCACTGATGGTCACTGATGAGGCTACACTGATGAGGCGGCACTGATGGGCAGCAA
Source organism: Lithobates clamitans (assembly GCA_037952925.1). NCBI lineage: Eukaryota > Metazoa > Chordata > Amphibia > Anura > Ranidae > Lithobates > Lithobates clamitans. The sequence goes on along the minus strand of JBBGZY010000167.1, from coordinate 1,027,975 downwards.
TATGCTGCACTGATGGGTACTGATATGTTGCACTGATGGACACTGATAGGCTGCACCGATCATCAGGGCACTTTAAATAACCTTACATTACACTACTCCTGAAGAAGTGGATTACAATACAGGAAATGCATCGAGCTCAGCCAAAGAATACAAAATGTGATGAATGTGTATAAACAGAGGTTTATAAAGGTTCAAAGGACCACGAGTTTAGGAAATGGATAAATGGCGTATAAATAACTAAGACATATGGAGATTATCTTAAACCATTGCTGTTTAGTTATTTTTTGATGTTATAATCTATGTGGAATAAAGTACTGTATATGACATTTTTTATAGAATTTAATTTGTATGAGTTGTGTCCAGGCCCGGACTGGGACAAAAAATAGGCCCGGGCATTTTGGAATGAGCAGCCCATGACATCTTAACCGGCCCCTTCCCCACTCTCCATCCTGACGGATCCCCCAGGAGAGGGGAGGGGGAAACCCGGCAAAGGTGCGGGGGGCGAGGGGGACAGGGAAAGAGCACGGGGGGCAGAGAGCACAGGGAAGAACTTTGAGAACATGGGGTGGGGCGAGACCACAGGGGGCTGGAGAGCACTGTGGGGGGAGGCAGAGAGCATGGGGGGGCAGAGAGCACAGGGGAGAGGCAGAGAACACAGGGAGGAAGAGGAGAGCACAAGGGGGCCAGAGAGCATGGGGGGCTGGAGAGCACAGGGGGTGGGGGGTTGGAGAGCACAGGGGGAAGCAAAAACACAGGGTGGGGTGTAGAGCACAGGGAGGGCAGAAGAGCATGGGGCGGAGAGCACAGGGGGGAGGTGGAGAGCACAGGGGGGAGGTGGAGATCACTGGGGGGGCTGTAGAGCACTGGGGGGAGGCGGAGGGCACAGGGGGGCAGCAGAGAGCATGGGAGGAGGTGGAGCGCACAGGGGGTAGGCGGAGATCAATGGGGGGGCTGGAGATCACTGGGGGAGAGGCGTAGGGCACAGGGGGGCAGCGTAGAGCATGGGGGAGGTGGAGATCACAGGGGGGGCTGGAGAGCACTGGGAGGGCTAGAGAGCACTGGGGGAGAGGCAGAGGGCACAGGGGGGCACCATAGAGCATGGGGGAAGTGGAGAGCACAGGGGGGACTGGAGAGCACTGGGGGAGCTAGAGAGCACTGGGGGGCTATAGAGCACTGGGGGAGAGGCAGAGGGCACAGGGGGGCAGCGTAGAGCATGGGGGAGGTGGCGAGCACAGGGGGAGAGACAAAGGGCACAGGGGGGATGCGTAGAGCATGGGGGGAGGTGGAGAGCACAGGAGGGAGGTGGAGAGAAGAGGGGGGGTGGAGAGCACTGGGGGGGAGGTGGAGAGCACGGGGGGAGGTGGAGAGCACAGGGGGAGGTGGAGAGCACAGGGGGAGGTGGAGAGCACAGGGGGAGGTGGAGAGCACAGGGGAGAGGTGGAGAGCACAGGGGAGAGGTAGAGGGCACAGGGGGGCAGCGTAGAGCATGGGTGGGGTGGAGAGTACAGGGGGAGGTGAAAAGCACAGGGGGAGGGGCAGAGGGCACAGGGGGGCAGCATAGAGCATGGGAGGAGGTGGAGAGCACAGGGGGAGAGACAGAGGGCACAGGGGGGCAGCATAGAGCATGGGTAAGGTGGAGAGCACAGGGGGAGAGACAGAGGGCACAGGGGGGCAGCGTAGAGCATGGGAGGAGGTGAAAAGCACAGGGGGAGAGGCGGAGGGCACAAGGGGGCAGCATAGAGCATGGGGGATGTGGAGAGCACAGAAGGGAGGAGGAGAGCACAGGGTGGCTAGATACCACGGGGGAGCTAGAGGGCACTGGGTGGGCTGGAGAGCACTGGGGGAGAAGTGGAGGGCACAGGGGGGCATCGGAGAGCATGGGGGAGGTGGAGAGCACAGGAGGGAACTGGAGAGAACAGGAGGGCTGGAGAGCCCTGGGGGGGTGCTAGAGAGCACTGGGGGGGCTGGAGAGCATGGGGGGGAGGTGAAGAGCACAGGGGGAGGTGGAGAGCCTAGGGGGAGAGGCAGAGGGCACAGGGGGCAGCGTAGAGCATGGGGGGAGGTGGAAAGCACAGGGGGAGAGGCAGAGGGAACAGGGGGGCAGCAAAGGGGATGGGGGATGTTAAGAGCACAGAAGGGAGGAGGAGAGCATGGGGGCTGGATAGCACGGGGGGCTAGAGAGCACTGGGTGGAGGTGGAGAGCACAGGGGGGGCTGGAGAGCACTGGGGGAGAAGTGGAGGGCACAGGGGGGCAGTGGAGAGCATGGGGGAGGTGGAGAGCACAGGAGGGAGGTGGATATCACAGGGGGCAGTGGAGAGCACAGGGGGAGAGACGGAGGGTACAAGGGGGCAGCATAGAGCATGGGGGGAAGTGGAGAGCACAGAAGGGAGGTGGAGAGCACTGGGGGGGCTGGAGAGCAATGGGGGGGAGAGGGGAGCATTGGGGGAGGTGAAGAGCACAGGGGGAGAGGCGGAGGGCACAGGGGGGCAGCGTAGAGAATGGGGGGAGGTGGAGAGCACAGGGGGGGGGCTGGATAGCACTGGGGGAGAAGTGGAGGCCACAGGGGGCAGCGGAGAGCATGGGGGAGGTAGATAGCACTGGGGGAGAAGTGGAGGCCACAGGGGGCAGCGGAGAGCATGGGGGAGGTAGATATCACAGGGTGGGAGGTGGAGAGCACATGGAGAGAGGCAGAGGGCACAGAGGGGCAGCAGAGAGCATGGGGGAGGTGGAGAGCACTGTCGGGGGTAGAGAACATTGTGGGGGCAGCAGAGATAAGCAGGACAGGAGGAGCGGTGGGGGTGGCTGCATATAGAAGAATTATTCTCTCCATCTTCCTCCCGCAGTACCTGACAGCCTGCAAGAGGGAGAGGAGCAGAAGCAGGCATTCAGAGACTGCGGGAGGGAGATGGAGAGAATAATTCTTCTATAGGCAGCCGCCCCCACCGTTCCTCCTATTCAGGTTACAGAGCGCCACACTTACCTACGTTCTCTCTAATCCGGCTGCAGCAGACTCCTCTCCCCTTCATGGTCACGCCCCCTGGCACGAACGGTTGAACTATACTGGCGGCCGTGGAGAGGTGTCTCCTCTAGCTCCTCCCCCCTTCATGTTTCCGTCCCCCTGTTGCCGATGGCTGAGCCTGAGCTGAACTGGCAGCCGGTGCGGCCGCGGAAAGGTCGGGGACTGGCGTGGGCTTAAAGAGCAGCCTGCCTTGGCCCTGCAAGCAAGAACATGCAGCCCGGCGGCCCCGGCCCACCGGGCATTTGCCCGGTTTGCCCTATGGCCAGTCCGGGCCTGGTTGTGTCTCAGAAATCATACAATCCAACTGACATTTGTGCTATATGCAGTTCTTTTTGGAATGTGGCACATGTTTAGCCAACATATATAGGTCTCAGTAAACTTTGCTATGGGTTATCGCCCTTTGAGTACACTGACCTTAGGCTTATGAAATAAGTCGATGTGTGTTTAAAACATGTCTATTAATATGCAGCTTTCAAATAATTCTACCCAAGAACTGTACGGATTTGAAGGACCGCTATTGTAAAAAAGTAAAAAAAAAAAAAAAATGTATACTCTGATAATTAACCACTTTAATACCACTCTATAGCCGATACTGCTACAGCATGGCTCTCCAGTTCAGGGACATTTTCCCTGGATGTCCTCCCAAAAACACACCTCCTGTGTGCCCCCTGGGGAGTGCATTGGGAAGTGTCTGTGATCTCTGTGTCTTTTGGACACGGCGGATCACAGATGGGGGTAAAGGGCCAATCACAGCAGCCCTTTACAATGTGATCAGCTGTGTCCAATCACAGCTGATAACATGTAGACAGACTTGCCAGTATGGGCTCTTGTTTCCTCACACAGACACACAGTAAGTACAACATTTACACTGATAATGAGTGCAGCCCCATCAGTGCCGCTTATCAGTGCATATCACTACCGTCTATCAGTGCAGCCTCATCAGTGCCCATCAGTGCAGCCTTGTCAATGCCTCCTCATCAGTGCCCATTAGTGCAGCCTCATCAGTGTCCATTAGTTCAGCCTCATCAGTACCCATCAGTGCATCCTTATCAGCGCTCATTAGTGCAGCATCACCAGCGCCCATCCATGCAGCCTCATAAGCGCCCATCAGTGCAGCCTCATCAATGCCCATCCATGCAGCCTCATCAGTGCAGCCTTGTCAGTGCCTCCTCATCAGTGCCCATCAATGTAGCCTTATCAGCGCCCATCAGTGCAGCCTCTTCAGTGCCCATCAGTGCAGCCTTGTCAATGCTTTCTCATCAGTGCCCATCAGTGCAGCATCATCAGCGTCTATCGGTGCAGCCTCATCAGCGCCCATCAGTGCAGCCTCATCAGCGCCCATCAGTGAAGAAGAAAAATTACTTATTTGCAAAAATTTATAACAAAAAATAAGAAAAACTTGGTTGTCAACTTTTTAGTTTTGTGTGCTTGTTTTTTCTGTTTGTTTTTTGTTTTGTATACCTTACCTTTTGAACGCAATAAAAAGAAGTTCCAAAAAAATATATATATATAGGTGAACCCAACATTTCATATCCCTGACCAGTGCCTGTTGTACCATGTACTTGTATAAAAAAGTATCCTGTTCTCTATGTATTGCTTCCTTTGTGAGAAATCCCTGTTGTTTCCGCCAGTCCTTCTGTTGTCCTTCCCCCTTTACTTTAGTGTTCTCAGCCCCCCTTCCTTGCATCCAAGTCCCCATTACATCCCCCTTTTTTGCATCTCAGTCCTCTTCACAGCCCCCCTTGTACCCCAGTCCCTTTTAAAATCCTCCTTTACTTGTACCCCAGTGCCCTTTGCAACCCCCCCTTTACTTGTACCCCAGTCCCTTTTACAGCCCCCCTTACGTGCACCCCAGTCCCCTTCACAGCTGCTCCCCTTACTTGCACCGCAGAACCCTGCAAAGCCCCACTCCTTGCACCCCAGTCCCTCTTTCCATGTATCTCAGTCCCCTCCACAGCCCCCATCCTTGTATCCCAGTCCCCTCCACAGCTCCCTGTTTGATGTGATGTAAGTAAAGAGACAGCACAAGCCATTACTGTACAGATGCCTCGTTCACTGAATAAACCCAGCAGGAACAGGAAACACCACACAGGAAGAAGTACAACAGAGATGCACCATAGAGTTGCATTTAAAGAAACATAACATCCATAACATCTCCCCTTTTAGTGTTAAGAAATTAACATTGTGAAATTCAAAAGAGACACAGCAATAACACATTCTATAGTTTAAGTCTCATGGGTGGTTTTGAACTTCTAATACTATGGGTGAAGACTGGCCCTTGTGCAAGGGTTCCATTAGCCCTTTCTGAAGTTACTGGGCTCATCTCATGACGTACTGACATGCTCTGCGCTTGACAGCTGTCGGGTATACTTGCTTGACCATAACTGTCATTGCCGTTGGTATGAGGCATTGCCTCTGTACATGCCTCACTGTCAATGGGTGAGTATGTCCTTGTGATACTGGGTGAGTCTGATCTATTAACGGGATACTGAGATTCAGGCTGCTCTGCCACTCTCAAATCCACTCGATTGCGGCAATAGAGAGTTCCTTCAACATCCACAAGATAGAACCGTGGTGCAACCTTTTGCAGACAAGTATCCATTCTCCAACGGCCTGTTCGATCTCCAGTTAATGGTTTCATACAGATTCGTCTCCCAATATTCAATTCTGGCAAATCTCTGGCCGATGTGTCATATCGTGCCTTTGACACTTGTCTCATAATCCTTGACCTTTCTGTAACACCTTGTATGACAGAGGGCTCAAGCAGCCTATTTGCTACTAGTAAGGAGGTCTTTAATCTCCTTTACATCAGTCTTTGTGCCGGACTATTATCCATACCAGAAAATACAGAAAACACTGCGCTCTAGTGCAAAAACTACAATATAAATAGACCAGCGGCTGCATACATTGTGACAAGCAATTGGTAATAAATGAAAAGAAAATGCAGCGCTACAAATGTGAAAGTTTAGGTATGGCTAAACCTATAAGGGGAATGAAAGTGTTCAGCAGTGAAACATATATTCAGAAAACCATATACAAAATAAAAGTATACGACCACTATATGAAAGTTCACATACAGCAGAGGAATTATTCAAACTTCAAATATTTAAGGGTAACCTGCATGGGCTGGTAAATTGGTGTGAGTCTTTAAGTGAGAAAAAACAAAGTCAATGATATACAATGTGAATCCGTGACTGTAAACCGACATCAAGGTGCAGGACATCCGTAACTGTAAACCAACATCACGGTGTGGGACGTCAAGGTGAACACATCAAAAATTAGGAAAGGGTAGGTACTCTTACCAGATGGTGTGGACTCCCCTCTCGTATGACATGGAGTCAATAAGGCATGGAGCCCAACCTGGGCTAGGAACGATATCCAGAGCAATGGAACCTCTGTCTCACTCCTCGACCTCTCTGATGGAATGAACGGGTATCCGGAAGAAGGGCCCGATGGATGTCAACCGATGGACTGATGTACCTTTCATTTATTATCCATACCATAGGTCGGAGTGTTTCTCCAATGTAAAATGGCCTTCCATGGGTCTTTACCATCACTTTGTGCTTTTTTGCATACATTTTTAACAATCTTTACAGTTGATTCAGCTTTGCCATTAGCCTGTGGATGACGCGGTGAGGAAGTAACATGCTCAAACCCATTCAGTGGCAAATTTTCTGAAATGTAGGTTTGCAAACTGAGTGCCATTGTCTTAGATCACTGTATCTGGTTGGCCATGACAGGCAAACTGAGTCTTGCACCTCTTAATTGTAGCTTCAGTGGATAAGTCGGGAAGAAGGTCTATTTCCCAGAAGTCTGAATAATGATCGACTAATAGCAGGTATTCCTTGCCTGTGTAGTTGAATAAGTCCATACTAATAATCTGCAACGGACGTGTAGGTATCTCGTGTGACATCATGGTTTCTTTTTGTTGTAAATGGGCATATTCTTTGCAGGTGGGAAAATTACTGACAAAGTCTTTGATTTCACCATGCATGTTGAGCCAGTAAAGAGTATCACAAGCTTGTCTGTAGCATGCTTCACCTCCAATATGGCTGGAGTGTATGCGTAATAACATCTCTGCTCTCAGTGACTTCGGCATGATGACCCTTGGACCTTTGTACAAGATACCATTTTGTATGCTGATCTCATCTCTAAAAGGACCAGTATTCCCTTACAATTCCAGGTACTGCCTCTTTTTCATCTGGCCACCCACTAAAAACAATAGACATCAAAGCTTGTAAAGTTGCATCACTGTCGGTGTGCTGTATGAGTTTATGTAGTCGCTGATTTGTGACATTAAGATAGTCCGCTTGATTGATATCGGCAAATAAATTTTGTTCCTGTTGCAGCAGACAATTTGTACCATGCTCATGCTCACCTCCATGTGCCACATTATCTGACGTAGCTCTGCTCAGGGTATCACTGATATACATTTCACATTCTGGCCTGCAGACAACATTGAGGTTGTAATGCTGCAATATAAGCATCTTGCTCTGCAAACGCTTGGGAGCACACAAAAGGGGCTTTTTGAATATGGCTATCAGAGGCTTGTGATCAATTTCAGCTGTAATTGAATCCCGTCCATAAAGATAATGATGGAAACGCTGGCAAGCAAATACAATGCTTAAACATTCCTTCTCAATTTGAGCATAATTTTGCTCAGCTGATGAAAGAGCTCTGGATGCATATGCAACTGGCTGACCTTCCTGCAAAAGGCAACAACCTAGACCAGTGATGGCGAACCTTGGCACTCCAGATGTTTTGAAACTACATTTCCCATGATGCTCAACTATACTTCAGAGTGCAAGAGCATCATGGGAAATGTAGTTCCAAAACATCTGGGGTGCCAAGGTTTGCCATCACTGACCTAGACCATTTTTACTGGAGTTACTTTGTATCGTAACAGGCTTTGCGACATCATAGTATTTCAACACTGGGCAGGGGTGACCAAGCGTTTTATATGCTCTACTGCCCGGTCATGCTTGGGAAGCCAGTGAGAAACTGCATCTTTGTCCAGAAGTCGCCTTAATGGCTCACACACCTCAGATAAGTGTGGCAGGAATTTTGCTAGGTACTGTATGTAACAAAGCCAATAAATCTCTGTACCGCTTTGGCATCAGCAGGCTGTGGCATGTCCACAATGGCTTTAATCTTATCCAGGTCAGCTTTTAAGCCTTGTGAAGACAGGATATGTCCATGGAAATGGACTTCTTCCACCTTGAACTGCAATTTCTTTACACTAAGCCTCAGCATCACCTGCCTACAATGATCCAGTAGCGCTATTAAATTTTCATCATGGTCATGCTCAGCCTCCTCATCTGTATTACCGCAGCCAACTATAAGAATGTCATCAGCTATTGGCTCAATCTGTGAAGGCAACCTAATAGTTCATACTGCTTTCGCTGGTATACCTCAGTTTGCACTGTAAAAAAGCATCTCTAGCATCAACAAGTGTGAAGACACGTGCTTTAGGTAGTTTGTGCAAAATATCATCGAGTGTTGGCATTAAGTGGTGTGACCGTTTCAGGGCCATTTTCAGCAACTTGGGGTCAATGCATATTCTTGTTAAATATGTTTATTGAGTTTTTCATAGATAACAGAGTAAATAAATAAGTAAATGATAAAAAAAAAAGTAGTACATAAAATAAATAAATAAGTAAGGAGAGGAAGTAGACCTATAAAATGAAGCATGAGCATTTCATATACAATTAGTATAAGATAAATAGTATCATCATGAAAATATAAACTCATCTTATTACTGTAAGAATGATACAATTTATAAGGATAAATCAAAGTGATCATGACATAGAAATTTAATAAATAAATAAACAATTAGTCGATGTGACTTTTTCTGCTAATGAATATATGTCTTATAAGGAATAAGAATATATAAAAAAATAATCTAGAAAACAAGAAGAAAAGAGAGGGGAGAATAGGTGGTGGTGGTCTGGCTCCTGAATTACACAAGTTATTATTATATTGTATGTTCTATATACAATCTAATGAGGTAATAACAAAGATTGGTCAAAGTCATTAGGGTAATAGTGTTTAACCCATGGTTGCCATATCTTTCGAAATTTATTGATCTTGTTATCAGCTATAGCTGTCATTTTATCAAAAACAAGTGCTCTATTGATTCTATGTTTTGTTTCAGCCAGAATTAGAGATTTAGACTTCCAAGCTTTGGCAATTGTTTGTTTGGCTGAAGTAGTAATTTGAATGAGTAATTGGAATTGAGTATGAGAGAGTGTATTTTGTTTGAGGTTTAAAAGAGCTGTAGCAGGATCAGGAAGAATAGAGGTTTCAAGAGCCTTAGAAGCCATAGAAAATATGTTTTTCCAGAATTCCTGGACTATCGGGCATTGCCACCAGATGTGAAAGTGAGTTCCAAGTGAGTCGCAACCTCTGAAGCAATTAGGTGGGTATGTAGGAATGAATTTTGCTATTCTAGCTGGTACTAGGTACCACCGTGCAAGGACTTTATAGTTTGTTTCTATGGCATTACTATTAGGAGAAGAAGATTTAGTGGCTAACCATATGTTTGACCAATCATCAGATTTCATCAGATTTACTTATAAGTTGTTGGTATAACATAGAAATCAGTCCTCTGATGTGTGGGTCACTTATACATATCCGTTCAAATTGAGTCATTTGATTAAGAGAAGAACCTGTAATAAGGAGTGGTTCATAAAAATTTTTAATTTGTAGATAACGAAAGATTTCACTTCTCAGAATATTTAAAGGTTTCACACAAATCAGGAAAGGAATATATAGTATTTGCCGATAACAATCTGTATAAACGATTCAGGTTCATAGAGGACCATATGGAAAAAGATCTAGGAAATTTCCATGCAGGGTAGAAAGCTGGATTCCCAAGGAATAAAAGTAAAGGATTATGCAAAGATTGGAGATTATGTAAGTTTTTGAACTTATCCCAAATGGCTAAGGTGTGTTTAGTTATGGGATTGGAAATGTTTTTTCTGTCGATCTGGCGAAGCCATAACATATTGGCTACTGATATTGGGTCAGTATCTACTGCTTCGATAGCTACCCAAAGGGGTGTTTCGATAGTAGCATGGTATTTAGGTAGAAGAGCCATTTGGGCAGCATAATAATATGATAACAAATTGGGTAGTCCTAAACCACCTTTTAATTTATTAAGGTAAAGTGTAGATTTGGGTATACGAGGCTTAGTGGAACCCCAGATAAATGATAGGACTCTTCGTTGAGTAAGTCTAGTAAAATAAGATGGTAAAGTTATAGGTAACACTCTATATAAATATAAAAACTTTGGCAATATTGACATCTTAATAGCATTGATTTTACCTAACCAGGAAAGTGAAAGAGGCCCATTGCTTCACACATCCTGATGTTCGTTTCAATAGAAGTAGGCAGTTCGCTGAAAACAGATCTTTGAGAGAAATTGTGAGTTGTACCCCTAAATAGGGTAGTTGTTTTGAGACCCAAGTAAGGTAAGACAGATTTTGTATATTGAAGTTCACATTGCGATAAAGAAATATTTAAGGCATTTGATTTAGAAGGGTTAATATGTAGTCCAGAAATATGAGCAAATTTATGCAGTAATTTAAGAAGATTTGAGGTAGATATGAGGATGGGACAGAAAAACAAGGATATCATCAGCAAAAAGGCTTATCTTATGATGGTAACCACCTAATTCAATCCCTTTGATATCTATATTTGTTCTAATTAGTTGTGCTAAGGGTTCTATTAATAGGGCAAAAAGTAATGGTGAAAGGGGACAACCTTGTCTTGTACCTCTATTTATGTCAAACATAGTGGCTTTATAACCAGAGTATTTAATATATGCTCTTGGTTTATTATATAGTGATGAGACCCAGGTAAGGAAATGGTTACCAAAACACCATTTCTGTAGTATATAATCCATATATGGCCAAGTGACAGAGTCAAATGCCTTTTTTATATCCAATGAAACCAGACATGCTGGTATATGTCTTGTTTTGGCTGCATGTATGAGTAAAAGAGCTCGTCTTATATTGTCACCTGCCTGACGTTTCGGAATAAAACCTGTTTGGTCTTTATGGATTAAGTGTCCAAGAATACTATTCATTCTGGTAGCCAGGATTTTAGCTAATAGTTTAATATCTAAGTTAAGAAGTGATATGGGGCGATAATTAGACCAAGAAGATGAGTCAGATTGTGGTTTGGGAATCATAGTGATAATAGATGTGAGTGTCTCTGTTCTAAATGAATGTCCTTCAAGGATTGAGTTAAAGGCCCTAGTTAAGATTGGTGTAAAGATATGCGTAAACTGTCTGTAGTATACTGCCGGGAACCCATCAGGGCCCGGTCTCTTGTTAAGTTTTAGAAGTTTGATAGTATTCAAAACCTCTGTAGTCGTAATAGGGTTTTCAAGAAGATCTCGTTGTTTTTGGTCAAGATACGGGAGTTTAATACTAGAAAATAAAATATCAGCTTTTGACTTATCAAATGTTGGGGCTGGGGAATATAGTTTAGTAAGATTGGTACGAAAAATCTCAAGAATTTTAATCGGATTGCTAGTGTACGCTTCTTCTTTAGAGATTTTCAAACGGAAAGATTTCTTTTCATGTTGTATAGTTTTCAAGCTTCTAGCCAGGGGTGTATCCGGTTTATTAGCCTTCAGATAAAAAGTATGTTGTCGTTTGCGTAAAGATTTATCAGCGGAATCAGTCAAAAAAAGATCTAAATCTAGGCGGGCTTTTTCAAGATTAGAATTATTAATAGTCGTTGGGCAAGATTGAAAGGTCTGATGACAGTTATTAAAGTTAGATTCCAATTTTGAGAACATTATTGTGCGTTCTCTTTTGAATTCAGTTGCTAGTTGTATCATTTTACCTCTAATGACAGGTTTATGAGCCTCCCACAGTGTGAGGGCTGAGATATCATTTGTGTCGTTCTCTTTAAAATAGTCAGATATTGATTTCTCAATTTCTTTATTAAGAGATGGATGAGTCAGCATGAAATCTTTCATACACCAAGTTGTGTCATGAGATCTAGGGAGCGTAGAAGCTATATTAATGGAAACTGCACAATGGTCAGTCCATGGGAATGGTATAATTTTAGCTGAGATAATTTCTGGTAGCATGCTAGAAGGAATAAGAATATGATCAATCCGAGAGAAAGCTTTATGTGGGTAGGAGTAGTAAGTAAATCGTCTATCAGTAGGATTAATTTCCACCACTCTGAAAAACATGAGGAAATCGGGGTTCAAGAAAAAAGAAGAAAAAAATATATAAATAACGAAAAAAAGAGGTAAATAGAACAATCGTATTAACCCGTAACATAGATAGTGCTGCTTAATTAGAAAACAGAATAATAGGGTTAGGGAGCATCTCAAGAAAGTTTCCAAAACTTCCTGATAGGATCCAAGTCCATCAGCAGAGTCCTCCTTAAAAAAGGCAGGAGTCTGCAAATGGAAAAATCAAAGGGGCAGCAAGAAATTCCTAAAGGAAGAACGGCCCCGGAGAACCACAGGTACCAAAAAATAGAAAAAAAAAGGAGAATAAGAAACACAGCAAGAGATGTGTGATGCTTTGCTTAAAAAATATATTATATATAGAAAAAAAAAGACTGAAGAGAAAAAAGTCGAATAGACTATCTTATTAGGGCATAACCTCCGTGTCTAGGCATATATTTTGCCTAGTGAAAAAAAAAAAGGAGAAAAATAAAGAACAGGTGGTTATGCTAAAACAAACAAAACCTGTAGTGAGAGAAAATTATTGGTAGTAGGTTTCTTCTTTTCAGTCCATTGAATCATCATTTTTTGGCGGTGAGTGTTCATATCGGCCGCGCTTGTGGAGATTTTGGTATGAAGATGAAAAAGAGTTGGAGTCTGAACTTTTCTTTTGCTGAGGAAAGCGAGCTGTTGAACGCCTGCGAGGCTGATCTTTAGGTAAGGCTGTTACTACCAAGCCTAATTCCAATAAGGCCGATTGTAAATCCTCTGAAGAGCGACATACATATCTAGTTTCCAGGTGTGTAAAGCGAAGGCAAAAAGGAAAGCCCCAATGATAGGTAATATGGTTATTCTGGAGTACCTGTAATTGGGGTTTGAGGGTCTGTCTTTTTGCAACTGTAAGAGGAGACAAGTCTGTGAATAACTGATAAGAATGACCCTTCTTCTAGCAGCTGATAACAATTGTTCTTTAGTTTTGTAGTAAAGCAATTTAGTTATTATGTCTCTTGGGGGGCCGTTGGTTTTGCGTGGTGCTAAAGCTCTGTGCACTCTGTCCATTTCTAGCCTATCAATAGTAATTTCAGGGAGTAATTCTTGAAAAAATGTGGTAATGGTTGCCTGCAGGTCTAGGATGGATTCAGGTATACCTCTTATCCTTAGATTAGATCGTCTATCTCTGTTTTCTTGTTCCTCCAAAGGAGACTGTAATAGGGTATTTTCCTCTTTAAGGGCTGTTAGCTCAGACGTGCAATATTGTGTTTGACAGTCAATATCATCTACCCTCAATTCCAGTTCAGCTGTTCTCTGACCAATTTCTTTAATTTCCTTTGTTAATTTGTCTGTGATATGGTCAGAAGTCTGTTTCAATGCTTTCTGTAACATCGCTTCAAATGTAGCAAACATATCTGTTTGTGATACATTTTGAGCTGGATTAATAACAATGTCAAGTTTTGTTTTGTTAGCCTGTGTTTTTTGTTTGGGAGGCTGTGGTTTCCCAGCCTGTGAAGCGCTGTGCTGTGAGGAAAAATGACGCCGCCATCTTAGCTGCCAGAATTGGCTTTTATTTTGCTTTTTGCTTTTTGGTCCTTTCAGGACCATAATATATGTTTAGAAAGGTGCTGGGGAGGTTTACCTACAATTTTGTTGTTTTTTGTAAGCCGCTGGGACCTGTAGTTCTCCGGTCCGAGTTCCTGTGGAGCGGAGCTCTAAGGAGGCATTACCGTTCCCTCAGGCATCCGCACATGTGCCGGGATCAATGCATATTCTGATCTTCTCAGGCTTTCTGATAACAACCATGTATCTGATCCAATCTGTAGGTTCTGATACTGAAGTTAGATGTCCTTCAGCTTCATATTTAACTAGTTGAGCTTTAACCTGTGGCTTAATGGAGATAGGCACATGTGCAGGTTGAATGGTAGGATCAAGTTAAAAACAAACCTCTTCTGGAACAAAGACTATCGGGCCCTCAAACAAATCACTGTAGGGGTGAAGAATTTGCTGTTTTGTCAGTGGCCTAGTCAGAGATTTTGCAGGCTGATTATCAACATTATGTAACTCAGCAGGAACGGTGAACTGCATCAGTCCAAGGCGCTCACATGTTGAACCCGATAATATCGGTTTCTGATCGGTGTCAACAATCTCAAAGTTCAGTTTGTGTATACAATCACATATGCTACATTCTGTTTGGAATAGCCCCAATGATTCCATTAGTTCCCCTGAATACAACTTTAGTTTGGTGCTACTAGGCTGAAGGGGTGCTCTGGGTGCCAATTTCAATTTGTCCTTTATACTCATGACATCACACGTTGCGCCCGAGTCCAGCTGGCAGAGTTGAATTATCTTGTTTAATCTGAGGTTAACAAACCATTTTTTGCCCTTTGTGTTCACAGCACCAATGCATTTTGAGGAGTAAACCATATCAGTACTAAGCAGGTGTGCGTCCTCCGGATCTGACATTTGCTGAATTGTGTGCAGCTTCCTTGCTTCCATTTTACTGGAGAGACACACTCTTGCAAAGTGATTTGGTTTACCACATGCAGTACAGATTTTGCCATATGCAGGACACTTTTCTTTCATACATGCGCATTGACGCAATACTTGCATGATGCAGGCTTCCTCCCAGGTGAGTTGTGTAGGTGACCATTGTGCTGGTGGTTTTTGAAGCTTTTCTGTTGTTTAGAGGCTGCATTGATATTGTCAATCAGTTTATCCTGCTCCATAGCGTGCATATGTTTGTCAGTAAGTTCTGCGGTACGACATATATCAATTGCTGTTTTTAGGTCTAAATCATGTTTCCTCAATAGGTGGCGGTGTGTGCTTTTACTGGTGATACCCAAAACTATTTTATCACAAATAAGTTCATCTCTCAGAGAGCCATACTCACAGCTTGCAGCTTTTTCTGTTAGCCATGTGACAAATTTGTGTATTGATTCACAGTCTTCTTGCTTACAGCAGCCAAATATATATCTTTCATATATGATATTTTTAGACGGCCTGAAGAAAGCTTCTAATGCATTCAGAATGGTTTTGATGTCTCTTTTTCTCTGTGAGGTTCAGATTATGCTTGTAAACATGGAGGCATTCACTGCCCATTACCCTCCTCAGTATGGCTGCTTGCACTGCTGCAGGCTTCTCATTTAAACCTGTGGCTAGGGAGTTGTCCTTAAACTCAGCCCTGAAATTGTCCCAGTTGCTGCTGACATCTCCACTCCCCCTCATTGCCTCAGGCAGAGGAATGCTGTTAGCTGCCATAATGCTGTTTTCCTTGCTGCAAATGCTTAACTTCCAGGACAGGACTGCAATTGCTAGGAGGCACAATCAGTTCTACGAACTCTCATTTCAAGGCTAGCAGGCTCTCAGCATCAAATGTGTAGAAAAAGCATGGATCCAGATACTTCTGACAGCATGTTTGATGTGATTTAAGCAGAGGCGTGCGCACAGGGTGTGCCGGGTGTGCCTGGGCACACCCTAATCACCCTGTGTGGCTACCCTCCTGTCCCAATGAATCCTGCAAGGTATTATTTCAGATTGGAGAGCAGGGAAGGGGCCGGTAAATATATCAGTTACCGACCCCTTCTTTTTCTAAATAAACAGAATGAGTGATCAATCACTCACTGTGCTCATTGAACTCTGTTTACTATTCTTCAGTGTGTGAATGACCAGGAAGCCGCTCAGCACAGAGCACTTTCCATTCATTCACTGTCCGGTGCAGCTAAACCTACAGAGAAATGGACTGGGGAATCTCTGTCCTCAGTCCTTTTCTCTGTCTCAAAAAGGAGAGGGTTTGAGCTTTGTAGTGCACACCCTAATGCAATAGGCTGCGCACACCTATGGATTTAAGTAAAGAGACAGCACAAGCCATTACTGTACAGAAGCCATGACTCAGAGGTGTAACTAGAACCTTCAGGGCCCCCGGTGCAAGAAACAATGATGGGGCCCCCCCCCTTCCATCCGAGCTCCAGGCTTCCAATTTTGGGAGGGTATCCATGGACATCCTCCCAAAACCGTGCTTCCCGCATGCCCCCTGGGACGTGCATCCAGCGCAATCACAGTGGCCCTTTACCATGTGATGTCAGCTGATCACATGTAAACAGACTTGCCGGTTATCCACAGAACCCTTCCTCCCGTGCTATGTCTGTGTGAGGAAAGGACTGCCATTAACTGTTAAGAATGTCAGTAAATTGTTTACACTGATAATCAGTGCCCCAATCATCAATGCCGCCTATCAGTGCCCATCAATGCCGCCTACAAGTGTTACCTATCAGTGCTCATTAATGCTGCCTATTAGTGTCCATCAAATCTGCCTATCAGCACCACCTATCAGTGCTCATTATTGCAGCGTCCATCCATGCCACCTATCGGTACTCTTCAATACTGTCCATCAGTGCCCATCAATACTGCCTTAGTTCTGCCTATCAGTGTTCCTCAGTGCCCATCCGTGCAGCCTATGAGTTCTGCCTATCAGTGCTCATCAATGCCCATCAATGCCTCCTATCAGTGCAGCCCATCAGTGCCCCCTTTCAGTGCTCATCAGTGCCTCCTATCAGTGCCTCCCTTCAGTGCTCATCAGTAAATCCCATTGGTGCCTCCCATCGGTGCCGCCTATCAATGCTCATCAGTAAATCCTATCAGTGCCTCCCATCGGTGCCCCCTATCAGTGCCCCCTAGTGCCTTCTCATTGCCCACCGGTGCCCCCTATCAGTGCCTCCTATCAGTGCCTCCCTTCAGTGCCTATCAGTAAGTCCTATCAGCTCCTCCCATCGGTGTCCCCTATCAGTGCCTCCCATCGGTGTCCCCTATAAGTGCCTCCCATTGGTCTCCCCTTCAGTGCTCATCAGTAAATCTTATCAGTGCCCCCTATCAGTGCCCATCAGAGTCCTCTATCAGAGTCCTCTGTCTTCTCAGGACAGCACGGCTCTGAGCGGAGAGCGTGTCTCTCCAGTGGCATCACTAGGGTTGGTGTCACCCGGTGAGGAAAAAATTGGTGTCACCCCCCTCCACCAACTATAGCCCCCCCTCAGTACAGACCCCCCACTAAGTACAGACCCCCCTCTCGCAGTATAGATCCTCCTCACTAAGTACAGATCCCAACCATCAGTATAGCCCCCCTCCATGCAAACCCCCCATCTATCAGTATAGACCCCCCTCTATCACTATAGACCCCAGTGTAGACCCCCCCTCCATTAGTGCAGACCTCCCCTCCCTCATTGCAGACCCCCCTCCATCAGTTCATACCCCCCTCAGTACAGACCCCCCCTCCATCAGTGCAGGCCCCCCACAATGCAGACCACCCCCCTTCATCAGTGCAGACCCCCCCTCATTGCAGACGATCCCCCTCCATCAGCACACACACCCCCTCAGTGCAGACCCCCCATTAGGGATGAGCCGAACACCCCCCTGTTCGGTTCGCACCAGAACATGCGAACAGGAAAAAAATTCGTTCGAACACGCGAACGCCGTTAAAGTCTATGGGACACGAACATGAATAATCAAAAGTGCTAATTTTAAAGGCTAATATGCAAGTTATTGTCATAAAAAGTGTTTGGGGACCCGGGTCCTCCCCCAGGGGACATGAATCAATGCAAAAAAAAGTTTTAAAAACGGCCGTTTTTTCAGGAGCAGTGATTTTAATAATGCTTAAAGTCAAACAATAAAAGTGTAATATCCCTTTAAATTTCATACCTGGGGGGTGTCTATAGTATGCCTGTAAAAGGGCGCATGTTTCCCGTGTTTAGAACAGTCTGACAGCAAAGTGACATTTTGAAGGAAAAAACACATTTAAAACTACCGCGGCTATTGCATTGCCGACAATACACATAGAAGTTCATTGATAAAAACGGCATGGGAATTCCCCACAGGGGAACCCCGAACCAAAAAAAAAAAAAAAAAATTGATGTGGGGGTCCCCCTAAATTCCATACAAGGCCCTTCAGGTCTGGTATGGATATTAAGGGGAACCCCAGCCAAAATTAAAAAAAAAAATTGACGTGGGGTTCCCCCTAAATTCCATACCAGACCCTTCAGGTCTGGTATGGATTTTAAGGGGAACCCCGCGCCAAAAAAAAAAAAAAAAACGGCATGGGGTCCCCCTAAAAATCCATACCAGACCCTTATCCGAGCACGCAACCTGGCAGGCCGCAGGAAAAGAGGGGGGGACGAGAGTGCGGCCCCCCCCCCCTCCTGAACCGTACCAGGCCACATGCCCTCAACATTGGGAGGGTGCTTTGGGGTAGCCCCCCAAAACACCTTGTCCCCATGTTGATGAGGACAAGGGCCTCATCCTCACAACCGTGGCCGGTGGTTGTGAGGGTCTGCGGGCGGGGGGCTTATCGGAATCTGGAAGCCCCCTTTAACAAGGGGACCCCCAGATCCCGGCCCCCCCCCTGTGTGAAATGGTAAGGGGGTACTTTCCCCTACCATTTCACTAAAAAACTGTCAAAAATGTTAAAAATGACAAGAGACAGTTTTTGACAATTCCTTTATTTAAATGCTTCTTCTTTCTTCCTTCATCTTCTTCTTCTTCTGGTTCTTCTGGCTCTTCTGGTTCTTCCTCCGGCGTTCTCGTCCAGCATCTTCTCCGCGGCGTCTTCTATCTTCTTCTCCTCGGGCCGCTCCGCACCCATGCATGAGGGGGGAGGCTCCCGCTCTTCTCTTCATCTTCTTCTCTTCTTCATCTTCTTCTTCATCTTCTTCTTCTTCTTCCTTCTTCTCTTCTTCTCTTCTTCCTGTCTTCTCCGGGCCGCTCCGCAATCCATGCTGTGGCATGGAGGGAGGCTCCCGCTGTGTGACGGCGTCTCTTCGTCTGACGGTTCTTAAATAACGGGGGGCGGGGCCACCCGGTGGCCCCGCCCCCCTCTGACGCACGGTGACATGACGGGACTTCCCTGTGGCATTCCCCGTGACGTCACAGGGAAGTCCCTCAAGTCACCGTGCGTCAGAGGGGGGCGGGGTCACCGGATGGCCCCGCCCCCCGTTATTTAAGAACCGTCAGACGAAGAGACGCCGTCACACAGCGGGAGCCTCCCACCATGCCAGCATGGCTGCGGAGCGGCCCGGAGAAGACAGGAAGAAGAGAAGAAGGAAGAAGAAGAAGAAGAAGAAGAAGATGAAGAAGAAGATGAAGAAGAGAAGAAGATGAAGAGAAGAGCGGGAGCCTCCCCCCCATGCCATGGGTGCGGAGCGGCCCGAGGAGAAGAAGATAGAAGACGCCGCGGAGAAGATGCTGGACGAGAACGCCGGAGGAAGAACCAGAAGAGCCAGAAGAACCAGAAGAAGAAGAAGATGAAGGAAGAAAGAAGAAGCATTTAAATAAAGGAATTGTCAAAAACTGTCTCTTGTCATTTTTAACATTTTTGACAGTTTTTTAGTGAAATGGTAGGGGTAAGTACCCCCTTACCATTTCACACAGGGGGGGGGCCGGGATCTGGGGGTCCCCTTGTTAAAGGGGGCTTCCAGATTCCGATAAGCCCCCCGCCCGCAGACCCTCACAACCACCGGCCACGGTTGTGAGGATGAGGCCCTTGTCCTCATCAACATGGGGACAAGGTGTTTTGGGGGGCTACCCCAAAGCACCCTCCCAATGTTGAGGGCATGTGGCCTGGTACGGTTCAGGAGGGGGGGGGGGCCGCACTCTCGTCCCCCCCTCTTTTCCTGCGGCCTGCCAGGTTGCGTGCTCGGATAAGGGTCTGGTATGGATTTTTAGGGGGACCCCACGCCGTTTTTTTTTTTTTTTTTGGCGCGGGGTTCCCCTTAAAATCCATACCAGACCTGAAGGGTCTGGTATGGAATTTAGGGGGAACCCCACGTCAATTTTTTTTTAAAATTTTGGCTGGGGTTCCCCTTAATATCCATACCAGACCTGAAGGGCCTTGTATGGAATTTAGGGGGACCCCCACATCAATTTTTTTTTTTTTTTTTTGGTTCGGGGTTCCCCTGGGGGGAATTCCCATGCCGTTTTTATCAATGAACTTCTATGTGTATTGTCGGCAATGCAATAGCCGCGGGTAGTTTTAAATGAGTTTTTTCCTTCCAAATGTCATTTTGCTGTCAGACTGTTCTAAACACGGGAAACATGCGCCCCTTTACAGGCATACTATAGACACCCCCCAGGTACGAAATTTAAAGGGATATTACACTTTTATTGTTTGACTTTAAGCATTAATAAAATCACTGCTCCTGAAAAAACGTCCGTTTTTAAAACTTTTTTTTGCATTGATCCATGTCCCCTGGGGCAGGACCCGGGTCCCCAAACACTTTTTATGACAATAACTTGCATATAAGCCTTTAAAATTAGCACTTTTGATTTCTCCCATAGACTTTTAAAGGGTGTTCCGCGGCATTCGAATTTGCCGCGAACACCCCAAATTGTTCGCTGTTCGGCGAACTTGCGAACAGCCAATGTTCGAGTAGAACATGAGTTCGACTCGAACTCGAAGCTCATCCCTACCCCCCATCAATGCAGACCCCACTCAGTGCAGACCCCCACCTCATCAATGTAGACCCCCCCTCAGTGCAGACCCTCACCCCATCAATGCAGATCCCCCCTCAGTGCAGACCACCGTCCCTCCATCCCTCCATCAGTGCAGACCCCCCTCCCATAGTGTTCCCCCCCAGCACATGTCTATTTGAATACAAACTTTACAGACCTCAGAACAGCGCGGGATAGGCACACCGGCATGTGTCCCTCGGACTCCTCCTCCTCCTCCTCCCCCTCCGTAAACAGAGAGGAGGGGGAGGCGGCTTCGGTCCGCTCCGCTGTACGCCTGTGTGTCTCTCATCTAACAGCACAGAGACACCAGCATCATTTGTTTTATTTCCCTCTTCGTGTGTGCTCTCTCTCGCACGGCATGACAGAGGACACACAGCTGATCTCCCCCCTCCCCTCTCTGTGCTCCGCGGGCAGTCAAGTGTGAAGCTAAGGAGCTCACATTTCCCGCGGAACACAGAGAGGGGAGGGGGGAGATCAGCTGTGTGTCCTCTGTCATGCCATGCAAGAGAGAGGACACACGAAGAGGGAAATAAAACAAATTATGCTGGTGTCTTTGTGCTGTTAGATGAGAGACACGCTGAGCCCCAGAGCCCTGTGAAGAGCAACCCCGCTGGGCCCCCCCCCACAGTGGCGGAATGCCGGGCCCCGTCGCAAGTGCGACTGTTGCGACCCCGGTAATTCCGCCACTGCCATGACTCTTTGATAGAAGGCTATCGGGCATTCTTTTTTTTAAATTCAAAAAAAAGTTTATTTTGTCATAAAAAAGGAGAATTACAGATTACAGAAGTACATTGTAGACAAATATGTCGTAGTATCTTTAGATTGTACATTAATGAAAGTATTATGCCAGGATGTTGGGCCTTGTACAGAGCTGAGGTGAGATATTTTAACGTTATTGTTGAATGGGTGTGTTCCATCAAAGCCAGTTACATTGAATGCAAATTTAGTGAGGGTTGACAGAAAATAGGAAAAAGGAGTATGATGTACTCTGTGAGAACCATAAAGAATAATAACAGTACTTTTCCCAGAATGTATAAATATAGTCGTATTCAGTGCTATTACTCATGTCTTGATTTTTGTTCCTTTTGTTGCCGTCTTACCCATGGTGTATATACAGGACTAGTCTGTCTTGTTGTGTTAGTTTAGCTTGGTCATGTTGTAGTTTCTTAGCGTGAGTGGTCAGAGGGGGGGTTGGTCCCCAGGTTACCCCGTCACCTATGTTGTTCTTAAGTACAAGTGTCGGATGACTGTGTCCATTTGTCCCATATTTGCTCGTATTTCAGAGGGCAACCCCTGTGTTTATAGATCAATTTTTTATAGGGTAGTGTATTGTTAACTTCAGCCAGCCAGTGTGAGAGCCCAGGGGGATTAGGTCTCATCCAGGCTCTAGCGATGACTTTTCGAGCAGAAAAAAGTGTTTCATGTACGAAGACCTTTTGGAATTTGTTTATTTCGGGGTCTGTTAGAATGCCTAGGAGGCAGAGCTTGGGCTGCAGTGTTACAGGGGAACCCATTGTGTCGTGGAGGAATCTCACCACCTGTACCCAATATGCTTGGATCTGGGGGCACTGCCATAATAGATGGAAAAAGGTTCCAGTGGCTTGGTTACAGATTGTGCACAGCGTGGACCGATCTCGCCTGTACCTGGATATTTTTAATGGTGTAAGGTATGCTTTGTGGATCATGAACAGTTGAGTCAAACGGTCTGACAGTCTGGGGGATACTAGTTTGCATGTGTCTAGAGCATCGCTCCATTCATCGTCTGTCAGTGTGCCTATTTCGCTTTCCCACCTTGTTTTCAGGGCGTAGGCCGATGAGGTAGCCTGTGGTATCATTAGCATTGAGTAGAATTGGGAGATTAGTTTTTTCGGGTCGGGGCATTTCAATGCTTCCATTAATGGGTTGCTTACCATGCGACTTTCCCCGGAGGGGAACTGTGCATGAAATGCGTGACGTAGTTGCATGTACCTGAAAAGCATTTGGTTTGGGAGTGTGTATTCAGTTTTAAGTTGATTAAACGTTTTAAGCCTGTCGTTGTGTACGATGTGGGATAGATAAAAAATCCCTCTGGAGCTCCATTGTTCACTGTCCGGTAGCAGCTCAAATTCAGGGAGATTTGAGTTATGCCACAGAGGAGTGAACTCGTTAATTATCGGTAGTTGGAGTTTGTGCATGGACAGGTTCCATATTTTAGTATAATGATAGAGTAGCGTTTTGTGGTTTGTGTTCCTATCTGCCCCTGTGGCTTTCCCCGTTATTGCAGTTAGTGGATCTTGTGATGTCTGGGACCACCTTGGACATAATAAGTATAGGAATCTTTCCCTATCTGTCTTATCCACATGGAATAGCTGGGACAGCTGTGCGGCGATGTAATAAACATTGAAGTCTGGTACAGCCATTCCCGCCAAGTCCGTAGGATTTTTAAGTTTCTGCCAAGCGATTTTATGTCTGTTATTGCCCCATATGAATGTTTTGATGATGGCTTCCATCAGTTTGAAATGTCTAAGCACTAGGTATATTGGCGAGTGCCAAATCATGTAAAGAATTTTAGGCAGGAGGACCATTTTGGTCAGGTTGATTCGTCCCATTACTCCCAGTGGGAGACGGGTCCACACCTGCGTCTTGTGCTTGAGCATTGCAAACAGCGGCATTATGTTGAGTGCCTCGTAATCCGCTGGGTCTTTTGTGGTGTTAATACCCAAGTATTTTATGGTGTCCACTCTCTGCAGGGGTAGTTCGGCCCTGTCCCTGGGTTGTGGGAAACTGTCAAGGGATAATATCTGGGATTTGTCCCAGTTGATCCTGAGGCCGGAGAACCTGCCGAATCGTTCTATAAGGTCCAATGCAAGGGGCAAGGAGCTCTCAGAGTCATCTAGGTAGAGCAGGGTGTCGTCTGCGTAAGTGCTGATTTTTTCGGTCACATCTCCCCTGCTAAGCCCTTTAATTTTGGGGTGTGCCCGGACGGCCGCGGCCAGGGGCTCTGCCGCCAATGCAAACAGCAGAGGCGACAGAGGACATCCCTGCCTCGTGCCCCTAGTTAACAGGAATTGGTTAGAGGGCCATCCGTTCGCCAGCACCTTTGCTGTTGGTGTCTGGTACAAGAGTTGCACCCATCTTATAAATTTTGGACCAAAGCCGAATCCGTCCAGGCACCTCCACAGATACACCCATTCCACAGAATCGAACGCCTTGGCGGTATCCAAGGCGACGATTATTCTAGACCCTACATTGTCATGTGCAGCCTGCAGGTTTATAAACAGTCTTCTAAGGTTGAAGGATGTGTTTCTGCCTGGCATAAACCCCGCTTGATCGCTATGTATTAAGGAGAGGATTACCTTATTGAGTCGGATGGCTAAAATTTTTGCGAGTATTTTAATATCTACCTGTAATAGAGATATGGGGCGGTAGGACTCTGGAATAAGTGGATCCTTCCCAGGTTTGGGGATCAATACTATGGTGGCCTCTCTCATGGATGCTGGTAGTTTAGAGTCTTTAAATATGGCCTCATATAGCTGTAGTAGTCTAGGGATAAGTATGTCTGGGTACGTGGAGTAGAACTCCACTGGTAAGCCGTCCGAGCCTGGGGATTTTGAGGTCGGGAGTTCTGCCAGGGCTACCGATATCTCGTCTGTTGTCAGTGGGGCTTCTAATTCCTCAACTTGTTCCGCAGAGAGCCGGGGAAGTGCCAGCTCTCCCAGGAATAGTTCCATTGGGGTGGTGTCCTGTGGGGCTGTTGCTGTGTATAGCTTATGGAAGAACTCTCTAAAGATTTCTGTGACTTTATATGGTTCTGTTTCTATAGCTCCACTAGATGAACGCAGCGAGATTACCACGGGGGGTCTGTCCTCGCTATGTATCAAATATGCAAGGAGTTTTCCTGCCCGTTCTCCGTGCTCGAACGACCTTTGTCTATGGAAAAAAAGTTTTCTTTTGGACTTTTCGTAGTGTAGCTGTGTCAGTACTCTGGAGTAAAGTTTAAGGTTGTCAGCTCTGTCCGCAGTGGGAGCCTCGAGAAATGTCTTTTCAGCATCTCGGAGACTCTCCTCCGCCCTGATTATGACCGATTCTGACGCTTTTTTAAGGTTGTTGATTCTGTTGGTAAGTATCATGCGTGCGTGGTTCTTGAAGGCCTCCCACACTACCTGAACCGGGGCAGATCCCTCATTAATAGAGAAATAGTTTTCCCACTCCGTTGAGAGGTCATCCTCCTCGGGCAGTAATGTCAGCCAGAAAGGGTTCAACCTCCACGACATTGGAGGGCGACTTTGGGGAACGGTAAGTATGGCCCAGCAGGGGCAGTGATCTGATAGGGACCTAGGGGAGAAGCCCGCGTCCACCAGTCTAGGGAGAAGCACTCTAGACACCAATATGAGGTCTATTCGGGACATGGCTCGGTGGGATGTGGAAAAACAGGAAAACCGCTTAACAGCAGGGTTCCTGAACCTCCATGTATCCACTAGGTTGAAGTCAGATAAAAGTCTGGCGAATCTTGTGGGGTGTGACGTTATTGGTTCTAAGGTGGACGTGTTAAGTCTGTCAATGGCTGGGTCAAGTACATTATTAAAGTCACCGAGCCACACAGCAGGAGTGCCGGGGTGCAGGGCCATAAAGTCAAACCCAGCAGCCAGGACACCCGCGCTGAACGGTGGCGGCACATAAAACGCCATAATGAGGAACACATCTCCATGTATTTTTGCTTTTAGCAAGACATACCTGCCCAGTGGGTCGATTACCGAGTCCTGGAGCTCGAAGTGAGTGCCCTTAGCGATTAGAATTGAAACTCCCCTAGATAGTGTGGTGTGAGTTGAATGGTACGCCCATCCAATCCACGGTCTCTTGAGCACTCTATGTGCGAGACCTTCGGCGTGTGTTTCCACCAAAGCCACCACGTCAGCTCTCTGTTTTTTAAGGATTGAAAACACCGCCGACCGTTTTATAGGCTCCCTGAGCCCACGGATATTCCAGGTGATAAATTTTAGGCTAGCCATTTGTATGTGTGTGAGTGGTATCGAACCCCAGGACTCAGGTCTCTCCCCCCCCTCCTGAACAACCTAGTACATGCATCAAGAAACATGACTGTTAGTAAGAACACCATGTGGTAAGTATAATAGCAACTGAGTAGTTTAGGCATAGGGTATAGTAGTAGAACATTCGAGAATCTAATAACCCCTTCCCCCCTCCCCGCTCTGCACCTACCAAACCTGGTGCGAGCTTCAATCCCGAACTGCCAACTGGGCATGAACATTGTCCCACCTGTGGAGAAATGGTTAGAACGTAAACATGAAAGGGTGGTAATTGCCGTGCTGGGGGTACCAACAGGTTCGGGAGGTCCGAGTCGCTTGCACAGCGTTGCAAAAAATAGTGTGCTCCGTTTCAGGTGGTAAACTGTGTTGCGTAGGGCGAAAATACGCTGTATGTCGTTGCGCATTTTAGGACTTTGCACGCCACTCGTGATGAGTGTCTTGAAGACATTGCTGATCTCCGCCGGTTGCCTGCGTGGACGCTGTTAAGGTGGGTATGGGAAAGTAACTAAGGAGTATCACGGTGATGTGATACAGCGGGACACCCGCCGGGCAGCCGTCTCGGGTGACAAGTGATGAGAGTTCCCGCGATGTATTATCATCAGGATGTTCGTGGAGGGATGTGTGTCTGCGACGTTCGTTGCAGTCCAGACGTGAACAGTATCGTTTAGGGATGTTCCGGTCCTTGCAAGGTTGATGAGGAGTTGTCCGTCGCTGGAAAATAGTGAGGAGAGTAAAAGGGAGATGTGGAGGCGGGCAGTTCATCTCATGTTTTGAATGAATTTTCAAGTTGAGGTTCAATCTGTGGAAAGGGGCTGAGTGAATGAGGATGGAGGGTCTGTGGGGGTCACAGGGGCGTATAGAGGAATTTGAGTGACGATAGGACTTATCAATGATTTTCCCTCTGATCCAGCCAAGCGATGGCGGCCTCTGGATCCTCGAAAAAATGTGCTCTGTCCTCTCCCTCTACACGGAGGCGGGCCGGGAAAAGCATGGCATACTTGATGTTTTTGATGCGGAGGCGCCGCTTGACCTCCATAAACGTGCGCCTTTTTCGCTGCACCTCTGCGGAGAAGTCCGGGTAGATTGCAATCATTTTGTTTCCCAGAGGGATGTTTCCTTTCATTCTGCTAAGGCGAAGTATGGCATCCCTATCCCTGTAGTTCAGGAACTTCGCAATAAACGTGCGTGGAGGGGCTCCGGGTGGTGGCGGTCTGCCCGACATGCGGTGCGCACGCTCCACCACAAATGTTGGAGAGAAGGATTCTCTGCCGTATGTGTCACATAGTAGATTTTCAAGGAAAGTGGGGGGGTCTTTCCCTTCCGATCCCTCGGGGAGACCCACAAATCTAAGGTTGCATCGCCTGAGGCGATTCTCGATGTCATCCTGCTTCAGGATCAATTGATTCACCTGATGCTGCAGCTCGGATGCACTATTCTGCAAGGGGGGGAGGGAATCCTCCACACTACTCAGCCTGTTCTCTGCCTCAGTGACCCTTCCCTTTAACTTTTGAAAGTCCTGCCTTACCAGTGAGATATCCACCTTGACCTCTTCTATCCGGGCTGTGAGGGATGTCTGGCATGTTGTTACAGCTTCCTGGCATGAGGAAATCGCCTCCAGCACCCTCGCTGTGTCAGTCTCAGCAGGAGATTCTTCTTCTGGCGCGGCGGCGCCATCTTGGCTGGAGGGGTCTGTGCCTTGGCGGCGGTATTGTTCAAGTTTTGCAGCCGCTGCGGATGTCTTTTTGGTGGGTGACATGTCCCCTGTAGGCTGCCGGTTCGGCGGTGATGTGTTGAGGGTAAAAGTAAGCCGTTTAGCGGTCTCAGGATGTTGAAAACGGATAATGGCCGGCGGAGCTCTGTCTATGTGCGTCCTACTGCATGCCGCTCCAGGCCACGCCCCGCTATCGGGCATTCTAATTTCCACATCACCAGGAGCAAGTCTGGGGCAAGCTATCTTATCTCCATACCCTGTAGTTAGGGAGATATGGGAGAACCTTCTCCTGGATGAAGAATCCTGATATCAATCTTCTGTTCCACACACCCTGCTGTTTAATCCTGCTCTACTGATATTCCAAGATGATCACCAGTAGGCCAAATGGCTTATGGATAACCAGACAGTAGCTATCCATAAATGTCCAATATTAAAACATCTTGTGCTCTCCATCAAATATCAACTCAAACATGTGTATGATACCCATAGAATAATGAGCATATATTTATTTTTGATAGTGTTCCTAATCTAATTAAAACCGATATATACCTGGAAAAAAAAAAATTTTGCTTCACGTTGACAACTTACCTTTTCAAAATAGGGTTTACAGCCCAGTCCTGGTTCGCAGCCAGTTGTTTGCAAATGAAATGAGCCCAGCATTATATTGGAGACTCGCAAATATGTTTCAGTGATGTAAAGGATAAAAAAATGGCTTGATCAGAGAACAGTTTAACCACTTGACCCTTGGCCAATTCTGTCCTTTCTCTTATACAGGTAAAAATCTGCATTTTTTGTGCTAGAAAATTACTTAGAACTCCCAGACATTATATTTTTTTTAAAGCAAAGGCCCTAGAGAATACAGTGGTAGGTGTTGCAATTTTTATGTGTCACGGTATTTGCACAGCGGTTTTCAAATGCAACTTTTTGGGAAAAAATACACTTTAATAAATTTTAGTGAACACAATATAATATCCATTTTATGTTAAAACCTAAAAAAATATGTTACTCTGAGTAAATAGATACAAAACATGTCATGCTTTAACACTTTCGCTGGTACAGCTGTTTTAGCCTTTTTTGCGCATGTGTATAAAAATCATTTTAGGCCTGAAGATTGCATAAACCCCCAAAACATAATATGTTTTCTGAAAGCAAATACCCTAGAGAATAAAACAGTGGTAGTTCCAATTTTTTATACTAAAGTTATTTCTGGGGCATACAAACACAATAAATTACCTGATATTTACATTCCTTAAAAAAAAAAAAATTCCTAAAAAAAAAATTAAAGAGAAAGTGTCAAAGATAAAAAAATTTAAGTAAAATAAACAATAAAAATAAAATAAAATTGAAAGCCTCCCCGTCCCCGCGTGCTCGCGCACAGAAGCAAATGCATACGTTAGTCGCACCCACATATGTAAACGATGTTCAAATCACACATGTGAGGTATCGCCGCATGCGTAAGAGCGAGAAAAATAATTCTAGCACTAGACCTCCTCTGTAACTCTAAACTAGTAACCTGTAAAATAAATTAAAAGGTCACCTATGGAGATTTTTAAGTACCAAAGTTTGGCGCCATTCCAGTGTGCGCAATTTTAAAGCTTGCCATGTTAGGTAACTATTTACTCGGCGTAACATCATCTTTCACATTATACAAAAAAATTGGGCTAACTTTACTGTTTTATTTTTTTTTTTAATTCGTGAAACTTTTTTTTTTTTTTTCCGTGTGACATAAAAAGCTGCAACAACCACCATTTTATTCCCTAGTGTCTCTGCTAAAAAAAACCCATATATAACATTTGGGGTTCTGAGTAATTTTCAAGCAAAAAAATTATGAGTTTTACATGTAGGAGAGGAGTGCCAGAATAGGCCCAGTATGGAAGTGGTTATTGAGACATCTGGAGTCTAAAAGATCGCATTGCATTTCATTCATGGCCAGGGGTACCTGGAAGTGATGTCAAACCCATCACTTCCGAAGGGGAGGAGCATGGATGTGTGTCTGCTCAGATCCTTCCCCCTTAGCCGGTGGCACCCAATTCCGAGCCTGCAGTTGGGCAAGCGAAGCCTGGTATGCATGGTGTATTGCTTTCATCAGACAGGCAGCAGTGTGCTTGACAGATATACACACAATACTGGTGGCTGTACCAGAGTGTGTGTAACCCCCCCCTCCCCCCTCTGCTGTCAGGTCCGTACAAGCCATTGGCTTCTACTGCTGTCATTTACAGCAAGTGAGGCAATGAAAAGAGCGTGGGGGGCGGGGACATGCTCTGTGTGTGAATGGACACACAGAGTGTGGCTCAGAGGCTTGCTACTGGTGGCACTCGGCAGGCAGTGTTAATTTTGACATCAAATTTTCGATTTAGTTAGTCTTTTGACTAAAATGCCATTTAAATTTTAGCTTTAGTCGTATTTTAGTCTTTTGACTCAAATGCTATTTTAGTTTTAGTTGTATTTTAGTCATCTGAGTTGTTTTAGTTTAAGTCATATTTTAGTCGACTAAAATCCCCGGTACATTTTAGTCAACTAAAATCTGATTGGTTTAGTTAAATGTGAATGCATTATTTCTGCCAAATAATAACTGCCAAACATTATATCCTCCTGGAGTAAAATTCCGATAAGATGTTTATTTTATATGGTATTTAGGTTTGAACAGACACAGATTTAGCCGTTGTGATATAGATTTAATTTGGTTTTAGTCATATGCCATGTACACATGATAGGATTTTCAAACAACAAAACCGTGGATTTTTTTTTGAAGGTTGATAGCTCAAACTTGTCTTGCATACACACGATCACACAAATGTTGTCGAAAATTCCGAATGTCAAGAATGCGGCGACGTACAACACATACGACGAGCAGAGAAAAATGAAGTTCAATAGCTAGTCTGGCTCTTCTGCTTGATTCCGAGCATCAGAGCAGGTACAAAGGGGGGGAGGAAGGGGCGGATGCCCTGGGCGGTACAAATTATCAATTTATTGGGGGTGGGGGGGCGCAGTGAAGTGAAGAGCCGCCTCTGCTGACAACAATGCCGCTGCGGCGTTAAGCTCCGGCCAGGAGTGGTTTAACATTTCCTGTGTGCTCCACGGTCAGGCAGTGGAGAGAGAGGACGGAGCGTGGCTGTGTCTTAGGGAGGAGGCGGGGCCAACGCTGTGTTGTCTGGGGTAGGAGAGGGGTAGGAGAGGGGTAGGAGAGGGGGAGGAGAAGGGGAGGAGAAGGGGAGGAGATTCCAGCAGCCGGAGCAAAATTTTTCCCACTGCTCCGGAGACACAGATTGCGCTCCTCCCGGCCGTCACCCCCCACCACTGGAGTGCTCGGTGGAGTGGTCCCACACCTGGAGGAGGCATCTGGCATGCAGTGGCGAGGATGGGAAGAGGAAAGTCCTGCGGAGGAGGCCCCATGAGCGCTGTATGGAGCTGTATGGAGCTGATTGAAAGGGAGGTAGGAAAGAAGAGGTGTCTGGGCCCTCCCTCTCTGAGGCTGTCAATCAGTGCGCGGGGGGGGGGGGGACCGGGGCTCCAGCTGCAGGGAGAGGTACAGCTACCACCATGCCTAAACCTCTTTCTGCAGCCAGAGACCACCAACACGAGAAAGAGCCAGCACCCCCCCCCCAGCATCCCTCAGCCACAGACTGGCCTTTATATCCACCCCCTGTCCCATCCCATCCATTCTACTCCCTTCCTCCTGATCATCAGTGTCCTACAAACAGTAAGAACAGCTCAGTCCCAGTGTGCCCATCTGTGATTGGCAGCCCTTCACCCCTCCCTCCACCTGCCCTTACCTCCACCTATGCGGGACTCCACTGCGGGGGGGGGGGGGGGGCTGTGCTAGCACTGCTTGCTGATTGGCTTCCACTGCCTCTTAAAAGGGGGGGTGCAGTTTGCCATCTTTGCCCTGGGCACCACATGGCCTTGTCCCAGCACTGCCGAGCATGCGTGGACTTTTGTGCGTTGGACTTATGTACACACGATCGGAATTTCCGACAACAAATTTTGTTGTTGGAAAATTTGAGAACCTGCTCTCAAACATTTGTTGGCGGAAATTCCAACAACAAATGTCCTATGGAGCATACACACGTTCGGACTTTCCGACAACAAGCTCACATCCAACATTTGTTGTCGGAAAATCCTATCGTGTGTACGGGGCAATAGTCTTTTGACTAAAATGCCATTTTAGTTTTAGTCGTATTTTAGTCTTTTGGCTAAAATGTCATTTTAGTTTTTTTAATATTTTAGTCATCTGAATTGTTTTAGTTTTAGTCGTATTTTAGTTAACTAAAATAGTATTCATTTAGTAGACAAAAATATTTTAGTTGACGGGGGGGACTCAAAAA
The DNA here is from genome assembly GCA_037952925.1 of Lithobates clamitans. Taxonomy (NCBI): domain Eukaryota; kingdom Metazoa; phylum Chordata; class Amphibia; order Anura; family Ranidae; genus Lithobates; species Lithobates clamitans. The sequence continues at coordinate 996,212 of JBBGZY010000167.1, read as the reverse complement.
GAAAAGGATCGGGGCTGCTCTGTGCAAAACCATTGCACAGAGCAGGTAAGTATAACGTTTGTTTTTTTTTTTTTATTCTTTGCTTTAGAATCACTATAAAAAATGTTTTGCCTTTCAATAAATTCAGACTTATGTTATAAGCACAGGGCTCAGTAATCCATGTTTTAGATGAGACAGGTTGATGCTGATATCCTCCATTTGTCTTTGTGGTGTCCTTGGGATTGAAGGGAGAATGCTAATTTTGACCTTTGTAGCAGGGGTCATTCAACCAAGGTGAGAGTACACCTGGGAGAGGTTGGTGAAGGTGATGTTCGTGACATCACAATGATACCTGGATATATTTGATATTTTTGGGGGATTTTGTCACCAATATTGTTTTGGACTAAATACCACTTTTTTTAGTTTAACGTTCATGGTCTTTTTTACACTTTATACGCACGTTATAAAGAGATCAGATGCAGTGCGACAATTTGGAGAGCTTTAACCTCATGATCCACATTGTGTTTCTATATCTATCTATGGTAGCCACCATGTGAGTATTTTTCAGCCGAAAATGCCATTTCCCAGTGATGCAATGTTTGCTATTTGTTATGCCTGTTTTTACTCTTTTTATATACCATATTTTTTCTGATAACTTGTTATTGTATTACCAGATATTACTGCCATTTCTGCCCGCCCCCCTAAAGAAGGAATTAAATGTATATTCCAAAACATGTTGGGATTTTCCATTGCGGCCTCTTACTGTGAGATCAACCGTGTGTCATAGAATTCAGCTGTATATTATCCATATATGATTACCATTCATGTATAATAAATGTGATATTCTCGTCTATTGTTAGATGGTTTTTATCAATAAAATTTGTACTTTTTATTATAGTTCTTTAGGCATCTTTCTGGTTTCCTACCTATGCCCATAAAGTCCCAGGGGGCATCTCCTTTGTTTTTGGTTCTCTATTTAGGAATGTGGCTATAGGTTCCAGTCATTGACTATATAGTTGGCTTTCTTTCTCAATTATTGAGCACATTCTTCTGCAAAACACAATTTGGACATATTTTTAATGATTTACTAATCAATCCGGTGTTTGCAGCTATTTTATTGAAGTTTGTTGTGGACAGATATATTGTATATGCACATTATATATGCAAGCTGATTAATGCTCAGGGCTCTCTTTCACTCTCTTTCCTGTGGGAGCCTGCTACCATGTTAAATCCTATTAGTCAGGATTCTCAGGAACTAAACTGAATTTAGTTAGTGGCTCAGACAAGCAGATGTTCTGTTTGTTTATGCTATGGACTTTTTGTACAGGGTGTTACTGTTTTGTGCATTGCTTAAGACTATCAAATGCAGTTGAACCTGCCACCTTATATAAACAGTATATGTACTGTATATATGGCAGCTCCAAAAGAGCTGTTGAGTTATAATGGGCCCTCCTAGACGATCTAGAGGTACCATTTCCACAGCTACTCCATAATATTCACTGACCAAACAGCAGCAACCAAATACTGAGAGAATTTATTAGAACAATGGTGGAGAAACTGGCAAAAATATTTTTTTTAAAATTTTTTTTAATTACATTTTTATTTTCTTGCCGTAATTGGTTTTGCAAAGTCAAATTTCACCAAATTCTTTGGGGAAACACCAAGCTTTGGGGAAAATTCCTTTGCAAAGTGCAATTACCTTTCCAAATGCCGCGTACACACAACCGGTTTAGCCTTCGGAATAAACTCTGAAGGTTTCTCCGACGGAACTCTGACGGAATTGCATTCAAGTGGTCTTGCCTACACACGGTCAATCCAAAGTCCGACCATAGTCCGACCGTCCAGAACGAGGTGACGTACAGCACGTACGACGGGACTAGAAAAAGGAAGTTCAATAGCCAGTAGCCAATAGCTTCCGTCTCGTACTTGCTTCAGAGCAAGCGTCACTTTTGGTCCGTCGGAACAGCATACAGACGAGCGGTTTTCCCGATAGGAATTGGTTCCGTCGGAAATATTTAGAGCATGTTCTATTTTTAGGTTCATCAGAGTTTTCAAAAAAAAAGTCAGATGAGGCATACACACGATCGGAATAGACTATGAAAAGCTTCTGTCGGACTTTTTCTGTCAGACATTCCGCTCGTGTGTACGCGGCAAAAGTGAACATTCTATTTGCCTTTTAGTAAATCAACCCCTTGTGTCAGTCGTGATGGTAAAACAGTAGGGACAGGCACTGATACAGACCTTCTCCTACTGACTTCCAATGCTCTTAAAGCAGGGCAGGCTGAGACAACCATTGGGTGCCTAGTTAGTTAATAAACTAGGCTTCCAAAACTGCGACACAATTGAGGAGAGGCTGTATTTGGAGATCTGAACATCTTTCATAATATTTTTTGTGTCTGTTAATAGAAAATAAGTTATATAATTTAAAAAATGGTTAACATGGTCTTCATAATTCATCTGTTAATCTGTCCTACAGAATTTTTGGGGCTTAGTAATGTAATTGTCACCATGACGCTATCATAGTTGCATTTAAAAAAAATTAAGGACACCTTTTTTTGCTTAGCAAACCATTAGAGGTGGAGAATTACTTTAATTAGGGGTGGGGGGTTAATTTAGGCATATCAGTAACCTAACACCATACTATAATTAAGCATAAATAATGCAGCTATAGTTTTGGGGTTAAAATGCAAAAGTAAAAAATAAAATAAAAAAAGGACACGGCAGTAAAAAATGGCAATGCAGAGCTATGGTGTACGGTACGTAGCAACAGGGCAGTAGGTGAGCAGTACATATTGACAAGGCAGTCAGTAAGCAGTATGTAGTAGTGGGGAAGTAAACAGTATGTGGTGGCAGAGCAGCTAGTGAGCAGTATATAGTGGCAGAGCGGTCAGTGAGCAGTATGTGGTAGCAGGGCGGTCAGTGAACAGTATATACAGTAGCAGCAGGGTGGTCAGTGAGCAGTATATAGTGGTAGGGCAGTGAGTGAGCAGTATGTGGCAGCAGGGTGATCAGTTTATACTGTGGTGGTGCCGGACTCCTACTTTCTTTATGGCAATCTATGGTAGATACAGTCTCTGGCAGATACCTCAGATGGAGGATAGAGTGTGAGACGCAGAATAAATTACATTATATTTCCACCACACCGTCCATAGTTAATTAACTTAGTTATGGGTGGTATGGTGGGAGTATAATATAATCTATTTTCTACTGTAGTATTCTGGGTAGGTGCTACTATAAGGAAACTGCAGCTGTCAGTGCCTTGATTCCGAGACATAACCTGGGACACAGGCATCATGGGACATTCGACCAGAAAGCCTGACTGCCCAAAAATTTGCATTTTATTTAAAAAGATTGTAGAAATACACTTTTAATAATTGCACACAGAATAGATAGATGTTTTAAAGGAGCAGGTGAGGTTTGCATTCAACACAAAACATGTTTAGAATACATTCATATTGTCAGCAAAATAAATACCATACAAAGTCATTCCCACATTGTCAAGGTTCAGCATCACACACGAGACAAAGCACAAATTTTATGACTCGCAGGACCCCGTGTGAAACCAACTGCTGTTTTAAGGTCCAGTTTAGTTCCTGGAGGAGCCTGGAAAGTGAAGTTTTGTAGAAGACTAACAAAGAACATAAACAATTCCATTTTGGCCAATGTCTCACCAACACAGCTTCTTTTACCTAGTAAACATAAGAGATATATTATCAGGTTATTAGAATTGAGATTCTATACCTGCTTTGGAAGGATGTGAGTGAAACTCATCCAATAAGGATATAAGCAATAAAAACCTAAGATATACAGTCTATCCAAATGACCTAAGATATACAGTCTATCCAAAATGAAAAAAAAAAATCTTTGGCTGAAAAGGCTTTTCAGGTCATATCTGAGCCCAAGCAGGTGATGATGCCCAAAATGTGGATGAATTTCTGATGCATTATAAAGGCGTTTTGAGGAACTGATTCAGGAAGTTAAACTGTATTACAGTGCCTTGAAAAAGTATTCATACCCCTTGAAATTTTACACATCTTGTCATGTTTCAACCAAAAAAGGGGAATGTATTTTATTGGGATTTTATGTGATAGACCAACACAAAGTGGCACATAATTGTGAAGTGGAAGGAAAATGATAAATGGTTTTCAACATTATTTACAAATAAATATGTGAAAAGTGTGGTGTGCATTTGTATTCAGCCCCCCTGAGTCAATACTTTGTAGAACCACCTTTCGTGGCAATTACAGCTGCAAGTCTTTTTTGGGTATGCCTCTACCAGCTTTGCACATCTAGAGTGAAATTTTTGCCCATTCTTCTTTGCAAAATAGCTCAAGCTCTGTCAGATTGGATGGAGAGCGCCTGTGAACAGTAATTTTCAAGTCGTGCCACCGATTCTTAATTAGGTTTAAGTCTGGACTTTGACTGGGCCATTCTAACAAATGAATATGCTTTGATTTAAACCATTCCATAGTAGCTCTGGCTGTATGTTTAGGATCGTTGTCCTGCTGGAAGGAGAACCTCTGCCCCAGTCTCTAGTCTTTTGTAGACTCTAACAGGTTTTCTTCTAAGATTGCCCTGTTTTTGGCTCCATCCATTTTCCCATTACCTCTGACCAGCTTCCCTGTCCCTGCTGAAGAAAAGCATCCCCACAACATGATGCTGCCACCACCACGTTTTACGGTGGGGATGGTGTGTTCAGGGTGATGTGCAGTGTTAGTTTTCCCCCACACATAGTGTTTTGCTTTTAGGCCAAGAAGTTCAATTTTGGTCTCATCTGACCAGAGTTCCACATGTGGGGGACACAGTTTGCTGTGTCCCCCACATGGCTTCTCACAAGCTGGAAATGGGACTTATGACTTTCTTTCAACAATTACTTTCTTCTTGCCACTCTTCCATAAAGGTCAGATTTATGGAGTGCAAGCCTAATAGTTGTGCCGTGAACAGATTCTCCCACCTGAGCTATGGATCTCTGCAGCTCCTCCAGAGTTACCATGGGCCTCTTGGCTGCTTCTCTGATTAATGCTCTCCTTGCCCAGTCTGTCAGTTTTGGCAGGTTTGCAGTTGTGCCATACTCTTTCCATTTTCAGATCATGGATTGAACAGTGCTCCATGAGATGTTCAAAGCTTGGGATATTTTTTTATAACTTAACCCTGCTTTAAACTTCTCCACAACTTTATTCTTAACCTGTCTGGTGTGTTCTTTGGCCTTCTTGATGCTTTTAGTTCACTAAGGTTCTCTAACAAACCTCTGAGGGCTTCACAGAACAGCTGTATTTATACTGATATTAAATTACACACAGGTGTACTCTATTTACTAATTAGGTGAATTCTGAAGGCAATTGGTTCCACTAGATTTTAGTTAGGGGTATCAGAGTAAAGGGGCTGAATAAAAATGCACGCCACACTTTTCAGATATTTTTTTTTTTTTAATTTGAAAACCATTTATCATATTCCATCCACTTCACAATTATGCGCCACTTTGTGTTGGTCTATCACATACAATTCCAATAAAATACATTTACATTTTTGGTTGTAACATGACAAAATGTGGAAAACATATGAATACTTTTTCAAGGCACTACATATGATGGTTTGAAGAAATATAAAATATACTATTTGTTTAATCTGAAATTGGCATAACTGCAGTTCTAGTGTAGCGCTACCTCTGAAAAATCAAAAGTCCTCATTTTAAAGGGTTATATGCACGTTATAGGCATATAAAATGTATGGGGACCCGGGTACTGCCCTAGGGGACATGTATCAATGCAAAAAAAAGTTTTTGAAACAACCATTTTTAAAGGAGCAGTGATTTTAATGATGCTTAAAGTGAAACAATAAAAATGAAATATTCCTTTAAAAATCGTTCCTGGGTGGGGTCCCCTTAGTCTGCCTGTAAAGTGGCACATCTGTGCAATGTATAGAACATGCCGCAGCAATAATGACATTTCTAAAGGAAAAAAGTTCATTCAAACTTGCTCGCGGCTGTAATGTATTGCTGGCTCCCAGCAATATAGGTGAAAAAAATGGTGCAGGGTCCCCTCCCAGTCCATACTAGGCCCTTAGGGTCTGGTATGGATTTTAAGGGGAACCCACATGCCAAAATTAAAAAAAAATGGTGTGGGGCCCCCTCAAAATCTATACCAGACCCTTATCTGAGCAAGTAGCCTGGCAGCTCAGGATAGGGGGGGCGAGCAAGTGCATTCCCCTCCTGAACCATACCAGGCCGCTTGCCCTCAACATGGGGAGGGTGCTTTGGGGTGCCTCTTCCGAACAACTTTGGCCTTTTCCCGACAACCCTGGCAGGTGGTTGTCGGGGTCTGCAGGTGGGGGCATATAAGAATTTGGAAGCCCACTTTAACAAGGGGGACCCCAGATCCCGCCCCCCCTTTGTGAATGAGTATCCGGTACAAAAAAGTGTCCTGCACTGTACATCCACCGTCAATCAGGCCGCCCGACGACTCAAAAAATTGAAAAGCTCCGCCTCGATTGGAGGCCTCCTGGCAACTGCTGTCTCTTTGCTTTGACAGCTGTTATGAAGGCAAGGGCGGGGCCACCTGGTGACATAACCGAGTGACCCCGCCCCCTTCTTATGTCACAAGCACCCTCCCCATGTTGAGGGCAAGCGGCCTGGTATGGTTCAGGAGGGAGGCGCGCGCTCGCCCCGCCCTTTAATGGCCTGCCAGGCTGCTTGCTCAGATAAGGGTCTGGTATTGATTTTGAGGAGGGGACCCCATGCCATTTCTTTTCTTAATTCTGTCCTGGGTTCCTTAACCACTTGTATTATATACACTACACTGACTGGACTGCGTTATATACACTACACTGACTGCACTATATACGCTGCACTGCGTTATATGCACTACACTGACTGCACTATATACTCTACACTGTATGATTATATACACTACACTGACTGCACTATATACTCTACACTGTATGATTATATACACTACACTGACTGCACTATATTCTTTACACTATATGATTATATACACTACACTGACTGCACGCTCAATCCACTAACTAACCTGCCTAATCTCGATTAATTCATAAACACTATACACGGCCTCCTTGTAAGTAGCCTTATATAGTTTGTGGCGTAGACCTGCCTTTGGCCAGTCATGGCTCTCACAGCATAACGCGCTGTGATTGGCCAAAGCATAGAGGTCAGGTGCATGATTTGACCAATCAGCAGCCTTCAATGCACTGTGATATTGCGGTGGGAGAACTTCCCGCGAACAAATGAACACCCAATGTTCGAGTTGAACTTATGCTCGACTGGAACATCGGGACCATCCCTAGCCCCCAGGTTCTCTCTAATGAATCAGTTCAGGGCAGCCAGGCACACAGCCATCATCTTTACACTCTGGCTCACTAAACAATTCAGGGGTGTCTTTTTGTACATTTATTGCTGGTAAAACTTAGGTAGAGGATCTGGGAATTAAGCAGGTTACTTCAAAAAAGGATCAGGTTGCTAATAGAGGACACTTTTATCTTGATAGTAGCACTAGTAATTACCAAGGGAATGATAGTCAGCTAGGACAGTCTATATGTGCATAACTGATGACCATGCACCAAAATGCAACACACACGTCATGAGAGCCTGAGATCAAGTAAACTTCAGCTCAAGAAAGGAGGGTTCACTAACAGGGTCCCAAAGTATATACCATCCATAGGCACAACCCTAATGGAAAAGTACAGCATCCAGCAGCCCCTGGAACTCACAGGTCCATTCCCACAAAAGGAAAGAGCCCTTCCCACTGGACTCCAGCCTATGTAACAGGAGCCCATCCACTATCTGAGCACATCTCCCCAGGAATTGGATAGGCCCTACTAAATATTCAGCCCAGCTATTTGAATTATTCAAACCTAATATCCAGAACCTTGTCCTAAAGTCGGGGGGAGGTAATCAAACTCCTAGCCTGTGGAGTCCTGAGCAGATCAAACTAAACAATCCTGGCTCCTGTCGCTAGAGCAGAAGGCCCATGCTATATTTACCTAACTGCCTATGTAGGAGGGCACTACACTAGGAATAAATAAGAAAAAAAAAATGATTTTATATTCAGCCTTTCCATAATAGAGACCAAATAGTAGGCTAGCTATTCTGCCTAATGTTTTTCGCTCCATCTTGTACACTACTGCATGGCATAGAAAGCCACGTAAACACAGAGTAAAGAATATACATAGCTGTGGACATAGCAATATAGCAAATTATTGCTGCTTCTGTCAACTTTTGGAAAATTTCTCCTTATATTTTATGGTTGTCAAACAGGAAGTAAGGAGATATCTCCCAGATGAAGACAGAAAACCCATAACACTTTTAAAGTAGAGTGAGGGAGGTTTAACCTTTGCCAGTTCTCACAGCTGTCAGTGTTTGCATTGGGTAGATTTTTCTGAAATTTGTGTTCAAGTTTTGTGTCAGATAAAACAAAAATCTCCTCAATGGCATATAGACAGCATTGAAACCAGACAGAGGTTCTAACCTTTTCACATACTATCTGAAACAAAAAAAATGTCAATATATTTAGATTTAAACATCCTGTATAGAACGTTTTCATAAATAACTAGCCCATGAACTGGGATTATACCATGGGACCACATGTGTAACATTTAACTCACCAGCTGAAAATGGAATGAAGGCTTCTTTCTTTACAAAATTTCCTCTAGCATCCAGAAAATGTTCAGGATAAAACTCCTCAGGTTTTTCAAAGTGAGCCTCATCCAACATCACAGATGTCAGCAATGGAATCACATGTGTGTCCTCAAAAAGATCAAAATTTCATTGACATCATAGTACAATATAGTATGAAAACATTTTCAAATTATTGTGATCTGTTTTTAATTAATTGCCTTAGTAGTAGGGATCAGCCAGATTTAGGGGTTTCAAATTTCAAGAAAGTTAGGTGAAAATCCGGAAGTTTGTTAAAATTTTGCCAGTTTAGTTAAATAAGAAAAGTTAAAAGCGAAAGCCAAATAAGGGTATTTTTTGGAGATGTTTAAAGGTGTAATAAACTATAAACGAAAAGCAAAGAATACCCAAACACATGCAGGGAAAATTGAAAAAAAAAAAAAAATTGGATGATAGAAGTCAGCATTCACTATGTTCTGGGGAAAATTCTCTTGCAAAGCGACCAACTTTTAGTAAATAAAGTCTAATTTGTATAGAACTAAAGTGCCACACCATGATGTTAACGTCCAAATACATACTGTGTACAAAGCCAATGCTCTTTAGTGACCAAAGAGCATAATACAGGCTAGGGGCATAGGACGTTATCAGCTTAGAAGATTTCTGAGATGGTCAACAATAATTTTTCTTTTATTTGCAAACAGATATAACAAAACACTTCCAATGGTATATTGAGCAGACCAAACAAAAGAAGTTAGTTGTTTGGGTTCATATACATTTTATTCACTATTTCCATCCGGTTTTATACTATCTGTCAGCGTGGCTCCATAGAAATTTTAATCACTGTTTCCAACCCATTTGTATATTATCTGTCAGCGTGGCTCCAGCATTTAACGGGGTTGGATGAGGATCTGAGCATCGATCCAATTATGAAAATATTATCTACAATATTTTTAGGTAAAACACAGATGACTGTTTAGAGGTGGCTGCATTTAGAATAGCTAGACAGTACCCCACATTAGTTATGATAAATAAGATATGGAACAGGATTAAAGATCACTATCATTACAATGGGTATAATGATTACAGCAGAATTTGAATCATTCTGAATTATTAAAATGGCATGGATTTATTTATTGGTCAGAGAGAGGTTTAGTGTACATGCCGCAATTTTATGATGGTCAACTTTTGAAAGTATTTCCCACTTTACAGGGGGAATTTGGCTTGCCCACTAAAGTTTTTTTTTTCAATATTCACAGCTCCACCATGTTATTCAAAGGTAGTTGAGAATGACCTCTTGGGTTTATATTACACCCACAATTCTTAACTAAAGCCTAGTAGCAATTTCTAAGCGGGGACAAATAACAAAGTGTTATAGTGCATTGCTACAGAAAAATGTCAAAGTCAAATTCTCTGAGGTGCAAGACATATTGGCAAAAGGACATTGGCCCCCGTACTCATGTGGAGTGGTCCGATGTTCTTAATATTGTAGGACAAGTATCTCTTATTGCATCTCAGAGATGTACCCAACCCTCACCCCTCAGATGTATACAGCAATTCTTCGACTGTTGTATATAGCGCAAAAGTTGATAGCGCATAAATGGATCTCTATGGCTCCCCCAACATACTCTTTGTGGGTAAAATCATTAAATTAAATTTTGCAAAGAGAACATATGGTTTATTAACATAGGGGATACCCAGATATATTTATAAAACCGGGGCAAATGGTTAGACACTCCAAGGTTGATTTTGTCACAATTAGTGATTGGTAAGTAGGTTAGGTTGTTAGGATGTAGCAAATAAATGGAACTCTCCACCCCCTTTTTTCTCCTTGGAATTGGAGGGGAATAATAAAGTACACAGAAACTAATACATGGAAGTTTCTAATATTATCACACATATAAAAGGGGTGGTAGGAAATACTACACATGGAGCTTTCAATAATATTTAACACTAAACAGATTATGGGAAATTGTGGAGAATCTCCCAGATATATAGAGAGTCATAAATTTATGTTACATTTATAAATTGGGAAAATTATAAGGGTTGTAGAGGGTATATATATATATATATATATATATATATATATATATATATATATATATATATATATATATATATATATATATATATAGTATATTCTGCAATTTTTTATATTATATATTTATATATATACAGTATCTCTCAAAAGTGAGTACACCCCCTACATTTTTGTAAACATTTTATTATATCTTTTCATGTGACAACACTGAAGAAATTACACTTTGATACAATGGAAAGGAAAGTAGTGAGTGTACAGCTTGTATAACAGTGTAAATTTGCTGTCCTCTCAAAATAACTCAACACACAGCCATGAATGTCTAAACCGCTGGTAACAAAAGTGAGTACACCCCTAAGTGAAAATGTCCAAATTGGACCCAATTAGTCATTTTCCCTCCCCGATGTTAAGTGACTAGTTAGTTTTACAAGGTTTCAGGTGTGAATGGGGTGCAGGTGTGTTAAATGTGGTGTTTTTGCTCTCACTCTCTCATACTGCTCACTAGAAGTTCAACATGGCACCTCATGGCAAAAAACTCTCTGAGGATCTGAAAAAAAGAATTTTTGCTCTACATAAAGATGGCCTAGGCTATAAGAAGATTGCCAAGACTCTGAAACTGAGCTGCAGCATGGTGGCCAAGACCATACAGCGGTTTAACAGGACAGGTTGAACTCAGAACAGGCCTCGCCAGGGCTGATCGAAGAAGTTGAGTGCACGTGCTCAGTGTCATATCCAGAGGTTGTATTTGGGAAATATACGTATGAGTGCTGCCAGCATCGCTGCAGAGGTTGAAGGGGTGGGGGTCAGCCTGTCAGTGCTCAGACCATAAGCCACACACTGCATCAAATTGGTCTGCATGGCTGTCGTCCCAGAAGGAAGCCTCTTCTAAAGATGATGCACAAGAAAGCCCGCAAACAGTTTGCTGAAGAAAAGCAGACTAAGGACATGGATTACTAGAACCATGTCCTGTGGTCGGATGAGACCAAGATAAACTTATGTTGTTCAGATGGTGTCAAGCATGTGTGGCAGCAACCAGGTGAGGAGTAGGGATGAGCCGAACACCCCCCGGTTCGGTTCGCACCAGAACCTGCGAACGGACCGAAAATTCGCACGAACGTTAGAACCCCATTGACGTCTATGGGACTCGAACGTTCGAAATCAAAAGTGCTCATTTTAAAGGCTAATTTGCATGGTATTGTCCTAAAAAGGGTTTGGGGACCCGGGTCCTACGCCAGGGGACATGTATCAATGCAGAAAAAAACGTTTAAAAACGGCCGTTTTTTCGGGAGCAGTGATTTTAATGATGCTTAAAGTAAAATAAAAAAGTGAAATATTCCTTTAAATATCGTACCTGAGGGGTGTCTATAGTATGCCTGTAAAGTGGCGCGTGTTTCCCGTGTTTAGAACAGTCCCTGCACAAAATGTCATTTTTAAAGGAAAAAATCTCATTTAAAACTGCTTGCGGGTTTAATGTAATGTCGGGTCCTGGCAATATGGATGAAAATCAGTGAGACAAACGGCATGGGTACCCCCCAGTCCATTACCAGGCCCTTTCGGTCTTGTATGGATATTAAGGGGAACCCCGCACCCAAATTAAAATAAGGAAAGGTGTGGGGCCACCAGGCCCTATATACTCTGAACAGCAGTATACAGGCGGTGCAAACAAGACAGGGACTGTAGGTTTGTTGTTAAGTAGAATCTGTTTGTAATTTTGAACGGGTACATTTTTAACGTGTTTAGCTCCAGCCAAAAAAAACTTTTTTAAGCTTTTTGGAAAACATAGGGAAGGGTTATCACCCCTGTGACATTTGTTTTGCTGTCTTTCCTCCTCTTCAGAAGATTTCACCTCACTTTTTGTCCCAATGACAAATGTTTTTTGAAAATGTGGGGTTTTTTGTGGAACAAGGATTGGAAAGCATCAGTGGAAAGGAGAAATGTTTTTCCCATAATAACTCTTACAGGAGAGAATTTCCCTTCCTAGGGGTAGATTTCATCTCACTTCCTGTTGTCTCCTTCTGTTTGCAAGTAGGAGTCGTTTGTAAGTTAGACGTTTGAAAGTAGGGGCCTGCCCTATATACTCAGCAGAAATTTGGGCCTTAGGTGTTGTTGTGGCCACAACACTGTAAGCCCTCACAGGGCCCTGCTGTGAAATATTAGATCAAGAATTGTAATTACATGCCCCTGTTGAACAGGAGCTGAAAAATTAGGCCTTAGGCACTGGTGCTGGTGCCACAACACTGCAACCCCTCACAGACACTCTAGTTGGAACGCAGGAACGAGCCCTGCTGCAAAGTATTGCATCAAAAATTGTAATTACACGCCCCTGTTAAACAAGGGCTGAAAAATTGGGCCTTAGGCACTGGTGCTGGTGCCACAACACTGCAACCCCTCACAGACACTCTAGTTGGAATGCAGGAACGAGCCCTGCTGCAAAGTATTGCATCAAAAATTGTAATTACACGCCCCTGTTAAACAAGGGCTGAAAAATTGGGCCTTAGGCACTGGTGCTGGTGCCACAACACTGCAACCCCTCACAGACACTCTAGTTGGAACGCAGGAACGAGCCCTGCTGCAAAGTATTGCATCAAAAATTGTAATTACACGCCCATGTTAAACAAGGGCTGAAAAATTGGGCCTTAGGCACTGGTGGTGGCGCCCAGAACCAAAAATGTTCTTACAAGCTATCAGCGTGATCATTGAGGAGGAAGAGGATACTTACTCAGGGATAGTCACTCAGCATCAGCATAGGCAGTCTTTGAAGGGGTCTGAGATTTAAAAAAAAATTATTCAGTTACATCAGCATCAGGTGCTTGGTAGCTGGTGGTGATCCAAGACTGATTAATTTTTATGAAGGTCAGTCGATCGACCGAGTCGGTGGACAGACGCACCCTGTGATCGGTTACCACGCCTCCAGCAGCACTGAATGTGCATTCCGAAAGAACGCTGGATGCAGGACAGGCCAGTAGCTCAATTGCATACTGTGCAAGCTCTGGCCAGTGATCCATCCTCAAGACCCAGTAACCCAGAGGATTTTCGGTGGGAAAGGTGTCCAAATCTGATCTTGCCCCTAGGTATTCCTGCACCATGTAAAACAGACGCTGGCGATGGTTGCTGGAACCGATCATACCTTGGGGCTGCGGACCAAAAAATTGTCTGAACGCATCGGTCAGAAGGCCACCTTCTCCACCGCTCGTTCTTTGACTGACCGAAGCCTCAGCAACACGTTGTCCAGAAACAGGAGTTTGCAACCTCCCAGTCTCTGGGAACGCGTTGCACAGACCTTTCTGCAAGGCCTCCCGAAGATGTTTCATCCTCTGCTCCCTCTGCGATGGCAAGATAAGGTCCGCAACCTTTCCCTTGTAACGTGGATCAAGGAGGGTTGCCAGCCAGTATTGGTCCTTCTCCTTGATACCACGAATACGAGGATCCTTAAGCAGGCTTTGCAGAATCAGGGAGGCCATGCAGCGTAGGTTTGCTGAGGCATTCGGTCCGGAGTCCTCTGGGTCACTGAGGATGACATGGTCCGCAGCCACCTCTTCCCAGCCACGTACAAGTCCATGTGTTTCTTGGGACTAATCCCTTAAAGACTGCTGCTGATGCTGAGTGCCAGGCTCCACCTCCATACTGACACAATCTTCCTCCTCCTCCAACTCCTCCTCGTCCTCTTCATGTGTGATCGGCGGGCACGCAGGAACACTGTCTAGATAAAGGGGGCCTTGAGAGCTAAGGAAGTCCTCCTCTTCCTGCCTCTGTTCTGCCTCAAGTGCCCTGTCCATTATTCCACACAGCGTGTGCTCCAACAGGTGGACAAGGGGGACAGTGTCACTGATGCATGCACTGTCACTGCTCACCATCCTCATGGCCTCCTCAAATGGTGACAGGACAGTGCATGCATCCCTGATCATGGCCCACTGGCGTGGGGAAAAAAAACAAAGCTCCCCTGACCCTGTCCTGGTGCCATAGTCGCACAGGTACTCATTGATGGCCCTCTGCTGCGTGTGCAGCCGCTGCAGCATGGCCAACGTTGAGTTCCACCTGGTGGGCATGTCACAGATTAGGCGGTTCTTGGGTAGGTTAAACTCCATTTGGAGGTCCGTCAGCCGAGCACTGGCATTATATGACCGGCGGAAATGCACACAGACTTTCCTGGCCTGCCTCAGGACATCCTGTAAGCCCGGGTACCTGCCCAAGAACCGCTGCACCACCAAGTTAAGGACGTGAGCCAAACAGGGCACATGGGTCATTTGTCCCTGTGGGAGGGCAGAGAGGAGGTTGGTGCCATTGTCGCAAACCACCATTCCTGCCTTAAGTTGGCGTGGTGTCAACCACCTCTGAACCTGCCCCTGCAGAGCTGACAGAACCTCTGCCCCAGTGTGGCTCCTGTCCCCCAAGCACACCAGCTCAAGCACCGCATGGCATCTTTTGGCCTGCGTACTTGCATAGCCCCTTGAACGGCTACGGAGCACCGCTGGTTCTGAGGACAAAGCACAGAAAGAGGCCATGGAGGAAGAAGAAGAGGAGGGGGTGGAGGAGAGAGGTGTGTCACAATCATTAGCATTTTGGAGGCGTGGTGGCGGAACAACCTCCAACACTACTGCACCTTGTCCTGCATCCTTCCCAGCTGCCAGCAGAGTCACCCAATGCGCCGTGAAACTTAGGTAACGTCCCTGTCCATGCCTGCTGGACCATGAGTCAGCAGTAATATGCACCTTACCGCTGACCGCCCTGTCCAGCGAGGCATGGACATTGCCTTCCACATGCCGGTAGAGAGCCGGAATCGCCTTCCGTGAGAAAAAGTGGCGTTTGGGTACCTGCTACTGAGGAACCGCACATTCCACAAACTCACAGAAGGGGGCAGAGTCTACCAACTGAAAAGGCAGCAGTTGAAGTGCTAGCAATTTTGCCAAGCTAGCATTCAACCGCTGGGCATGTGGATGGCTGGGAGCAAACTTCTTTCGGCGGTGCAGCAGCTGGGGCAGGGAAATTTGCCTGGTACAATCTGACGTCGGGGTACCAAAAGCAGTCTGCCCACAAGTACTTGGCTGTGACACACCTAATTCTACACCTTCATTCCTCTCAGTGCAGATCTCAGAGAGGACTGAAGGTCTAGTGGGGTTGGAAATCTCAGCTGATGAGGAGCAAGGAGAGGTCCTCTTTGTTCTTTGGTGTGGGTCTTTTAGATACGCTTGCCAACGAACTGCATGGTAGGTCAACATATGTCTGGTCAAGCATGTGGTACCCAAGCGGGAGATGTTTTGGCCACGCGAGATACGCTTGAGACGTATGTTGCAAATAGCAGCGGTGCGATCTGACGCACTCGTCTCAAAAAAGGTCCACACCAAAGAACTTTTTGAATAACGCGCAGAGACTGCAGTGCCCTGCACATGTGGAGCTTTGGGGTGTGATTCAGTCAATGTGCTGCCCTTAGGCTGGCCCTTGGAGGGCATCCTGCCTCGTTGGTGATGTGCCGCCTCCTCCTCCTCCTCCTCCTCCTCTCTCCTATCAGGCACCCACATTGAGTCAGTAAACTCATCATCCCCTCCCTCCTCATCACTGGAGCAAACCTGGCAGTATGCTGCAGCAGGGGGAGCATGACTGCCAGATTGCTGTCCTTCTTGGGCACCCCCTCTGTCCGTGCTCATGTTACTGCCTTCATCAAGCTCAGTATCATCATCAGAGCCTACCAAACGCTGGGCATCCTCCTGGAGCATGTACCCAACACTGTGGTCAAACAGTTCGAGGGACTCCTCAGGAGGACATGGTGGGGCTAGGGAAGGAGTCACTGATGACATTGAGCCGAGGGAAGGGGCCGCTGCTTTGCCAGACAAAGTACCCTGGGCATGGGTGAGAGAGGATGAGGAGTATGAGGACGGCTTGGTCATCCACTCGACCTAGTCTTCCGCATGTTGCGGCTCAACACGGCCAACTGCCGAAAAAAAGGCCAAGCGTGTCCCACGGCCACGTGCTGATGAGGATGCACCGTCTCCACGACCAGCACTAGACACAAAGCCTGCTTGCCCTCTCTTATTGGCTTGTGACTGTCTGCCTCTCCTTCTTGGCCTTCCAGACATACTAATGGCCTGTAGCTGCACTAAGCTGGGATATATATATATATATATATATATATATATATATATGTACTGATACTGCAGCTAGCAAAATCAACTGCCTGCCTGTAGTATGAGAACACCACCAACCTTCTACAGGTAGCTTTAGCTGAACACTGTGAGGTGGACGCACCCCACTAACTTGTAGGTTTAGTTGAACACTGTGAGCAGGACGCACTGCACTAACTGTAAATAGTCTAGCTGCCTGACTGTGGTACTAATAGGATCAAAAGAACACCAGCAATTTTCTTCAGGTAGCTGTATATACTGTAAAAAGACAAGCCTGCCTGTCAGTAAGAAGATAACAGGAATGGATCTAGCTGAACACTGTGAGCAGGACGCACTGCAGTAACTGTAAATAGTCTAGCTGCCTGACTGTGGTACTAATAGGATCAAAAGAACACCGGTAATTTTCTTCAGGTAGCTGTATATACTGTAACAAGACAAGCCTGCCTGTCAGTAAGAAGTTAACAGGAACAGATCTAGCTGAACACTGTGAGCAGGACGCACTGCACTAACTGTAAATAGTCTAGCTGCCTGACTGTGGTACTAATAGGATCAAAAGAACACCAGCAATTTTCTTCAGGTAGCTGTATATACTGTAACAAGACAAGCCTGCCTGTCAGTAAGAAGATAACAGGAACGGATCTAGCTGAACACTGTGAGCAGGACGCACTGCACTAACTGTAAATAGTCTAGCTGCCTGACTGTGGTACTAATAGGATCAAAAGAACACCGGTAATTTTCTTCAGGTAGCTGTATATACTGTAACAAGACAAGCCTGCCTGTCAGTAAGAAGTTAACAGGAACAGATCTAGCTGAACACTGTGAGCAGGACGCACTACACTAACTGTAAATAGTCTAGCTGCCTGACTGTGGTACTAATAGGATCAAAAGAACACCAGCAATTTTCTTCAGGTAGCTGTATATACTGTAACAAGACAAGCCTGCCTGTCAGTAAGAAGATAACAGGAACAGATCTAGCTGAACACTGTGAGCAGGATGCACTGCACTAACTGTAAATAGTCTAGCTGCCTGACTGTGGTACTAATAGGATCAAAAGAACACCAGTAATTTTCTTCAGGTAGCTGTATATACTGTAACAAGACAAGCCTGCCTGTCGGTAAGAAGTTAACAGGAACGGATCTAACTGAACACTGTGAGCAGGACGCACTGCACTAACTGTAAATAGTCTAGCTGCCTGACTGTGGTACTAATAGGATCAAAAGAACACCAGTAATTTTCTTCAGGTAGCTGTAAATACTGTAACAAGACAAGCCTGCCTGTCAGTAGGAAGATAACAGGAACGGATCTAGCTAAACTGAATACAGTGTATATATATATATGCAACACCTGGGATGCATATATATACACAGTACACTGTAAGTGCAGCTAACTGACTGACTGTTCTGCCTAATCTATCTAACTCAAATCAAATGTCACTGTCTGTCTCTCTCTCTCTCTCTCAATGAACGCCGGAACACACACTACACAGGGCCGCCGTGCAGGCGGCCTTATATAGTGTGGGGCGTGTACTAAATCCCCTGAGCCATAATTAGCCAAAGCCTCCTTGGCTTTGGCCAATTACGGCTCTCTGTTCAGGCGGCGCTGTGATTGGCCAAGCATGCGGGTCATAGTGCATGCTTGGCCAATCATCAGCCAGCAATGCACTGCGATGCCGCAGTGAATTATGGGCCATGACGCGCCACGCGAATTTGGCGCGAACGGCCCATATCGTTCGCAATTCGGCGAACGACCGAACAGCCGATGTTCGAGTCGAACATGGGTTCGACTCGAACACGAAGCTCATCCCTAGTAAGGAGTGCAAAGACAAGTGTCTCTTGCCTACAGTCAAGCATGGTGGTGGGAGTGTCATGGTCTGGGGCTGCATGAGTGCTTCCGGCAATGGGGAGCTACAGTTCATTGAGGGAACCATGAATGCCAACATGTACTGTGACATACTGAAGCAGAGCATGATCCCCTCCCTTCGGAGACTGGGCCGCAGGGCAGTATTCCAACATGATAACGACCCCAAACACACATGCAAGACGACCACTGCCTTGCTAAAGAAGCTGAGGGTAAAGATGATGGACTGGCCAAGCATGTCTCCAGACCTAAACCCTATTAAGCATCTGGGGGGCATCCTCAAACAGAAGGTGGAGGAGCACAAGGTCTCTAACATTCACCAGCTCCGTGTTGTCATCATGGAGGAATGGAAGAGGACTCCAGTGGCAGGCTGTGAAGCTCTGGTGAACTCCATGCCCAAGAGGGTTAAGGCAGTGTTGGAAAATAATGGTGGCCACACAAAATATTGACCCTTTGGGCCCAATTTGGACATTTTCACTTAGGGGTGTACTCACTTTTGTTGCCAGCGGCTTAGACATTAATGGCTGTTTGTTAGGTTATTTTGAGGGGATAGCAAATTTACACTGTTATACAAGCTGTACACTCACTACTTTACATTGTAGCAAAGTGTAATTTCTTCAGTGTTGTCACATAAAAAGATAGAATAAAATATTTACAAAAATGTGAGGGGTGTACTAACTTTTTGAGATACTGTATGTGTGTGTATATATATATATATATATATATATATATATATATATATATATATATATATATATATATACACACTGAGTAGAATTATAAATGCAACACTTTTGTGTTTGCCCCATATTTGCCTTAGACTGGCCACAATAAAAGGCCACTCTAAAATGTGCAGTTTTACTGTACTGGGGGGGTCCGAAAACAGTCAGACTCAATATCTGGTGTGACCACCATTTGCCGCCTTACACAGTGCAGCACATCTCCTTCGCATAGAGTTGATCAGGTTGTTGATTGTGGCCTGTGGAATGTTGGTCCATTCCTCTGGATATTGGCAGGAACTGGAACATGCTGTCGTATACACTGATTCAGAGCATCCCAAACATGTTCAATGTGCGACATGTCTGGTTAGTATGCTGGCCATGCAAAAACTGGGATGTTTTCAGCTTCCAAGAATTGTGTACAGATCCTTGCAACACAGAGCCTTGCATTATCATACTGCAACATGAAGTGATGGTTGTGGATGAATGGCACAACAATGGGCCTCAGGATCTCATCACGGTAACTCTGTGCATTCAAAATGCCATCAATAAAATGTACCTGTGTTCGTTGTCCATAGCATACGCCTGCTCATACCATAACCCCACCGCCACCATGGGCCACTCGATCCACAACGTTGACATCAGCAAACTGCTCACCCACATGATGCCAAACACTGTCTGCACTGTACAGTGAAAACTAAGATTCGTACCTCCAAAGTGAATGTGAGCATTTGCCCACTCAAGTCGGTTACGATGACGAACTGCAGTCAGATCGAGACCCCGATGAGGACAACGAGCATGCAGATGAGCTTGAAAAACCAACATCTCATAAAATGCCCTCAATTGGGATGTATACACTACACCACAGATAGATAGAAGTGTAATGGGGCGTACACACGGTTGGACTTTTCGTCTACAAAAGTCCAACGGACGCCGACAGACTAAAGCTGGCTGGTAATCCGATCGTGTGTGGGTTTCTCCGGACTTTCAGCTGACTTTTTCAGCCTCAAATCCGACAGACTTTAGATTTGAAACATGCTTCAAATCTTTACGTCATAACTACGACGGACCCCGAAATCCGCTCGTCTGTGTGCTAGTCCGACGGAAAAAAACCCACGCTAGGGCAGCTATTGGCTACTGGCTATGAACTTCCTTATTTTAGTCCGGTGTACGTCATCACGCACAAATCCGTCGGACTTTTGTGTGGTCGTGTGTAGGCAAGTCCGTTCGTTAGAAAGTCTGCCGCAAGTCCGCCGCAAGTCCGCCGAAAGTCCGCCGGAAGTCTGTCGGACAGGCTGTCGGACTTTTGTAGACGAAAAGTCCGACCGTGTGTACGCCCCATTAATATAATCAAGCAGCCACTTTCAAAGAATAAAAGCATAAACAAAAATGTACGAGATACATAATGTATAAAGATAAACAGTAACGCTGAAGGTAAAGAATATATACCCAGAATACATTAAATTACACACCAAACTGTGATAATGTGCAAAACAAAAAATAGTCCATGTATGAGCTTGATGAAAAAGAAGCTATGAGCCATCAGTTGATATAATTATCTGACACCACACCAGGACGAAGTTGCTATGACCAAACGCGTTGGGACGTAGCTGTACAGCAACCGGAAGTGACGTTTACGCACCATCGGAAGTGATGTTCCGTGTGTTATGAACAGTGGGTTGGGTGAGAATTGACACATACCCTATGTCTGCTGCGACTGGGTATTTCTGGCATTTCTACCACATTAATGCGATTTTAATCTACCTGTTTGTAAGTGCGATACCTTCGGGCTTTGTGTTTTAAATAAATGTGTTTGATGGTTTGACAATATCACACTATCTGGAGTTTTTTTTCCTCCACATATTGCCTTACTTTGGAACGTGTATTGACGAAATTCACTTAAACCCTGAGGTGGTTAAATGCTCTTATGCCAAAACACGAGAGTGTGGAGCAATACCTGCTGGTGAGTATACATCCAACTGGGGAGTGGAGACACGTTTGCTCACACGGTGTAGTGTCGGACCATTATATCAACTGACGGCTCATAGATTCTTTTTCATCAAGCTCATACATGGACTATTTTTTGTTTTGCACATTATCACAGTTTGGTGTGTAACTTAATGTGTTCTGGGTATATATTCTTTACCTTCAGCACTACTGTTTAACTTTATACATTATATATGTGGTAGATTTTTTTTATGAACATGAGCTACCCTGAGACGGTTTCTGACAGTTTGTGCAGAAATTCTTTGGTTATGCAAGCTGATTGTTGCAGCAGCTGTCCGAGTGGCTGGTCTCAGATGATCTTGGAGGTGAAGATGCTGAATGTGGAGGTCCTGGGCTGGTGTGGTTACACATGGTCTGCGGTTGTGAGGCTGGTTAGATGTACTGCCAAATTCTCTGAAATGCCTTTGGAGATGGCTTATGGTAGAGAAATGAACATTCAATTCAAGGGTAACAGCCCTGGTGGACATTCCTACAGTCAGCATGCCAATTGCACGCTCCCTCAAAACTTGCGACATCTGTGGCATTGTGCTGTGTGATCAAACTGCGCATTTTAGAGTGGCCTTTTATCGTGGCCGGCCTAAGCCACACCTGTGCAATAATCATGCTGTCTAATCAGAATCTTGATATGCCACACCTGTGAGGTGGATGGATTATCTTGGCAAAGGAGAAGTGCTCACTAACACAGATTTAGACAGATTTGTAAACAATATTTGAGAGAAATAGGCCTTTTGTGTACATAGAAAAAGTCATAGATCTTTGCGCTCAGCTCATGATAAATAGGGGCAAACACAAAAGTGTTGCGTTTATAATTTTGCAGTACAGTACAACGTGTATCAAACTTCCCCCCTCTCCCTCCCACTCCCTCCCCCTCCCTCCCCCCCTAACCCTTCTGCAGCCTTTCACTATCGCCAAATCACATTCCATACTCATAACTGTACAAAAAAATTTGAAAAAACATTTTGTTTTCTAGGGATCAATGTTACACCCAATCATCGCACATTCAGATAACCAACTAGTTAGGAGCATATCATCATTTTACCCAATACATAGAGTGCTTGTTAAAGCGCTCCCCCACCGTAGCAGATCAATTCAAGGTGTCCTTGTCATCCAGCCAACATTGCCATACTTTGTCAAATTTTTTAGGGCAACCTCTGCTTAAAGGGGTTGTAAAGGTAATTTTTTTTTTTTTTTTTAAATAACAAACATGTTATACTTACCTATACTGTGCAGCTCGTTCTGCACAGAGTGGCCCCGAACCTGGTCTTCTGGGGTCCCTCGGCGGCTGTTTTAGCTCCTCCCCGCAAGCATTTACCACCTTAATGCGAGCTCCCTCGCATAGTGGTGAGTGCTTGCGGGCGCGCTCCCGTGATACAGCCGGCGGCTATAGCCGCTCGCTGTATCACTCGGCCCCGCCCCCCGGCGCGCCGTGTCATCGGATGTGATTGACAGCAGCGCGAGCCAATGGCTGCGCTGCTTTCAATCCATCCACTGCAGCCAATCAGCGACCAGGCTGAGCTGCAATGAAGATGACGAGGACGAGCAGCGAAGATTCGAGGCGTCAAGTAAGTAAAACGGGGGGGCTGGGGGCGGCGGTAATGTCAAAAGTTTTTTCACCTTAATGCATAGAATGCATTAAGGTGAAAAAATGTTTACCTTTACAACCCCTTTAAGTATGTTGCTTTGTAAAAAGGTAGTGCTTTATTGATTATGCCTTTCCAGTAGGATACTGTGGGCGGTTCAGGTTTTTTCCAACACAATAAGATAGCTTTACATGCATAAAAAAGGCAAAGCGAAATCATAGTTCTTTGCGCCCTTCGGGGTGCCAACTCCTCCACTAGGCCAAGCAAACAGACTGCGATCATAACAGGAATCGGTATCGAAAGTACTTTCTGTATAATGCATGTGACCCCTTTCCAGAACTTCTTTATCGGTTGGCACTGCCAAAATCAGCATGGCGAACTGTCCAGCGCCAGCATTCTGTTGCACCTATACCATATATCCTAGCTATCCCTGCAGGGGTATAATACACTCTGTGTAGTATTTTAAATTGAATGAGCCTATCTCTGGCCGACACCAGAGTCTGGTGATCCCACATATCATCCCAATCTTCCCCCCCAAAAACTGTTACTAATTCACTCCATGTGTCTTTGCATTTATTGAGCGTTTTTGGCCTTTCCACAAATAGTTCTTTGTAAACTGTTGATAGCGGCTTTTGTAGATCTTCAGCCCCCAGCATGTTCTCCAAGGAAGACGCATCCAGCTCTAATGTGTCAGAACTGAATTGAGTAAGAAAAGCGTGTCTTAACTGGAGGTATCGAAATAAGTACCAGCTAGGAAGATTATATTTATCTTTAAGTTGGTCAAACGTTAGTAATTTTCTCCCCCCCACTATGTGCTTCAGTTGTTTAATGCCAACCCTGGCCCATATCACTGGGTCAGGGATTGCACCAAAGTGTGATAGTCTAGGATTGAACCAGAGGGGGGTGTCCTGTGACCATCTCCCAACTTCATTTTTCATCAAAATTTGTGCCCTGTCCCATGCGCGAACAGTGACACGCATCGAGGCAGTCAGAGCTGGGGAGGCTTGGGGTCCCCTGTATACTAGGTAAGATAGGCTCTCATATGATCCCATAAGAGCTGCCTCTAATACTGTTGCTGAATCCCCATCATCCCTTGTCAACCAGCATCTGGCAATGACCATTTGTCTCGCTATAAAGTATTTGAAGAAATCCTGTAGCGCTAGTCCACCTTGACCCCAGGGCTCCTGTAAAGTACGGAGACGAATTCTGGGGTGTGCAGTCGCCCATAGGCAGCAGCTAAATAGGCTGTTTACCCTCCTAAAAAAAGAACATGGAATCCAAATTGGTGTGTTTCGCAGGAAGTATAGAAAAACTGGGAGAATCTTCATTTTTATTAGGTTGACCCTTCCAATTAGGGACAATGGGAGATGTCTCCACGCATCAAGCTGCAATTTGACTTTGGCCAATAATGTGAGTAAATTTAGGGACAGAAAATCACCAACCCTGGGTGATATACGTATGCCCAAGTACCTAAACTCCGTCACCCACGCAATGGGAACCCATTTGGTTGCCAAGGCCTGGGCGTCTACATCAATAGCCATTACATTGGATTTCTCCTAGTTAACTCGCAGTCCTGAAAACGTGGCAAATTTATCTAGTATTTCAAACACTGCCTCTAGTGACGGCCCTGCTTCTTGTAGAAAGAGGAGCATATCGTCTGCATAGAGTGCAATGCATTCTCGTATGCCTCCCATCTCTAATGCTCCCACGTCAGGGGACTTCCTCAGAGCTATAGCCAAAGGTTCTATCGCTAGAGCGAACAGGGATGGGGACAATGGGCACCCTTGACGTGTGCCTCTACCCACTGGTAATTGGGAGGAGACTGATGTGCCCAGCTTTATGACCGCTTGGGGTTCACTATACAATAGGGAGATCCAAGTCATAAAAACTTCTCCAAACCCCATGTGGCGCAGTACCGCCAGCATATAATTCCAGTCCACAGAGTCAAAGGCTTTGGCCATATCAAGGGACACTACCGCCCTAGTCCCCACCTTGTCATGGTCAATCTGCAAGTGAGCAAACAGTCTGCGTAAGTTAGTATCCGTCGACTTTTGTGGTATAAAACCCGTCTGGTCTATGTCTACTAAAGTAGTAATAACTTGGGAAAGTCTTGTAGCTAGTATCTTTGTTAAAATCTTTAGATCCTGATTTAATAGTGCTATGGGTCTGTAAGAGGAGCACAACAAGGAGTCCTTGCCTGGTTTCGGCAAGAGAATCACCTGCGCCTCTAAGAATGAATCTGGGAGGCATTTATGTGTAAGACAATAATAGAACAAGGCTCGCAGTCTGGGAACCATGTCCTCTATATGTAGCCTGTACCACTCAATACAAAAACCGTCTGGTCCGGGAGCTTTATGAAGGGGGAACGCCCTGATAGCCGCTTCTATTTCTTTTTCGGTTATGTCAGTCTCCAAAATGTCCCTGTCCATCTCAGACAGTACCGGAACATTCAGGGATGTCAATAATGCATCTAATTCTTGATTATCATATACTGGGATAGGAGCACTCCACAAACTTGTCCATAACATCAGTTGGATTTGTGAGGATGTCTCCCCGATCGTTTTTAATACATGGTATGTTTGTTTGTATTCTCGGTTCTTCCACTAACATTGCTAACAGCTTGCCATTCTTATCCCCCTGCTCAAAAATGGATTCAGCACTTTTTGCCCTGGATGTATGTGTTAATTCAGTAAAATGAAGAGCCAGCGGGCGTCTTGCCCAGGGGCGGATCCAGGGGGGGCAATGGGGCAATTGCCACCCCCGAGAAATCTGTTGCAGACTGGGCAGGTGAGCTCCGCGGGCGGCTCCAAGAGCGGGCGGCTCCGCGAGCGGGCGGCTCCACCGCGGGAGGATAAGAGAGCAGGCGGCTCCGCGGGAGTGCCGGCAGCTCCGTTTGAGGGCGGGCAGGCAGGCGGGAGAGAGAGCGGATTGGCCAGGCTGCCGGGTGGCTCCGTGTGTGGATGGGTGGGTGAGACTGAGGCATGCTAGGTGTGTGTGGGGGTGGCTGGCCAATCAGCGAGCCGACGGGCAGGGGAGCATCTCTCACAGCCCCCACATCTCTGCATTAACTTCTGCCCTCACTGTGCAGGTAATGTGGGCAGCAGGGAGATTACATTATCTCTCTGCTGCCTGTCTCTGGGACAAGGAAACAAGAGGCAAGCAAAACACCACCTTACCTGGCTCGTGACAATCCACATCTGGTGGCAAGTGACAATCCGCATCTAGTAGCAGATGATGTGGCAAGTGACAATCCGCAATGTGTGGCATATGAGGTGGCAAGTGACAATCCGCATCTAGTGGCAGATGACGTGGCAAGTGACAATCCGCATCTAGTGGCAGATGATGTGGCAAGTGACAATCCGCAATGTGTGGCATATGACATGGCAAATGACAATCCGCATCTAGTGGCAGATGACGTGGCAAGTGACAATCCGCAATGTGTGGCATATGACGTGGCAAGTGACAATCCGCATCTAGTGGCAGATGACGTGGCAAGTGACAATCCGCAATGTGTGGCAAGTGACAATCCGCATTTAGTGGCATATGACGCGGCAAGTGACAATCCGCATCTAGTGGCAGATGATGTGGCAAGTGACAATCTGCATCTAGTGGCAGATGACATGGCAAGTGACAATCTGCATCTAGTGGCAGATGACGTGGCTAGTGACAATCCGCAATGTGTGGCATATGACGTGGCAAGTGACAATCCGCATCTAGTGGCAGATGACGTGGCAAGTGACCATCCGCAATGTGTGGCATATGACGTGGCAAGTGACAATCTGCATCTAGTGGCAGATGACGTGGAAAGTGACAATCCGCAATGTGTGACATATGACGTGGCAAGTAACAATCTGCATTCAGTGGCAGGTGATGTGGCAAGTGACAATCCACAATGTGTGGCATATGACGTGGCAAGTGACAATCTGCATCCAGTGGCAGGTGACATGGCAAGTCACAATCCACAAGGTGTAGCAAGTGACAATCCGCATCTAGTGGCAGCTGACGTAGCAAGTGACAATCCGCAACATGTGGCAGGTGTCAATCTGCATCTGGTTGCAGGCAAGTGACAATCCACAAAATGTGGCAGGCAACGGTGGCAAGTGACACGCTCGGGGTTCCCACTGATTCTGCATTATGGAGAGTTGAATGATTTCATTTTATATTACAATGTATTAATAGAAATAATGTGCATCAATCATCCTGACACCATAACAACCATGGTGCCGGGATGATTAAAGCACCAACAACAGCCATTTCCCCGATAAATTGTCCGCAAAAAAAGTATTTTCTGGCAGTGCCCCTCCCAAGACTAGACTCTGGATCCGCCCCTGGTCTTGCCTCTAGCAGCTCTTCATATGTTGCATCAGAATGATCATTTGCATAAGCAAGTTCACAGACCCTTTCCTTTTCCTGCAGTTCCTGTTCTTTCCTATTGGGAGACCTGCGGGCTTGCTTAATGGCCGAAATGTAATGTCCACGTATACAAGCCTTGAACGCGTCCCATACTATGGTGGGATCGGCCAAACCCTTATTATCTGTCCAGTAGTTAGTGAAATGTGGCGCCACATGAGAAGACACCTCTTCCACCTCCAACCAGCCGGGGTTCAACTTCCACGCCCCCCCTTGAGAGCCGAGGGAATACCAATGTGCACCGATAGCGGTGTGTGATCTGCAATGCCCCCAGCTAAGTAATTAGCTCCTCCCACTAATTGTAACATTGGCGCATTGGCAAATGCCAAATCTATCCTCGAGGAGGACGTGTGTGTTTTTGATAAATGCGAATAGCTTTTGGTGGTGGGGTATTTCCATCACCACAATTCTGTCAGGGAGGCCGTAGCCGCCCAGGCAGAAAGATCGGCAGATGCCACCCTAGCTACATTCGATGAGTCTAGAGCGGCAGAGCGTATGGCATTGAAATCCCCTGCTATAATGAGAGGAAGATGGATGTAAGGGGCTAATTTACCAAAGAGGTCATAGAGAACCTGAACCTAAAAAGGAGGAGGTATATAGACATTAACCAAGACCATTTGGCATGCACTAATGTCAGCTATAACTATCAGGAACTTGCCGCCCGGATCTGAGATGACATGGTGTATGGTGCTGGTTACGGCCTTGGTAATCAGGATTGACACTCCCCTAGCATAGGTGGAGTATGTTGTGTGCATCGCCCGCTGTATCCAGGCTCTACACAATGCCAGTACCCTGCTCCCATCCAGATGTGTCTCCTGTAAAAACACCACATGCGGTGTGATCGTCTTCAAATATTGGAACATCAAGGCTCTATGAAATTTGTAATTTAAGCCTTGAACATTCCAAGATACCACATTAACCGTTGATCCTGCCATACTCACATTTTAACTTAACATATATTATATAGTGTACCTGTATCAAAGAGAAGTAGCAAAGTAGGCTGATGATGTAAATCATGTGTGCACCATATCATTTGTATAACAGAATGGCCATAGTGAAGAGCTGCACCTGCCAAGTAGAAAAATCTCAAAACAACTTTAACTCCCTGCTGCTGTGTAGCAAACCAAAACAAAAAATACACGTAGCTTTTTCCCAAAACTTGTCCAAAAAAAGTCCTGGAAGGCATGACCATAGAAAAGGTCAAAATGAGACAATAGAAAAAAGAAAAGTGCAAAAAAGAGCACATAAAAGAACTGTTCAAGGCTCCATTATTCTGAAGACATAGTGTCCGTGTCTGTAGCGCTCCATAGCTCTGCAAAGGATACCCGTCAGTTGCTCACATGGATAAGTTGTTAACTTGTGCCCCTTCCCCACCCCCCGGATTTGTGAAAGTTCCCACATGAGGAGGTATACATAGTGCAAACAGAGGCCAAGTTTGAGGATACCTGTACATTTGCAGATTCTTATGCATGAAAAAAATGTATGGCCAAACTCCCCACTCCTCCCTCCCCACCCTGAACCGGAAAATCCAGAACAGCATTAACCAGTGATAGTAAGTAGTATGTTGGGTTAATCAAACCGCCATGGAACTTGAACAGATGAGCACTGGGTCAAAAATATCAGCCAGGATTGCAGATTGGAGAGTAGACTCAAGAATTACTGCAGAGATAGTAACCAGGTGTTTGCCTCGTCAGGGAATTAAAAAAACTTCACCGAACCGCCATGCTGAACTCGGAGGCGACTTGGGTAGAGCATGGAGTATTTGATATCACGTTCCCGGTTTCGTCTTCTGACATCAGTGAAAGTTTTGCAACGTCTTTGCAAGTCTGCAGAGAAGTCAGGATAGAGATGCACCACTGTATGCTCAAAGGGAAGGGTGGGATGCTTGCGGGCCTCACGTAGGATGCGGTCACGGTCTCTGTAATTGAGAAATCTCACTAGGAAGGGCCTCAGTGGAGCCCCAGGGGTACTCCGGCCAGTCGGAACTCTATGAGCCCTTTCCACCACATATGTTGTTGGGACATCGGTCAGGTTAAGAAGTGTCTTAAAGAATGCTTCCGCAAACTTAGCCGGGTGGTCCCCCTCTGCCCCCTCTGGGAGACACAGGACCCTTACATTATTCCTTCAAAGACGGTTTTCCACGTCATTAAATTTAACTACCAGGGATGGGACGGTGCGCTGCAATGTGTGAAGGGCAACATCATGGCGGGCAATGAGGTCCTCCGTGGTGGAAATTCGAGAATAAATCTCAGAAAGCCTGCCCCTGAATCCCTGAATTTGTCCAGATCTGCCCTGATGAGGTTACATTCCTCAGCCAGATGGTCGATGCGGACCAGTAAGGAGGTTCTGCTCTGTTCTATGGCCGCAAGGATGACAGTGGTATCACTTGCTTGTGGAAGCGTCTGAGGAGGTGGGGAAGCTGTTGGAATCGCTGCCTGCTCCATGTCCGCTAAAAGCGCTTTAAATTGATCTAATATGGTTGTCACGTACCTGATGGCGGAGCCCAGAGTGCAGGGAGTGGCCTCTCGTGTGCCTCTGGCTCAAGAACCCCTGATAGAGGAAACAGGGACTCGAGAGCGCAGGGGGCCACAAGTGCCTGGCAGGTGGCAGGTGTCTCTGTAGTTCAACTGGAGCACTGGAACAGCGGACTGTAAAAAGATGCACCGGATCACTGGCAGGAACACTGGAACCACTGGCTGTGAGGAGAAGCACTGTAGCAGGCAGGAACTCCAGAACAGCAGGCAGCAGGGAGGTGTTCTGTAGTTCAGCTGGAGCACTGGAACAGCAGACTGTAAGAGGGTGCACTGGAACTCTGGCAGGAACACTGGAACCACTGGCTGTGAGGAGAAGCATTGTAGCAGGCCGGAACTCCGGAACAGCAGGCAGCAGGGAGGTGCTCTGTAGTTCAGCTGGAGCACAAGCAGAATCAGACAGGCCGGGTCAACACTGGCGGGCAAGCAGGTACCAAACGGAGGCAGAAGAGTAGTCAGGATACAGTCCGGGTTGGCAACAGGCAGGTAGCGGATAACCGTAGGAAGAGGCAGGAGAATAGTCAAACAAGCCGGGGTCAGGGACTGGCAGCAAACAGTAGTAGTTAGGAGCAGGCCGGGTAAACAGGAAGCAGGTAGGCAGGTATTCAGGTAGCTTAGGGTCACAGGGAACACTGTAGACCGGACAGCAAGGAAGCATGCTGACAGGCTCCTTTAAATAGGCCTAATGGCGCCAAACTCTGTCACACTGCACGTCCGCGTGCATCCGCGCGCACTCGTGCACGCCCGTGTACCGATCGTACGTGCCCGTTCGTACCATCATGCAACCGCGTACACCCGTTCGTACTAGCGCGCACCCGCATGCGTCCGTTCGCGCCAACACGCCTCCGCACGCGTCCTCTGGCTCTAACAACAATGGTTCTGTTAACCGATCTTCCGCCGACGGCTGTGCTAACAGGACGCCTTTCATGACAATGGTACTGGGACACTGGGTGGGTTGCGCATGCGCCTTTTTGGTTGATGTTTTGCTCTTTGAGGGCATGGGCAAGCGGTCTGGAGTTATTCAGGATAAGATTCAGGATGGTGGGCCTGTTTTTTTAAAGAGTCTGTGGTAGCAGAGAGGGAGACTGTCATGCAGGGGTGACAGACATCTGTGGCTGGTGTAATGCTGAGCACAATGACAAAAGCCTAATGGTGCTGGCTGACAGCCCCCAGATGCAGCAGTCACCACCCGTCCCTCTCAGAGATGTGTTCACAAAAGTGAAAGTGTGTGATGGCTGGCCCTTCCATTAATCACGGCACCCGGCCGAGGAAAACACAGCAGGCCCCATAGGCCTCAAAATGGCGGCAGTCCGTGTGTGTATGCGGCCGGTCGTGTGGAGCCGCTTGGGTACCCCTGCTGCTGGCCACCGATCAGTCTCCTCCTGGGATGCTACTGCGGATGTGCGGGTGTGAGGCGATCGCTCGAGCGCGGAGGATTCTGGAGGCACCGTAGGCCTCAAAATGGCGGTGGGTCACTGCTGAGTGTAGAAGGCCGCAGTCCGTGTATCCACACAGCCAGGCCGCCGATCTCCAAAAGGTATGATGGGACTAAGGCACTAAGGCAGGGGACGCGCTAGGACAGGCAGGGTTGCTTTGTATGCTCACCGGGCTTTTCTAGGAAGAGGATGGCTGAGGATTAGTATAGGATAGACGGGGCTCTACAGCGGCACGTCTTCCTCGGTTCACATCCGGACACGCCCCCCCATGCTGTCAACTTTGTGAGAACAGTTTGGGGATGGCACTTCCTGTTCCAACATGACTGCGCACCAGTGCACAAAGCAAGATCCATAAAGACATGGATGAGCGAGTTTGGGCTGGAGGAACTTGACTAGCCTGCATAGTGTTCTGAACTCAACCTGAAAGAACACCTTTGGGATGGATTAGAGCGGAGACTGTGAGCCAGGCCTTCTTGTCTAACATCAGTGCCTGACCTCACAAATGCACTTCTGGAGGAATGGTCAAACATTCCTATAAACACACTCCTAAACCTTGTGGACAGCCTTCCCAGAAGAGTTGAAGCTGTTAAGGGTGGGTCAACTCAATGTTGAAACTCTACGGACTAAGACTGGGATACCATTAAAGTTCATGTTCGTGTAAAGGCAGTTGTCCCAATACTTTTGGTAATATAGTGGTGTGTATACTGTATATATATATATATATATATATATATATATATATATATATATATATATATATATATTTGTAGATTATTGTTTATAAATATTTAAGTATTCACTGTATGTTAATGGAATGTTTAACTATTAGGCTACTTTTACACTGAGGCGCTTTACAGGCGCTACAGCGCTAAAAATAGTGCCTGCCTAGCGCCTGTAAAGAGCCTCTCCTGTGTCTCCAGTGTGAAAGCCCAAGTGCTTTCACACTGGAGTGGTGCGCTTGCAGGTCGGTCAAAAAAGTCCTGCAGACCGCATCTTTGCAGCGCTGTAGGAGCGGTGTATTCAGCACTCCTAAAGTGCTCCTCCCCATTGGGGCAGCGGCTCCAAACCACCGGCATAGCGTCGCTGCAGCGGCGATATGCGGGCAGTTTTAACTCTTTTTTGGCCGCTAGTGGGGGTTAAAACTGCCCCGCTAGCGGCCGAATAGCGCCGCTAAAACAACGGTAAATCAGCGCTAAAAATAGTGTTGATTTACCACTGGCAACCCGCCTGCCTCAGTGTGAAAGTAGCCTTAAGATAACTGGAGACAATAGTTTTGTTTAACAAATTGTATGTATGTGAAAGGAAAAAAGAAAAGTTTAATAAAGATTATTTGAAAGAAAAAAATTTAATCACTTGTAATTGTGGTAGAATGACTGAGTTTCCAAAAATGTTCCTTGCTATTTCATTAATATTGCTATGTTTATTCCCCATGATGCTGCACAGTGGTACTATGGGACCTCAAAGGGGAAAAATAGATTTAAAAAAGAATTATAATCAGATAAGTAGAGGACAGAGGACTGACAACTTGTTTGGTTGTGCTACTTGTAAAAATAATGGTAACCAATTCATTTTACTGTGTTATGAATTAAATAACAGAGCACAGTGCTAACTTGCTGCTTACTTTTGGAAGAAAGTACCCTCGGAAGTAGACATCTTGAGTAATGGCATGTGGGACATTAGTTGGAACGATATTTCCGAATCTTTGAATCTCATGAATAACAGCATCTGTGTACGGCATGTCCTTACGATGACTTGCCTGTGGAGGAGATGATCCAATCACCTTTTCAATTTCTTTTTGGACTTTACCTGGTTTCAATACAAAAGTTAAAGCTGAAGCGGCAAGTAAAATGTTCAGTTCCAATAAATACTTACTTTAAACCTTGCTGATACATATTTTTAATTTTAACAGATTTGCATAATTGATTTGCACATTTTATTTTTTCAGTTACAATAGTTTTTTATTGGGTTTTTATATACAATAAATCAAACACATAACAAAAGGAAGCGTTACATATAGAAAGTTTCAGTATTGCTCTCATTATAAAAGAATATAAAGGAGTATAAATGAAATAATACACAGAAATAAGGTAAGAAACCATAACAAGTTCGAACCTTATGCTCATCCAAAAAAAGAACTTAGTGCAGGTTAAACAAAAGGGAGCACATGTAATTTAATGACCTTATTTTCATCACTAAGCATACAGTAAGTAGTCGCAACATTACATACAGTACAGCTAGGTTTGCTCAGTCATTTTGTAACAAAGTTCTTGTACCAAGTTAGCCAGGAGGCCCATTTTTGTTTTCCAAGGAGGTATGTGTCTCTATTGGGTGAGTTTGTAGGTATAGTGTGTCTGAGTCATTGTTATGACATCCGTCAGAGTTGGAGGTGAGCTGGATTTCCAGTGATAGTCTGGCTGCAAGTAGAATATGTATACCCACTGTGCAGGTTGAAGGAGGAAATTTGTCTATGTTCAAGTTTATCAGTGCCAGATCAGGAGATGGTGGAGTAGGAAGGCCAGTAATATTGGTATTCAATGAGAATACATCTGACAAAAATGTAGTTATACGTTGGCAGTCCCATAGTATATGTTTTAATGTGCCATTTTAGTCACACCCTCTCCAACATTTTGGGGAGTGTACCTTGATGGGGTAAGGTACCTTTGTTGGGCTACTTTTTGGGTAATTTCCCAAAGAGTTGCTCTAGAGGTAGCCTTATATATATAGAGTTCAATGCTAGTTTCCATTGAGCTGGTGTGTAACTGGCTTGCAGGTCATGTTCCCATTTTGTTAGTGGGGTGGTTTTGGTGAATGTAGTTTTATCCTTTAATGTAGAGTATATTACCGATATCCCCTTAGTCATAAGCAAGGAGGGCTTTAGATATTCCCACATCCTTGAGGGTATAGAGGTGTGGATTTGTGGGTTGTGAGGAAGGCAGTGAGCTATTTGAAGGTATAGGTATGGATCAGATGGCTGAAGACATAGTTCTCCTGTAAGCTGGGCAAAGGATTTAAGGGTCCCTTTGTCGAATAGTGCGTCTATCGTGTTTGAAGCTTCTCTAGTCCAATTGGTTAGGTGGAAGTCTGGTATAAGGTGTTTTAGGATGGTGAGAGGTGGTGACATGTTAGTGAGTGGAGTGTTCCTCGATGGAGAGGTAATTACTCTCCACCATGCCAAGGCAGAGGCCTTAATTGTGTTAGGGAAATATTTTGGGATGGTCGTCCTTGGTCATCTACTAAGAAGCTAGAGTTGTAAGTTGTTGTGGGGAACTGTGGAACATTCCAACTCCCCCCATAGGGTACATGGGGAAGCCTAAGCCATTCTTTTAATTGTGCCAAGATAGCAGTGTGGTAGTAGTCCATTAGATCAGGAAAGGATACAGATCTATGTTTGAGTATTGTGTTGTATGCACAACTAGGCCTTTTTCCTTGCCAAACGTATCTAGATAGTAGTGTTTGCAGTGAGCGGAGATAGAATTTAGGGATACAAATTGGGAGGGTTCGAAACAGGTATAAGAGTTTAGGTAATACAATCATTTTGTATGGCGCTAGGTGACCCGTCCATGAATATTCAAATTTAGAAAGAGATTGTAGGTCTTGAGCATATTGTCGTTTAAAGGGTAGGAAGTTATTATGAAACAACTGTTTGGTAGATTTGGTCAAGGTTATGCCCAGGTATGTTATTCCCAAATCTTTCCACTGGTAGGGATAGAGATTTGTTAACAGGTTCCTAGTCGTCCCATCAAATCCTAAGTCTAGAATATGGGATTTAGTATTGTTTACTTTATAGTAGGATATGTTTCCGAAGTTATTAAGAATTTGTTGTATTCTGGGTAAGGAAGTAAGTGGGTTAGATTACGTTGTCCACGAATAGACTTATTCTGTGATCAGTATTCCCTACTTTGGCGCCAAAAATAAGTGTGTCTGAACAGATCTGCTCTGCTAGGGGCTCCATGACTAGATTAAAGCTTAGAGGGGATAGGGGGCAGCCTTGCCTTGTCCCATTCGTTATGCAGAAGGGATGCAAAAGCATCCCATCCACATAAACCTTGGCAGAGGGTTTGGAGTAGAGAGCCGATATAGCTTGTAAAATTCTGTCTTTGAATCCAAATTTATGCAAAACTGATTTAAGGTAACCCCAATGTAGTCTGTCGAACGCCTTCTCTGCATCTAAGGAAAGAAGCAGAGAAGGCGTTCTGGTGAGTTCAGCGAAATGTACAACATTAATTAGTCGTCTGGTTGCATCAGCTGATTGTCTGCTTTTAGTAATTCCTATCTGGTCTCTATGAATAAGTGAGGGCATGTATTTCATAAGTCGAGTCGCTATCAATTTGGCATATATCTTGATGTCTATGTTGAAGAGTGAAATCGGGCGAAAGTTCTGGGGTGTGTCAGGCTCTTTTCCCGGTTTCGGTAATGTTATAACCAATACTTTCAACATCTCTGCTGGAGATTTGCACAATTTTTTAGATGTTTATATAGAATCTTTATTATAAAGCTTTATCCATTAGGAAAACCTAGCACTAGCCACATGATGCTTGGTTGTGTCTAGGAGGAAAAGCAACTGCATTGCGCCCCAACTGCTGGCAAAAAGTGGCATTAATTTTTTTGTTGATTGACTAGTTGATTGATTTCTGCTGAATATATACTTCATACTTTTCCTATGAAAAGCTGACTAACCAACATTTTTCCAAAATTATGCACTCTCTAAAGCAGCCTTTCTCAATCTTTTCAACGTAGAGGAACTCTTGAAATAACTTTCCAGTCTCAGGGAACCTATGCTAAAAGTGAATATATCTACAACTCATAATACATTAGTGTGATAGTCACTGGGAAGAATGCAACTTACATTTGTGGCCATTGGGAAGAATTACCCCCTTGGGCTCAAGCCCAAGCAACCTCTGGAGGAACCCTAGAGTTCCGTAGAACCCTGGCTGAGACGCTCTGCTATAATTATTTTTTTTTAAATCATTTTATCGCTTTCAAAAATGATATTGACTACACAGGCTGTCATAAAAAAGGATGTTAACTCTAATAGGGCGTACACACGGTCGGACTTTGTTCAGACATTCCGACAACAAAATCCTAGGATTTTTTTCGACGGATGTTGGCTCAAACTTGTCTTGCATACACACAGTCACACAAAGTTGTCAGAAAATCCGATCGTTCTGAACGCGGTGACGTAAAACACGTACGTCGGGACTATAAACGGGGCAGTGGCCAATAGCTTTCATCTCTTTAATTATTCTGAGCATGCGTGGCACTTTGTCCGTCGGATTTGTGTACACACGATCGGAATTTCTGACAACGGATTTTGTTGTCGGAAAATTTTATCTCCTGCTCTCCAACTTTGTGTGTCGGAAAATCCGATGGAAAATGTCCGATGGAACCCACACACGGTCAGAATTTCCGACAACACGCTCCGATCGGACATTTTTCATCGGAAAATCCGACCGTGTGTACGGGGCATAATAGTTACAAATCAGTATATTAAACATCATCATAAAAATATGGCTAAAGCATGCAAATAATGAATGGTAAAAAAAAGAGTTTTCAGATATACTGTATACTATACTAACAACATAGCTGTAAGGCATTTCCAATAGACCATACAAAAGCCTTGCTCCTCTCTTACTTTGGATGTCTGGGTGTGTTATCATCAGCAGAATTCCCCAGCGAAGGGTGGTCGAGGTGGTCTCCATTCCAGCAGAAAAGAGATCGGTTACAAGCATTGTCAGGTTTTCATTGGTGAAAAATAATTTTTCATTGGGTTTTTCCTGTAAGACAAGGTTTTTGAACTTTGTGATGAAGACGTGGTGACTTGTTAGCCGTTGTCCCAAAAATTGTTCTTTTCCACTCTAGACCTTTGAGCCAAACATTAGGCAAACACCTATTTACTGTATATAGCTGAACTACCTACTCATTACATATTATTACCCGACAAAGGGTTTTTTAACTCTACCTGAGTGGTCTGAAACCTCACTCTTCTCCTACACAGTTTGTAAAACACATGTAGTGCTACCACCGTGGGGGCCACTGATTTTAACTGACTCTCTCCAAACAGTACAGAGGCCACCATCCACCCAAGCAAACGCCCATTTACTTCAGCTCCAATAAACATGAAACAAGGAAGGGGTTAGTATAATGTAGTGATATATTATAGTGGGTAGATAATTAATTAGTAGTTATTATAATCTTGATGTAAGTACTCTTCCGCAGCAACCCAATTCTTCCAGAGAGATGCACTTTATTGACTTCCAACACAGAACAAAGTCCAAAGTCCACAGATGACAAAAATCTGACAGAGTAAATATAATTTAGAGTCCCATTTTTCCTAGATTTGCTCCTTCATAGTCACACACAGACAAGACAAAACTATAGACTAAACGCTATGTTATATTCACCAGACACTGAATGGCTGAGCAATTTGATTGGCCGTTTCCATTTAGGCCTTTGATATGCTTGAATCTTTCAGACAGACAATAACCCCGAGCCGTGAACAGCTGCAGTCATAAACTGCCCTAATTTGCATTCTTGCATATTAACATCAACAAGTCCCCTTTGATATGTGTAACTAGATTAACATATACCACCTGAACACCCTTTTGAGTCCTGGAATGCCTACATTCCTAATCTGTTTTCTTGCATATTAACATCAACAAGTCCCCTTTGATATACTAGTACCCTGGGAGGGAGTTTCTGCTAGATCAATATTGTACTGTATGTACATATATATAATATTATCCCACATAAATCGGCTAACATATTACAACATGGGATACTCCAAATCGTCTAGCACATAACAACTTAGAGGACAGTCTTCTCCTTAAGCAACTGTGAATATTGGACAGTATAAGGCCTTACAGCTGTGGACCATGAGCCAAGTCTCTTTGGCAGCAGGTTACCCTGCACCACTGCACAGCTATTGATACCCAGTGCAATCTCAGGAACACTTCACAGTACTGGAAGGCACTCTTCTCTAAGATCATAGTCAAGTACACTGCTGAGGATGGAGAATGGCCAGTATCTCAGAACCTGTGAGAGGTGACTCAGTCCAAGCTGCCCCTGGCACTTACCTGTATATGCCAAAAGCACACCATCACCAAGAAACAATTCAGGGTCATTACTCACAATACCCCAGGACAGCTGCCACCTTTCAGCTTCCTCCAGACACATTCCAGTGAGTGAGTCAGTCCTTCTCTAGACCATCTTTGGTAAAGTCTTGCAGTCAGACCCAGATTACTTCAAGATCCTAGCTCTGCCACTGCTGAGACATCACAGAACAGCAACACAATCCACAGGCCACCTCAAAGGCAATAGCCCCCTGAGGCTTGGAACTCTCCTTCCTGGGGAAAGACAATCTCTCCAGAGCTTCAGACGATTTGTATGTTTCTGAGCTACCATCTAGGCACACCTTCTCATGGATTGGCTAGGCCCTGACAATTAATCAGGCTGGTTATTTTAATTTTCCTTCCCTAAGTTCTAGAAAGTTTTCTAGGGGAAGGGTGAAGCAATGAAACTACCAGCCTGTGAAACGATGAACAGACCAGGCCAAACAATCTCTGCTCCCTTGATTACAGAAGAAGCAAAAAACTAAATTTACCTAGCAGTCTACTTAGGAGGGCACTACACATAGTTTGCTCTAGTATCTGCTGCCACCCCGATGACTGGACAAAAAAGAAACACACTGAAAAACCTATGGCTCCGGTGTCCTCAGTTTCTCCTGTGAAACCAGGAAGTGAGGGGAAAGACTCTGAAATCAGTGGCAGTGATATAAAGCTAGGTAAGATCTTAGGGATGGGGGGAAGGAGGGGGGCGGGGATGAATTTTTTACCTTAATGCAGAGAATACATTATGGTATAAAAATGTTTAGACTTTAGTACTAATTTAAATGTCTTTTCTTCCAATCTTGCAATGGCCATTTTTAACCTTAAAGTCATAGTCAAGCAAAAAACTACATAAAAAACTGTTTTCTTTTTTAAGTAATTGCTTCTCTTTTAAATTTTTCAGTTTCCCGAAGTGTCACCTTACCTCTTGCTGTTTTACCAAGAATGCATCAACAAGATTCCTCTGGTCGTTGACATCCAGTTCT
This sequence comes from Lithobates clamitans, assembly GCA_037952925.1. Classification (NCBI taxonomy): domain Eukaryota; kingdom Metazoa; phylum Chordata; class Amphibia; order Anura; family Ranidae; genus Lithobates; species Lithobates clamitans. The sequence goes on along the minus strand of JBBGZY010000167.1, from coordinate 956,824 downwards.
TTCCTTTGGGTGGTAAATGTCTCCCTAATAAACGCATGTGTTTCTATTTGGTTTTTAATGACCTTCCTGTGAGTTCCAGGCAACCAACGTAAAATTGATGGAAATGCATTATACAGCTGCCAAAACGAAAAAGAACATGAAATATGCAGTACCGTATGCTAAAATATTATTATTGAGCACATTAATGAACCTAATTAGAGAAATATTATATCTGTCAGTTAAACTTCAAAATAAAATAATTTAGAAATGCAAGCAGTGTGAGTACCTGAATTTGACCTTGCTTGCAGTACCAGCACAGCAGAGTTCATAGGGAGTGAAAAGCAGCACGAGGAGCCAATCAGTTGTGCTGTTCTGATCATGTGCTAATATTAAGCATGTTGATAGGATGAGAGATCAGAGTGGCAGAGAAATTAGCTCAGTGGTCTGCTGCTTCTGCTTTTACTGTACAGTCATAGGGTAGGCAAATAACAAAACCTGTACCGTATTTGCCGGCATATAAGACGACTGGCGTATAAGACGACCCCCCTAATTTTCCATTTTTTTTTTTTACAGTTTTTACCTATACTCACCATACAAGACGACCCCCTTTCCAAGGCTACATATTTCCTTTTTCTGGCTGGAGCTGGAGCCATACCGTGCTGAGCCAAACACGGCGAGCGATGTATACTATGAATGAATACAAAGCCTGCTCGGATTGGCAGACGTTGTAACATCATCCACCCGCGCCTCTCTGACTATCAAAGCCAATCCGAATAGGCTACTGTATGTAGCCTGCTCGGATTGGCAGAGTTTGTTACTCCAATCCGAGCAGGCTCTGTATTAATTAATAGAATACATTGCTTGCCGGGATTGGCTCAGCGGTGTATACTGTATGTAGCCGGAGCTACACACAGTATTATCGCACATCCAGCGGGCTGACATCCAGAGGGCGGCATTTTATACCCGGCATATAGAATGACCCCCACTTTTTGGCCGTTTTTTTAATGTTTAAAAGGTCATCTTATACGGAAAATAGGTAAGTGTTACTTAAATCAGTTGTAAAGCCTTAATTTTTATTTTCCTAAAATAATAAACATTATACTTGCCCGCTTTGTGCAATGATTTTGCACACAGTGGCCCCGAAGCTCCTCCTCTTCTGTCTGTGACCCCATAGCAAGTTGCTGTTACAACTACTGGGACATTTTTTACCTTAATGCAGGGAATGCATTAAAGTGGTTCTAAAGGCTAAAGGTTTCTAGGCACCAAGGTAAAAACCTTCAGTATGCTGCTCCCCCCACAGCCCCCCCCCCCAATACTTACCGTTCATGATCCAGTGATGTGCATGAGAGTGGCTGCTCTCCTGGGTCTCTGTCTCCTCACTGGCTGAGAGACAGCAGTGGGAGCCAATATCTCCTGCTGCTGTTAATCACAGCCAGTGAGGAGGGTGCAGGGTTGGGGCTGAGCCCTTTCTGGATGTCTTATGGATGACGCACGAGTGTCCCCATAGCAAGTGACTTGCTATGGGGGCACTCAGAGAAGAGGAGGAGCCAGGTGTGCCAGCAGGGGAAGAGGAGGATCAAAAAATACCCTTTAATATCACATTAAGGTGAAAAAATATCTTGCCTTTAGAGCCATTTTAACTGCAGCAGAGAAAAGGGGTGTGACAGTGAGATTAGCTCATTAATGTGGTTCCTTTCACTTTTACTGTCCCCAGGGTGGGAGTAGAGAGGAAAACTGTAAGTGAAACTGAAACTGAAGCTGCATCAAAGAATGATCAAGTCCCTCTCCTGACAGGCAGGGCTGTGCTGTGTGGAAGAGCTGTGTACATTTCAGAACTTAATGGGCAGAAATATAACTAATTTGATAAGTAAAACACCTCACTTATACAGTATGTATTTCATATGTGTATGTAGCTGCTTGTCCAAGTTTCAACTAAAGAAAACCAAAGAAATATCAAACTGTTTTCCAAAACTACAATTGCATTCTGGATTTAGTAGGACAATGTGTAGACCTGATTGGTTGCTTCTGCAAATACTAGAATGGCCTATATCAAGAATTGAATTTAGTTGCTTACCATAGCTGCTGGACTGCCAAGGATTTGGATATTTTCCATAAATATATTCAAAAGCCTCAGATATGTTGAATCCTTATAATCAAATCGATGGCTCAGCAATATGGAAACAATTATGTTGGCCACTGCAGCGTTAATAGTCATGGTGTGATCAAATGGTTCACCTATAATTAGGACACAGAGAAAATAGTTGTTACTGAAATGAAAATCCATAGTGTATGTGGGGTTTAGCTTTTCATAAATCATAAGGCCCCTTCCACAGGGGACAGGCTCCTTTGGCATCCACTTGCTTAGCAGGTGATCGGCCTGCTGATCCCCCCTGAGCAGGCGGATGGCTGGTCTATATCCACTCTGCTTATGCAGAGTGGATACAGACACAGCCTGCTTTCCTCTATGGGAGGTCTGATGTTAATAAATTGCCTGTATGTTTACACTCTACTGCCATCCGATCTGCTCCACCAGAAGAATGGCGAACGGATCCCCATCCATCTGTGTTTAGCGGATAGGATCGGGTGCATACCCGTTTACACCCGCCGCTCCATAGGGCAGACTGGAAGGTCAGACCGGGTCCACCTGAAAACAGACAGGCGGACCCATTCGGTCCGCTAGCGTGAAAGGGGTCTAATGCCGTGTACACACGGGCGGACTTTTCGGCATCAAAGGTCTGACGGTCTTTCCAACGGACTTTCGACGGACTTTTGAAGGACTTCCAACGGACTTTCGAACAAACGGACTTGCCTACACACGACGGATTCATACGTGATGACGTACAACTGGACTAAAATAAGGAAGTTCATAGCCAGTAGCCAATAGCTGCCCTAGCGTCGGTTTTCGTCCGTCGGACTAGCATACAGACGAGCGGATTTCTAGATAGGAACTGGGTCCGGCAGAAAGATTTGAAACATGTTCCAAATCTAAAGTCTGTCTGATTTTCGACCGAAAAAGTCCGCTGCAGGTCCGATGAAGCCCACACGCGGTCAGATTGTCCGACGAATTCGTCCCGTTGGACCAGTCTGGTCAAAAGGTCCGCCCGTGTGTACACGGCATAACTCTTATAGAAGTGTTCACTACTGCTACGAATGAATTTCGATACCTACTCAGAAATCCAATTTGCAACTGTGAAGCTACTATCTTTGGTAAAACCAATCTCCTTTCTGGCAGGATGCAATCCTCTTTTAAAACACAATGCTTCTGATGCAGGCTGTGAATCCTAGGGGTAGATTACCTTGGAAAATCCACAAAAATGTCTTTCCAAGGTTCTGTTGGTAGTGCAAGGCTACTTTCACACTGAGACGCTTTACAGGCGCTACAGCGCTAAAAATAGCACCTGTGTAGCGTCTGTAAAGAGCCTCTCCTGTGTCTCCAGTGTGAAAGCCCGAGCAGGGGGTTAAGCCCTAGCAGGGGGTTAAAACCGCCCCACTAGCGGCCGAAAAGCACTGCTAAAACTACGGTAAAGCGGCACTAAAAATAGTGCCGCTTTACCGCCGGCGCCCGCCCACCTCAGTGTGAAAGTAGCCTTTGTTGCCACTGAGTGCTATTAGAATACTTTTCTTTTTTTTTTCAATGGTGTTTCCCATTACAAAAATGAAGACAGATATATAATAGTAGGAAAAGCTTAGGGGATCCACTTGAAGTCCACTTACAAAGCGTAAAAAAAAATAAAAATAATAATAATTTACCTATTGGTTTCCAGCAGTCATTATACAGGGCTTCGTGCAGTTTTCTCAAACAACCCATTCCATCAGAGGGACCACACATCTTACACACTGAACAGGAACTCCTTATAATGTATGAGCTCAAAAATTGGCATGGTAGAATATTACCTCTTCCCCAAGACCCAAGAACACCTTTATTCCAGGCAGGGGAAAGGCATCCTAGGGGATCTCCCCAGTGACTAGCCCCACTAATGAGCATCCAAAATACCTGAAACCTGGGTTAAGAAAATGATAGAAAGAAAAAAGAGTGGAAGGGTAAATTTAAGCATTCCAAATTGGGACTTGCCCACATCAAACCAAGCCCTTTCGTATGTGGGTCCTACACCTATGGCTCAGGATAAGGAGGCTCCCTGCAGGTATAAAAGATTATGGTATTCCGCAAAACACGTAAAATCTAACCAGTAGAACCAAGCTTTATGGAATTGGTCCTCCTTGTGATTAGAGGTTGCAACAATGTCCTTCATGGTTCAAATATCATTAATTCTGTTTAACCACAAATTTAATGGAGGTGGAGAAGTTTGTTTCTACTAAAGTGAGATACAGGCTTTAGCTGCATTTAATCAAGAGGGTAAAGATTATTATTTTAACACACCAAGCCCTCCTCTACACATCAATATTATTTTCAGTAATCGTGAAATAAAAAAAGTACTAATAATAGCCATATTATATAAAAAATGAATACAAAAAGATAATGAAAATAGTCTCCTCTGAGTGTTGTATACTGTATATGTTGTGTCCCACCTTTTATGTATGGTATTTTTCAGTTATTGATTTATGCTGACATCAAGTCATGGTGCTGCAGCTTGTTATTGTGTGCATTTGATACCGGCTCTTTTGTTTTCCCTCTTGTTTTATGTTAGTTGATACAGCTGGCAGAAATGTAGAGCGTTTGTGAGGCCGATGGAAGCTGTTTGAGAAAATCTCACTTTACTTTCTAATTCATGCCAAAGGTGCTCAGTAGGTCTGTGTGAAAGCCGCTTGATTTCTTCCACCCCAAACTCATCAACTATGTGGCTTTGCATCCCTGGACTCAATCATTTTTTTTAGGGTTTCCAAGTACTGTTAGCCATAGAGTGTAAATAACGTGAATCTTCTTTTACAGAAAGGATCTAAAAAAACCTCTAAAGGTTCCATGCACACTAGAGGTCCTCATGATCCTCATTACATTTATGTGTCTTTGATTTTACTATGAAAGCTGACCTAAATCTATCAGTTTAATAATTTACAGGTTAATGGAATGCAATTTGCAATAATAAAAGCATTAAAGAAGAAAGACCTTTGAATGATTTAATCTCTTTCACCAAACAATCACACTCTTCTGAAATCCTGTGTTCAATTGTCTTCCTCCCCATTCCAAAATCTTTTAGGGACGAAATGGTGAATCTTCTCATCACTTTCCAGTTTTCACCACTGGAAAAAGTCATGCCTGGGTACGAAAAAGATGTAAATTTGTTACGTTCACCCAGGACTAATAAATGTTATTATACATTCTAAGTGAGCCCAGGTGATGTTCTTCAGTACCAACGTACCTCCTGTAAGTAATATACTCTAATTCAGGGTTTCTTAACTATGGTTCTTCCAGAGGTTGCTAGGGGTTCCTTGCGCAATAAGCAATTTTTGCCTCTCAGATAAGTTCCCACTGACACCATTGATCTTTTTAGCTATCTGTAAGGGGGGAATTCTTTCCATTGACCACAGGGGCAGGGGCCCCGAGAAGAGGGGGATCGAAACTGCTTTGTGCAAAAACATTGCACAAAGCAGGTAAGTATGACTTATGTATTATTATTTTTTTATTATTTTAAAGCTAAACCTTTAATATCACTTTAATTATTTTAATTTAATTATAATCAACAAGCTTAAAATAAAATATCTTACTGCTTACAAGTGTTTAACCTCTTGACACAAATGTGATGCCATGCAGATAGGCTTTAATGCTTGGCTGCAGCATATACAGTATGTGTCCATTGATTTGTGCTGGTGGCACACTCACTCTGCACTCTTAGCACAATGACCGAGCTGACAGCTGCTGGCCACTGTTTATGATTGGGAGCATCTTGGGCTTCCAATATTGTGATCACTGTGAAAGCCAATCACAGCAATCATATAATCAGAAAGCGTCCCCCGACTCCTGCCGTTACGTATAAGTTAGAGGGCAAAGGATTAAAAGTTTTTCAATGCTGGATTAAAAAAAATAAAATAAATGGGCAGCAAGCAGCAGGGAAGGATTACTGTTCTCTGTGTAATAGCAATGATGCTTATAAATTTGAATGACATGCCTCCCTATCTTGGGATCTCTACAGCTGAGTTAAGCAGCGAGGTGATGGACCAATATATAGAGACTTCTGCTTGTACACAGCAGTCCTTCTCTGCAGCCTGCTATCTATTTCTTTGGACACAAATGACAACCCCTTGAGAAGAGGCAATTTTAGGGGGGATATGATCACCATGTGTAAATACAAAAATTATCCACATAGTGAACTTGGTGCAAAATGTTTCACTTTAAGGTTCATTGCAAAGGACAATGGGGCACTCTTTACATCTGGAGGAAAAAACGTTTACCTTCCTCATACAAAAAGGCTTCTTCACAGTAAGAGCTGTACAAATGTGGAATGGACTCCCTCAGCAACTGGCTTTTAACCTGTTATAGGTAATAACACCAGAGATTGTTGATCCAGGGAATATCTAATTGCCTTAGGACACATGTGTCAAACACAAGGCCCCTGGGTTGAATGCAGCCCACAAGTCAATTTCATGTGGCCCTTGCATCTCTCCTGCAGCTGCAGCACCCTCCTTGTTTCCTCTGCCAGACCTTGCACTTCTCTGTACAGCCATGGAGAGGTTCATCCCTGACTTCCCCCATCTCAGCAGTTGGCAGTAGAGAGGAGGACAGAACTCCTCCCTCAGACCCTATACTTTTTGCTTCCCAGCTCCACCCTGACCTTCCCCATCTCAGCATTTGGCAGTAGAGAGGACGACAGAACTCCTCCCTCAGACCCTACACTTTCTGCTTCCCAGCTACACCCTTAGCTTCTTCCTGGCAGCATCACAGGGTAAAGGGGGGTGCACTGTGATATAAGGGATGGTGGGGGTGCTCTGGACATTTGCTTATAATTATCATAGGAATAATACAATCGATATTGACCCCTTTTCGGAGTCCTAGATGACTGATCGGCTTCTTAGGATCGGCTGTCCGATGCTGCCGCCACCATCTCCTCTAAGGGAAACCAGATGTGAAGCCTTTTGACTTCACAGATGGTTCCCTACTGCGCATTTGCGAGGCGAGCTGCACTTTCTAATTGGCCCAGAAGCGGAGGAAGGAGGAGGGGGGCCAAACTTTAGAGGGATGGCGCTGCAACGCTATCTCCTGGAAGTGGGGACAGGGACCTGTCAAAAACAGGTACCCCCTCCCCCCCTGAAAGGTACCAAATGTGGCGCCGGGGGGGGGGGAGAAAATAAGTGGAAGTTACACATTTGGGTGGAACTCCACTTTAGGAAAAAAGCCCAGTACTAGACCTAAGCTTGAAAATTGCTCCTGTAAACTAAAAATCCTGTTGGGTCTATTTCTATTTGGAGAAGAGGAGAACAGGGTATCACCGATACCAAATACCCATACTTTGTGGTGCTATTTGCATCCATATAGTGCTTGTGGAACCCATCATGCAGGGAGGTTTACTCAGAAACAAACAGGTGATAAAAAGAACTAATACACTCTGCAGTCAAATATAATTGAAACAGACTGGAGGCAAGAATAGCCCCATCTTTATAGATCTAGAGACAATTGCTAACACCAACAATAATGGGTGTGTCCCTCTGAATTCATATAACATATGGCAAAAAAACAGGAGAAAAAAGTGAATTCATCAATGAGGGACATGCAATGGTCAGATCATATAAATGCTATTTATTGAAAAAAACTCACTTTAAACACCAATCCAAGAAGGATATACTGTAAAGAAAGGTACCATCACCAATTTAAAAATGACAACTTGGTCATACACAGACGCAGATGGCCACCTATCACAGCCAACCACTCACACCACGCAAGTAGACTCATGCATAATGATTAGATAAGGATAGTTTCAGAATAAATTGGATGTACTGATTTGCTGGAGTCCTTAAATTTCAAGGAAAGGCAGCAGCTGGTAGCATTGAGTGTTCCTTGGATGATAGGTGTTGTGGTGACAGACGTAGTAGGCCCAATGAGGATCTCTTGGGAATGGGAACCCAGAGCAGGACACTGAGGAGGAAGAGGGGAGGGGGGGGGGAGGGAAGGGGAAAGCGGGAAGGGAAAGGCCAATGGGGTGGGAGCCAGGGACAGAGGGACCAGGGGCTGACTCAGCAGCAACTTAGAAGCATTTCAGGAGTACACAGCTGTGTAATGAGAGTCTCTCTGAATCAGTAGTGGCTCACAGCACTAGAGGCCGAGTACTGCTGGTGAGTCCTGGACTGAGCTAAATGGCTTGCTGGGTGGACCGGGTATCGTGTAGTGGATACCAGGTGGCCACATCTCGGCCTCTAGTGCTGTGAGCCACTACTGATTCAGAGAGACTCTCATTACACAGCTGTGTACTCCTGAAATGCTTCTAAGTTGCTGCTGAGTCAGCCCCTGGTCCCTCTGTCCCTGGCTGCCACCCCATTGGCCTTTCCCTTCCCCCTTTCCCCTTCCCTCCCCCCCTCCCCTCTTCCTCCTCAGTGTCCTGCTCTGAGTTCCCATTCCCTAGAGATCCTCATTGGGCCTACTACGTCTGTCACCACAACACCTATCATCCAAGGAACACTCAATGCTACCAGCTGCTGCCTTTCCTTGAAATGTAAGGACTCCAGCAAATCAGTACATCCAATTTATTCTGAAACTATCCTTATCTAATCATTATGCATGAGTCTACTTGCATGGTGTGAGTGGTTGGCTGTGATAGGTGGCCATCTGCGTCTGTGTATGACCAAGTTGTCATTTTTAAATTGGTGATGGTACCTTTCTTTACAGTATATCCTTTTTGGATTGGTGTTTAAAGTGAGTTTTTTTCAATAAATAGCATTTATATGATCTGACCATTGCATGTCCCTCATTGATGAATTCACTTTTTCTCCTGTTTTTTTGCCATATGCAGGGAGGTTTCCCTGCTCCTGTGTAAACCCAGGCTTGTCATAGTGATTTTAAGCCTGAGTTCCCACAGGAGCGGGGAAAGCTCCCTGCATGACGAGTTCTGCCAGCTCTGGCTCCCGATCCGACTGTGGACATCTGCGGCTTTGGCTTGGGCTCCTCCTGCCTTTTCCATGGCTTTGCTATCTGCATTTCTAGCAGCTCTCAGATTGCCACGATCCCCGCTGTCAGACGCTGAAAAGACGCTTCACCGGTCTGGGCATTTGAAATCCCTGTGGCTTTCGCTCCTCTTTAGACAGTACAGGCTTGACAGCTTCTGACTGGTCAGTACCGTTCATGTGATTAGAATCCCTGTAGACCGTACTGTCAGAACTACAAGTAGATGGCTCGAACTGGAGGCTGGGAAGAGAGAGCCACTGGAGATGCGGGGAACAAAGCCATGGGAGAGGCAGAAGAAGCCCAAGCCACAGCCGCAGATGTCCACAGTCGGATAGAGAGCCGAAGTAAGTGGAACCCATCATGCAGGGAGGTTTCCCACACAGATCCTGTGTGAACTTCTCTATGACAAGCATGTGTTCACATAGGAGCGGTGTGGGAAACCTCAAATTGCGGGCAATTTTTTGCAGTGTGATTTGAACCCATTCATTTTGTATGGATGCAAATCGCACACAGCAAAGTATCGGTTTCAGGTATCGGAAGCATTTTCATAAGTACGAGTACTCATGGTAGACGTAAATAAAAACAGGTAGATGTAAATAAAAATATGAAAGTTTCAGATTACCATGTCCTTTGGTGATTTCTTGGAAGAGTGGTATTATTGGCCTTCCGGAAAACTCATCAGCGTGATTTACCAAGGCATCTTTTATTGTCTCGTAACCACAAAGGATCACCATTGTTTCCTCTCCTATCTTGATACTGTATACAGGACCATACTTCTTAGAGAGCTGCAATTAGACCAAATGTAAATAGTATAATGAATGTACAATCCTTCTTGAGGAGGTACCAAACCTAGTCCTGTGTGAAACAATCATGGGTCTGTCAAAGCATGTAAAGGTCATTCAAAATTGGAGGGAGTGGGTAATGGGGAAAAAAAAAAGAGGGAGGGGTGGGTAAGGGTAGTATTGGTCAGGTGGTCAGGACTTGGATCTCTTGCCATTGAGTGTGTTATAATAATGGTGCTATTGGGGCATTAATCCAGATGTACAGTGTTCATCTGGTATGATGAGTATAGTCGTGAGGGCCGGTGTACCAGGAAAAGGGAGTTAAGGGAGGTTAAACAGTCCTGTAGTCTTGTGCGGTTTGGGCTCTTTTGTCTCTTGTTTCCTTCTACTCTCTTGGGTCAGACTCCCGTCAGCTATTAGGATTTTAAACTCTCATAAGCCTGAAGTACTCTGCCGATTCTGTAAAGTTCCGCCAGCATGCCCAGGTTATACAGAATTTGGTGGGGGTCTCACGGGCCTGATGTACTAAGTCCTCCATTTCTGCAGTTTTTTTGACGCGTTGCAGCCATTCTGTTATTGTTAGGTGGGGGGTTTATCTTTCTTACATTAGCTTTTTATTTACTTAGTAGGGTCATTGAATATGCATTTGATACAGTATACGTCAAGCCAAATTTTCTTCTTAGTTTTGAAAAAGTGAGAAAGGGTTCACCCACACACCCTTGTGGGTTTTTTTGAGCACCTTTTATATTTTTATTATTTTTATTTTTTTAATTTTTTTTTTTTGTGTGCACCATTTTTGATTTTATACACGATGTTTGCCCATTTCCACATTCTTTGCAGTTCCTTCATGGAGGTGCATAGGTGGATCATTCAGTATTCATATATTTTTTTTTTTGTTCTTCCACACACACACACACTTGTATTTTTTGCAGATCAGTGCGGTTAGATGTGTTCACATATTTCACAAATCTTATGGACTGTACAATGGTAACCTGGCCTGCTTCTTGGCTGTTTCCTTGATCTTGATGGCGTTTCCTGCCTCAGCCTCGGGTCAGACATTGTTATCTGAGGCCCCCCATCATCTCTCCCTTCTAGAAGCTGGGTCAAACTTTTTTGAGCTGACTTGTAAGTATCAGATCCCATGGCCCTTTTAAAAAAAAAATTCTCCCCCTCAAAGGATATTATTTACTATTATATATTATTATTATATATTATTTTTTGTTTATCTACCTGTACTTATAGTAAATTTTTGCATCATACTTCTGATGAGTGGATAGGATCCACAAAACGCATAGTTTTTAGGCTGCCAAGACATCTATTATGTATCTATCACATATCTGCCTGTTTATATATGATTATGTATTATATGAATTTATCTTACCAATCACGTGTATTTGTATTTTTATGTGTCAGCTCTTTTGCATATGGTCTTATTATTATTATAAAAATTGTAACATGTTTTTCAAGATTTTGGCATGTTCAATTTTGATCGTAAGATAAATATTATACTCTATGTACTAACTTTTGCAGTGACACGCGTCAATTAAAGTCCCATTATTCTTGTCTTTTTTGCATAGATGTATATTAGGGATGGAGGCTTGTCACTGCTGTTGTGTCAGGTCACATCTCTTCTTTTTAGTTTTATACTTCGGGATTCTACCTATCCATTATTTCTGCATCTTTTGTGGAAGTCAGCATTACCTCATGCATGGTTTTATATGGCTGCTCCGAGTCCAGGATGTGCATATTTCCAATGATCGGTAAAGGAGTGGGTCCAGGAGGAAAGTTGGGGGTCCTTCTTTTCCATCCAAATAAGGCAATGGCCAGCAAAACACAGAGGATGATTGATAGAAAAAATGTAACTGGATCAGCAATCTGCATTGTGCCAGTAAGGTCTGGTTGGGATAAAAAAATAAGATGATCAATTTATCAATTCATTAAAGGAGATATTGTTTTGTTTTATGCAGTAGTTTATTATACCTCGGAGCATGATTTTTCTTTTTTTAGTAATTGTTGGTCCCACTCCATGCTCCAGGACTTGCTGCCAATGCTGCTCTCCAGAAAATTGAAGGAGCAAAGGTTAAGCAGCTACAGATTACACTGAACAATGACATGGGTGACTTTGCCAAATAACTACTTCCTCCCTGGAGAAAATTTTTCATTTTGTAAAAAATATTTGCATTTTTGCTATAAAGTGACTGAATACTCCCATAACACTATATGTTTTCTGAATTTAGAGATCTTATAGAATTAAAGTGCCGGGTCACACAGGTGCGACTTGTCAGGTGACATAGCCGCCTGACAAGTCGCACTCCGTTCTGTACTATGGAACCGTTCTAATAGGAACGACTTAAGTCGCTTTGACTTAGAAAAAGGTTCCGTTACTACTTTGGGATGACTTCAGGGTGACTTGCATTGACTATTATACAGAAGTGCAGATCGCCTTGCAAAGTTGCGCTGCAAGTCGGGCTGCCCCTGTGTGAACCAGTGTAACGACATTCGGCGATCCATCGCAGTTTGCAACGGAAGTGAGGTTCCGTCGCCCCCATCTTGCTGCACCCCACACTCGTCCACAGTCAGGATACACTAAGAAGGGGGAAAGCGGACATGTTGTTACACCCACCGGAGTTTTGCATTTTACACGTATTTATAAAAGTAAAGTCAGTTTATATAGTGAAATACAGGACTTAGAACTCAGTGTGACTGCTTAGATGTTGAATTTTAAAAGCAGCGAACTTCTGTCAGATTAGCAAACCTGTGAGATAAGCAGGCTTGCCGCTGCTTTTAAAATTCAAGATCTAAGTAGTCAGTTGGAGTTGTAAATCCTGTATTTTATTATATAAAGTGACTTTACTGTTATAAATATGTGTAAAATGCAAAACTCTGCTGGGTGCAACAACATGTCCGCTTTCCCCCTTCTTAGTGTATCCTTACTGTGGAAGAGTGTGGGGTGTAGTAAGATGGCAGCGACGGAACGCCACTTTCGTAGCAAACTGCGATGGGTCGCCGAATATGTCGTTACACTGGCACAAAGGGTGGTAGTTGCAATTTTTACACAAAATATGCAATTGTTTACATATAGTACACATGCACACCTTATGCTCATTTCAATGTTTCAGGCCGGGTTCACATAAGTGCAAATTGGATGCGGTTTTTCTCCGCATCCAATTTGCATGACATGCGAGCGTGACCGGCTCTCAATGAAGCTGGTTTACATTTGTCCGGGGCAGCCACAATCCACATTTTAAAAGGGTCCTAATCGCACCTGAACCGGTGAACAGGAATGCACCGGACCCCATGCTGGGAACCGCGGCCGCACATATGTGAACCTGTCCTTACAAAGCTGAGCAGTTTTTTTTTATATCTATCGGGGCCCCTTGACTGCATGGGCTATATTCTAGAAAAGGTGAACCTTGCCTTTATCTGTGTGCTCTACATGAGCTCCTAATACTACTTTGTACAGGGGCTAGTCTATATCACTTTTAATACGGGAAATTATCTTGCTCACTCTAGAAACTGCAACTTGGCATTGCATGCTGTTATTAAATCTATGATCTGCAGTTCGTAGTAGTAATGTATGCTGTGTACTCACGTCTCTGTCAGTGTGTTCATCCAAACGACTTTCCTTTCTTTTTTTTCTACAATCATTCAAGGTTTTCTAGGAATCTGGCACTTCCGGCATGTTAGAGGCCCTCTGTGTGCTGGATTCAGCAGCTGTTCTCCCCCTCCCTCCTCCCACGTCATTGTAGTGCGTGTACTGCTCAGTCTTCTGCCTGCATACAACTGTTATCAATTTCTTTTCTGCTCTATCGCTTCTGATTGATTAGTCGACAAGCTATTCGATTGGAAGAAATTAGAGTAGAAACATGGACTTTATAGGTACACGTGTATATTAGGTAAAAAAAATTGAACGTTTTTAATAGGATAAAGTTAAAACCATTATATATAAACCCATTAAAAAACATATGATTGAGTGACCTCAAGGACTCTCATAACACCTCTAATACATATATATATATATATATATATATATATATATATATATATATATATATATATATATATATATATATATATATATATATATATATATATATATATATATATATATATATATATATATTATATATACCACATGTAACAAACACAAAGGTTTGGAGCGCATAGAATGATATAAATGGTTGTTTAGATACGTGAAGAGGTTGAGTCGTGTTCGGAGGTCGCTCAGAAAATCGCTCTACATGTTACGCGCATTGGTGCGCTTCTTCAGGAGCTTGTGTATCTAATAGACATGTAGGAAGGTATTATAAGAATACATCAAAAAATCCAGAAAAAAACATGATTATATATACCGTATATACTCGAGTATAAGTCGAATTTTTCAGCACATTTTTTGTGCTGAAAGTGCCCCCCTCGACTTATACTTGAGTCAAGCACTTTTCTGCAGCAAAAAATTTCATTTTCCGAACCGAATTTGGGGCCCCGTATCTCAGGGCCACTTGGTGCTAGAAACGCCAAATTTGGTGTGCAAACACATATCCAAAGATGAAGTTCCTAACACTAAGTGGCCCCGAGATACGGGGCCCCAAAATCGGTTCGGAAAATGTCATTCTCTGCTGAAGAAAAGTGCTTGACATTTTCTGAACCGAATTTGGGGCCCCATATCTCAGGGCCACTTGGTGCTAGGAACCCCAAATTTGGTGTGAAAACCCAGTGGAACTGGTACCATAACATATCTAAAGCTGGGGTTCCTAGCACCAAGTGGCCCTGAGATACGGGGCCCCAAAACCGGTTCGGAAAATGTCATTCTCTGCTGCAGAAAAGTGCTTGACATTTTCTGAACTGATTTTTGGGGCCCTGTATCTCGGGGCCACTTGGTGCTAGAAACCCCAGCTTTGGAAATTTTATGGTGCTAGTTCCACTGGGTTTGCACACCAAATTTGGGGTTCCTAAGTGGCCCCAAGATACGGGGCCCCAAATTCAGTCAACTGTGTCCATCTGCAGCAATGTCATTTCAGGACCCTTTGGGTTCAGAGACCCCAAATTTTGGCTGCAGCTAGGGGGCATCTAGGAACCCTTAACTACCGAGTTTGAAGTTCAGGGGACCTATGGCTGCAAATGGGCACAGTGAGGCATGCAAATGGGCACAGTGATGCTGCAAATGGGCATTGTTGACCCTCTTTTCCACTTACAGTAGCTGTGCATTTCTCACCCTCGTCTTATACTCGGGTCAATAAGTTTTTCCCATTTTTTTTGTAGTAAATTATGGCCTCGACTTATACTCGGAACGACTTATACTCGAGTATATACGGTAAATAAAAAAATTCATAGTCACTATATAATCATGTTTTTTCTGGATATTTTGATGTATTCTTATAATACCTTTTCTACGCTCTCCAAACCTTTGTGTTTGGTACATGTGGTATATATATATAAATTAGAGGTGTTATAAGAGTCCTTGAGGTCACTCAATCATATTTTTTTTTAAATGTGTTTGTATATAATGGTTTTAACTTTATCCTATTAACCGCTTGGCGACCAGCCGCCGTCATTTTACTGCGGCAGATCGGCACGATCCTGCGAGCCGTCGTAGCTATACGTCGGCTCCCGGGATCGGGATAGCAGGCGAGCAGGGGTGCCGATGCTCGTGGCTGACGGTTGCGATAACCTCCGGCCAGGAGCGATCAAGGGCAGGAGAGGCAGAACAGGGACGTGTGTGTGTAAACACACAAATCCCTGTTCTGTGAGGAGAGGCGTGACAGATCGTGACTTCCTATTAGCTAGGAACCACAATCCGTCACTTCCTCTAGGTCAGTCCCCTCCCCCTACAGTTAGAAACACACACAGGGAACACAGTTAACCCCTTGTTCGCCCCCTAGTGTTAACCCCTTCCCTGCCAGTGACATTTTTACAGTAATCAGTGCATTTTTATAGCACTGATCGCTGTATAAATGCCAATGGTCCCAAAAATGTGTCAAAAGTGTCCGATGTGTCCACCATAATGTCGCAGTCCTGATAAAAATCGCAGATCGCCGCCAGTACTAGAAAAATAAAATAATAAAAATGCCATAAAATTGGCCCTATTTTGTAGATGCTATAACTTTTGCGCAAACCAATCAATATATGCTTATTGTGATTTTTTTTACCAAAAAATATTTTGAAGAATATATATCGGCCTAAAATGAGGAAAAAAAAATATTTTTTTTTTTTAAATATTTTTGGGGCATATTTATTGTAGCAAAAAGTAAAAAATATTGTGTTTTTTTCAAAATTGTTGCTATTTTTCTGTTTATAGCACAAAAAATAAAAACTGCAGAGGCAATCAAATACCACCAAAAGAAAGCTCTATTTGTGGGAAAAAAAGGACATCAATTTTGTTTGGGTACAGCATCGCACGACCGCGCAATTGTCAGTTAAAACGACGCAGTGCCGAATCGCAAAAAATGGCCCTGTCATTCAGCAGCCAAATCTTCCGGGGCTGAAGTGGTTAAAAACGTTAAATTTCTTACCTAATATACACGTGTGCCTATAAAGTCCATATTTCTACTCTAATTTCTTCGAAACAATATCGGGACGTTGGCACACTGTCACTTGCGTATCCACAGTATCACCCTGTGATGATACATGTAGTTCACGCTCTTTTGTTAAGCTATTCGATTGATATGCCACAAATCGGGAAGTGGATTTTGATCGATAGTTAATATATGATCAATATTGATCGCTTCACTGTTTCTACCATTCAATTTCATAATCTGTGCCATCAAAATATGGTGATATTCAGGAGTATCTCAGTGCTGAGGATTCATGCCAAATGATTGACCATTTGCAGCGGCCCTTTACCACGTGATCAGTATAGACTGAATTGCCGGTTATTGGCAGTACTTTACTCATGCGCTGTCACAGCATGAGATGAGGAGAGCCTGTAACTGGCAATCCTGACAGGGGACATGCACACAGATAATGCAGGGCACAGATCATCAGTACAGCTCCATCACTGCCAATCAGTGCCTTCAATGCTGCCCATCAGTGCCAATCAGTGCAGCCTCATCAGTGTCTCCTCATCAGTGCCACCTATCAGAGCCAACTAGTGCCCTATATCAGTGCAGCCTCATCAGTGTCTCCTCATCAGTGCCACCTATCAGAGCCAACTAGTGCCCTATATCAGTGCAGCCTCATCAGTGCCACCTAATCAGTACCACCTATTAGTGCCAATCAGTGCAGCCTCATCAGTGCACATCAGTGCCAATCAGTGTTCCATATCAGTGCAGCCTCATCAGTGCCCATCAGTGCCAGTTAGTGCCCCATATCAGTGCCGCCTCATCCGTACCACCTATCAGTCCCAATCAGTGTCCCATTTCAGTGCCGCCTCATCAGTGCCGCCTCATCAGTGCCACCTATCAGTGCCAATCAGTGTCCCATATCACTGCAGCCTCATCAGTGCCCCCTGACAGTACAGCCTATCAGTGCACATCAGTGAAGGAGAAAAATTACTTATTTGCAAAATGTTTTAACAGAAACTGATGTTGGACGAGAATGCCTGACTCACAATCTCCACTCTAGTTCATCCCAAAGGTGTTTTTTCGGGTTGTGGTCAGGACTCTGTGCAGGCTAGAAAAGTTCCTCCACCCCAAACTCGCTCATCCATGTCTTGCTTTGTGCACTGGTCCAAATCAAATTGGTGGAGAGGGGATTATGGTGTGGGATTGTTTTTCAGGGGTTGGGCTTGGCCCCTTAGTTCCAGTGATGGGAACTCTTAAAGTGGAGAGCCAACCGAAAATAAAAAAGTGCATTAATATTCTTAAAAAAAATAAAAAAAAAAAAAACATTTGAAAAAAAAAATTGTAACTTACCTGAAACCCCTGTTGCTAGGCAGTCTTCCTAATCTGCCTCTTCCTATTCCATGGCACTACCTCCTCTTTCAAAAAAATAAAAGTGTAGCGCTATAATCCACAAACGTGTGCCTCAAAAATCCATAAGTGCGTATATAAGGTGAATGTTAACTCATGGATTTTTGATGCACTTATGGATTTTTGATGCACACGTTTGTGGATTATAGCGCTACACTTTTATTTTTTTTATGTTATTTTTTGCCTTGAGTCTATAGGTGTGTTAGCTGCTATTCTAACTTTTTTTGGCTTAGCGCAGCGCTGTACTTACTTTTTATTTTGCTTCCACCTCTTTGTCGTACGGCCCCGTTGCATTCTGGGACATGTGTGTCCCAGAAAACAATGGGCCCATTCACAAAGAGCCACGCAAATCGCGCATGCGCAGTAGGAAACTGGCAGTGAAGCCGCAAGGCTCCACTGCCTGTTTCCCTTCGTTAAGATGGAGGCACCGGCAGCCGATCTGATGGACGGATCGGCCTCAGGTGGGCCGACATCGCAGGCTCGCTGGACAGGTAACTGTCCTTATTAAAAGTCAGCAGCTACAGTGTTTGTAGCTATGAGTAAGCACTCGTAATGAGTGCGAAACGCGTCAGTTGATTCCTGTACGTTCCTGCTGCAGTGTCTTCTGTGTCTACATTCTGTGATCCAGCTTTTTATTAATAAAGGCACTTGTTATCTTGTCCGGTGTGCGGCATACAGATCACTTCATCCATTTCTGCAGCTACAGTGTTTGTAGCTGCTGACTTTAAAAAAAAATTGCGTCCGGAACACCACTTTAAGGCGTCAGCATACCAACTTTGTGTGAACAGTTTGGGGATGGCCCCTTCCTGTTCCAACATGACTGCGCACCAGTGTGCAAAACAAGGTTCATAAAGACATGGATGAGCGAGTTTGGGGTGGAGGAACTTGACTGGCCTGCAGCGAGTCCTGACCTCAACCCGATAGAACACCTTTGGAATAAATTAGAGCGTAGACTGCGAGTCAGGCCTTCTCTTCCAACATCGGTGCCTGACCTCACAAATGAGCTACTGGAAGAATGGCCAAACATTCCCATAGACACACTCCTAAACCTTGTGGACAGCCTTCCAAGAAAAGGTGAAGCTGTTATAGCTGCAAAGGGTGAGCCAACTAAACTTTGAACCCTACAGACTCAGACTGGGAGACATTAAAGCTCATGTGCATGTAAAGGCAGGTGTCCCAATACTTTTGATATATAGTGTATTTGCATGTGTTAAATACTGACTAGTAATACAGATATTTGTATTTTTTTCTGTACTGATATGTATGCACCTGTGTGTACAGTTCTATTGAAACCGTTGCGCTGCGTAAACTGTCGGCGCTATATAAATCCTGTATAATAATAATAAACCAATGGGCTGCATTAAGATCATTAAAAAAAGTCCTGAAAGCCTAAAAACATTGGAGCTTTTGGCGTCCATGTGCAAGGGGCCCTTAGGGACGGTTCACACCTGTGTGCTGTGTTTTTGGAGCATTGCGTTTTAGGGGTATTTTACATGCGTTTTAGGCGCACTACTACAGTATTGGACTCTATAGAATGCGCATTTTGATGAAAGCACATCAAAGTTGTCAAAAATGCAGCATGCAGGAGTTTTATTTTAGCACACTGCACCTAAAACGCACGTAAAAAAACAAAAGTGCGAACAGGGCCTTACCGTCCTATATGACAGAAATAAGCATTTAATCCTTGCAATGGAGACAGCCTCAATGTAAGGGAGGGGAGAAAAAAACACCAGATCAGCAATTATTCACAAATGTCCCCTCTCTCTGCAAACTTGCTCATTTTGGATCTGCCTTGACCAGGCAGTTCATTCATCCCTATTGGTCGTCGGAAAATGATAGAGTGAACACATAAAAAAACATAAAAAATAAAGTAAAAGTCTACCT
Organism: Lithobates clamitans; assembly: GCA_037952925.1. Classification (NCBI taxonomy): domain Eukaryota; kingdom Metazoa; phylum Chordata; class Amphibia; order Anura; family Ranidae; genus Lithobates; species Lithobates clamitans. The sequence goes on along the minus strand of JBBGZY010000167.1, from coordinate 937,226 downwards.
CTAAATGACATGAGTGTTGTAAGAGTCTTACCTTAATGCTACCGGTGAGACACACTTCAACCTCCAGGTAACCCACAATATACGCCCTCAATGACTCCACTTCAATGTATGTGAACTGATAAGGAAATATGTGTATAACCTGTAGTAGAGCAAAAGGACACATTCTCGGCAGGGAAGTCCAAAGTTACAGCCAATGAGAAACCTATACAACATAAATGCTGCTGCATTGTCACTGGGTCACATGCTACCCCCATGAAGACATCTATTGGTAGTTCTGACACACATTGGGTAGGCATGGTTCACTGTGCTTACTATTAGTAAACTGTCTGGAGCAAGTGCATGACCATAGGAAGTGGCTAAAGGAGGCTGGAGGAGACCAGTAGCACTGAGATGCAAATAATAATGAAAAAAATGTGAAAATGGGTTTGTCGGTTAGTTGAGAAATGCCCCCTTACACTGGTGGGTGATGGAGACTTCTTCCAGTTCAGAGGTGATCATGCAGGAAATTACTCCTTGCATTGGTAGTCTATAAAAAGTGCTCTCTTATGGTGGTGGTCGGTGGAGAAGTGCTCCATTATGATGGCAGTCTGTCAAAAAATATCCCATACGTTGGTGTTCAGCAGAGAAGTACCCCCTTTCATTGGTGGTCAGTGGAGAAATGCCTCTTTTCATTGGTGGTGAGTAGAGAAATGCCATTTACATTAAAGGGCAATGGAGTCTTGCCAAAATACAAGTGGTCACCCAAGAAATGACCCCTTATATTGGGAGTTAGTAAAAAAGTACCCCCTTATGCTGGTAGTTAGTAAAAAAAGTGATCCCTCATGCTGGTAGTCAGTAGGGATGAGCTTCGAGTTCGAGTCGAACTCATGTTCGACTCGAACATTGGCTGTTCGCAAGTTCGCCGAACAGCGAACAATTTGGGGTGTTCGCGGCAAATTCGAATGCCACGGAACACCCTTTAAAAGTCTATGGGAGAAATCAAAAGTGCTAATTTTAAAGGCTTATATGCAAGTTATTGTCATAAAAGGTGTTTGGGGACCCGGGTCCTGCCCCAGGGGACATGGATCAATGCAAAAAAAAGTTTTAAAAACTGCCGTTTTTTCAGGAGCAGGTATTTTAATAATGCTTAAAGTCAAACAATAAAAGTGTAATATCCCTTTAAATTTCGTAGCTGGGAGATGTCTATAGTATGCCTGTAAAGGGGCGCATGTTTCCTGTGTTTAGAACAGTCTGACAGCAAAATGACATTTCGAAGGAAAAAACCCATTTAAAACTACCCGCGGCTATTGCATTGCCAACAATACACATAGAAGTTCATTGATTAAAACGGCATGGGAATTCCCCACAGGGGAACCCCGAACCTAATTTTAAAAAAAAATGACGTGGGAGTCCCCCTAAATTCCATACCAGGCTCTTCAGGTCTGGTATGGATATTAAGGGGAACCCCGGCCAAAATTTAAAAAAAAATGACGTGGGGTTCCCCCTAAATTCCATACCAGACCCTTCTGGTCTGGTATGGATTTTAAGGGGAACCCTACGCCAAAAAAAAAAAAAAAAACGGCGTGGGGTCCCCCCAAAAATCCATACCAGACCCTTATCCGAGCACGCAACCTGGCAGGCCGCAGGAAAAGAGGGGGGGGACGAGAGTGCGCCCCCCCTCCTGAACCATACCAGGCCACATGCCCTCAACATTGGGAGGGTGCTTTGGGGTAGCCCCCCAAAACACCTTGTCCCCATGTTGATGAGGACAAGGGCCTCATCCCCACAACCCTGGCCGGTGGTTGTGGGGGTCTGCGGGCGGGGGGCTTATCGGAATCTGGAAGCCCCCTTTAACAAGGGGACCTTCAGATCCCAGCCCCCCGTGTGTGAAATGGTAAGGGGGTACTTACCCCTACCATTTCACTAAAAAACTGTCAAAAATGTTAAAAATGACAAGACAGTTTTTGCCAATACCTTTATTTAAATGCTTCTTCTTTCTTCTATCTTCCTTCATCTTCTTCTTCTGGTTCTTCTGGCTCTTCTGGTTCTTCCTCCGGCATTCTCGTCCAGCATCTCCTCCGCGGCGTCTTCTATCTTCTTCTCCTCGGGCCGCTCCGCACCCATGGCATGGGGGGAGGCTCCCGCTCTTCTCTTCTTCTTTTCTTCTCTTCTTCTCTTCGTCTCTTCTGCTCTTCTTCGTTTTCTTCTCCAGGCCGCTCCGCACCCATGCTGTCATGGACGGAGGCTCCCGCTGTGTGACGGTGTCTCCTCGTCTGACGGTTCTTAAATAATGATGCACGATGACTTGACGGGACTTCCCTGTGACGTCACGGGGAATGCCACAGGGAAGTCCCGTCATGTCCCGTGCGTCAGAGGGGGTCGGGGTCACCGGGTGGCCCCGCCCCCCGTTATTTAAGAACCGTCAGACGAGGAGACGCCGTCACAAAGCGGGAGCCTCCCTCCATGCCAGCATGGGTGTGGAGCGGCCCGGAGAAGAAAATGAAGAAGAGAAGAAGAGAAGAAGAGAAGAAAAGAAGAACAGTGTTTTCTTCTTTTTTTTGGGGGGGGGGGGTGAACGGTGTATGTGTGTGTGTTTTTTTTTTTTTACAATTTTTTTTTTTACAATAATATTTTTTTTTATTCTTTATATTTTTTTTTTGTTTTTTTAATCAGCCCTGTTGGGGGGCTTTGGTGAGATATCAGGGGTCTTAACAGACCTCTGATATCTCCCCCTTGAGACAGAGAAAGAGACAGAGGATAGAGATTCCCCAGTCCCTTTCTCTGCGGCCTCAGCTGCACTGAGAATGAATGAAGAGAAGACAGCGGCTCCTCTCGATTCATAAACTGAGACATTGTAATCACAGGAGATTACAATGTTTCAGTTATGTAAATGGACAGAGTCAGCTGACTCTGTCCATTCACACAGCGGAGAGAGACAGCAGAACGGAGGGGACAGAGAAGGAGAGGGGAACGGAGGGGACAGCGGAGAGGCACAGGGAAGGAGAGAGGAATGGAGGGGGACAGCGGAGAGACACAGGGAAGGAAAGAGGAACGGAGGGGACAGCGGAGAGACACAGGGAAGGAGAGAGGAACGGAGGGGGACAGCGGAGAGACACAGGGAAGGAGAGAGGAACGGAGGGGGACAGCGGAGAGACACAGCAGAACGGAGGGGACAGCGGAGAGACACAGGGAAGGAGAGAGGAACAGAGGGGGACAGCGGAGGGGGACAGAGGAACGGAGGGGGCATGGAGGAGGATGCAGTGACAGTCAGCGGTGAGCGATCACCGCTGTATGTCACTAAAGCTGCTGAAAGCCGATCGGGGAGAATCTTGTAACTCCCCCACGCGCCGATCACAGCTGACTTCCAGGTATCGGGGGAAGCATCGGGAGCATTTGCCCGAGTACAAGTACTTGGGCAAATGCTCGGTATCGGTGCCGATACCAATACTAGTATCGGTATCGGGACAACCTTAGTAAGTACCCCCTTACCATTTCACACAGGGGGGGCTGGGATCTGGGGGTCCCCTTGTTAAAGGGGGCTTCCAGATTCCGATAAGCCCCCCGCCCGCAGACCCCCACAACCACCGGCCAGGGTTGTGGGGATGAGACACTTGTCCTCATCAACATGGGGACAAGGTGTTTTGGGGGGCTACCCCAAAGCACCCTCCCAATGTTGAGGGCTTTTGGCCTGGTATGGTTCAGAAGGGGGGGTGCACTCTCATCCCCCCCTCTTTTCCTGCGGCCTGCCAGGTTGCGTGCTTGGATAAGGGTCTGGTATGGATTTTTGGGGGGACCCCACGCTGTATTTTTTTTTTTTGGCATGGGGTTCCACTTAAAATCCATACCAGACCTGAAGGGTCTGGTATGGAATTTAGGGGGAACCCCACGTCATTTTTTTTTTAATTTTGGCTGGGGTTCCCCTTAATATCCATACCAGACCTGAAGGGCCTGGTATGGAATTTAGGGGGTCTCCCACGTCATTTTTTTTTTAAATTTTGGTTCGGGGTTCCCCTGTGGGGAATTCCCATGCCGTTTTTATCAATGAACTTCTATGTGTATTGTCGGCAATGCAATAGCCGCAAGTAGTTTTAAATGGGTTTTTTCCTTCGAAATGTCATTTTGCTGTCAGACTGTTCTAAACATGGGAAACATGCGCCCCTTTACAGGCATACTATAGACACCCCCCAGCTTAAAGGGATATTACACTTTTATTGTTTGACTTTAAGCATTATTAAAATCACTGCTCCTGAAAAAACGGCCGTTTTTAAAACTTTTTTTTGCATTGATCCATGTCCCCTGGGGCAGGACCCGGGTCCCCAAACACTTTTTATGACAATAACTTGCATATAAGCCTTTAAAATTAGCACTTTTGATTATTCATGTTCGTGTCCCATAGACTTTAACGGTGTTTGCATGTTCGAACAAACTTTTTTCCTGTTCGCATGTTCTGGTGTGAACCGAACAGGGAGGTTTTCGGCTCATCCCTAGTAGTCAGTTGAGAAATGCTCCCTTACATTGGTGGTCAGTGGTGAAATGTCACTTTACAATGGTGGTCAGTAGACCCCTTTACAGTACATTGGTGATAAGTGGAGAAATGCCCCTTACATTGATGGTCAATGAAAACTTACCCCAATACAGATGATTACTCAAGAAATTACCCCTTATGCCATGGACACACGAGCGGACTTTTCGGCATCAAAGGTCCGACGGTCTTTCCGACGGACTTTCGATGAACTTTCGAACGAACGGACTTGCCTACACACGATCACACCAAAGTCCGACGGATTCGTACATGATGACGTGATGACGACCAGACTAAAATAAGGAAGTTGATAGCCAGTAGCCAATAGCTGCCCTAGCGTCGGTTTTCGTCCGTCAGACTAGCATACAGACGAGTGGATTTTTCGACCGGACTCGAGTCCGTCGGAAAGATTTGAAACATGTTCCAAATCTAAAGTCTGTCGACCGAAAAGGCCTGCTGCAGTTCTGATGGAGCCTACACATGGTCGATTGTCCAACAGATTCGTCCCATCGAACCAGTCTGGTCGAAAAGTCCGCCCGTGTGTTACGGGTATTACATTGGAAGTCAGTAAAAAGGTGTTCCTTTATGCTGGTGGTCAGTGCAGAAATGCCCCTTTACATGGGTGGTCAGTGGAGAAATATCTCTTTACACTGATGGTCAAGGGAAACTTGCCCCAATACATAGGTGGTCACTTAAGAAATGACACCCTACATTGGTAGTCAATATAAAAGTGCTCCCTTAAGTTGTTGGGTAGTGAAAAAATATGGATGAAGCAAAAAGTGACTAAGATTTGCAAGAATGTATGTATACACTTTTTAATTTGCAGTTTTAGAGTGTTTGCATAAAAAGATACTATAATAAACTTTACATTATGTGCCCAAGACCTGCATTTTTGTGGGTCTGTTCAGTGCAGGCCTGCACGAGGACACAGACAACAATTGTTTTCTATGTGTACCATTCACACCACAAGGGAGATATGAGGTGTGGAAAATGTAGCATGTCTGCATTTTTCTGTACTATACCGGAGCACACATTAAGAGATTTATGGTCACAGCATAAACTTTCTTTTTATAACATCAATATTGTAATAACAATTCAAACAGTATTTATATTTGACAATCCAGTATAAACTTACTTGAATAATCTCCTTTCGTGTTTTGAGTTCTGCCTATCTGCTGGCTGTTTCTTTCCAAAACTTCCTGGATTCCCAGCATGCTTTGCAGCTTCCCCTCCATTTCTAAGGACTACATATCCTATGGTACCTTGCTGCCTACAATTAGGGATTCCTGTACTGCCTCCGCCTCCTGAAACTCCTCCTCTGTGCACCTCTGTAGTTCAGAAGGAAGGTGAACTGACAGAATGCCACTACCCATCAGAAGATGTAACAGAAGTGACGTTCTGAGCAAAAAATGCTTACTGCGCATGCGCCATGCATTCCAACATGGCCGCTATGCATTCCAATAGGTTTCCTAATCTGACAGAACACAAAGGCAGCAGCGGACATCTTCTTACATGGATGAATGGGGTGTCTCAGCCAATGGGCAAGGGTCTCTTCAAGCCACTTGGCCCACTGGGAGAGCCTATTTATTTGGATGGAGTCATGTGATCGGGGTTCTGTGCCACCTGGATGGCTGCCTGGGTGGACATGTGTTATGTTGTCCTGGGCTGCTAGGCCGGAAGCCTATCCCAGGGACACCTGTCTGCTGGGCTGCCTGAGGTCTATCCAGGAGCAGGAGAAGCAGTGTAGAGTTTGTAACTGCAGGATTGGAGTCCAACCGAGTTGAGAAGGTTTACCAATTGTGGAGAACCAGTTGCGGTCGAAGGTAGAGGGGAATCTGTCACCACTATGGGACCATCCACCTTCTTACCTTAGACTACTGTAAGCTGAAGCAAGTACCAGAGTAGCATTCTCACCAGCCAGGAATGGGGAAGAAGTGGGAAAGCATCAGCAGGTGCCAAGCCAGGGACCCAGCAGGATAGCGGGGGTGATGCTTGAGGAGTATACAGCGGAATAGCTGTGGTAGAGTTCAGCAGGTCCAGTGTTGGCTTTGATCTGGAAGGCTAGTGAGAGCCTGGGAGCTCAGCGAGTGAAGATATACCGTGGGATACTGTGAGATAAGTAAAAGGACTGTTCCATGTTACCAAGAGTTATGGATAACTAGTGTTAGTGACTGTTACAAGATTAGTTGCCTTAGGAGACAGCGGTCCTACCTATACAGAAGTGTTATCCGACTTTCAGGCCTTCCACTGTATAGCTGTCTACCTATAGAAGTCTCGGAGTCTGCCAATTACCATTGCATGTACTCAAGGGTGTCCTGGCCCTAACCCTGTCTCCCCCAGTTGTGTTAAGAGATATCAAATCTCTTATTGGCATTCAAAAAGTGACTGGCGCCCATCATTCTTCTTGCATCATACCCACCATGCCTGACAACCCACTCTACAATGGAGGATGTCAGCACTCCCTAACCCTTGGGGTCACCATTAGGCTTCTTGGGCCCCGGGACCTTGCTACATCTTTGTGGACTGCAGAACACCTCCTCCTTGTGTCATCGGATGAAGAGAGAAAAAATGTTCTGTATTCCTAACACACTTTCTGTCCTAGAACCCCTCAATTAAACCAACCTCACATATAGTTGACCTCACCTGGCAGAGGTTTCACCTGCCAGCAGTATTGGAGCAGATTTCAGGGAGGACACACGATACATCTCACCAATAGAGGCAAAACCATTTGAATACAAATTCCTTTTTTCACTTCCACTACATACCTTTTCTATGTAAGAGGTATGGCAGGAATAAGTGTAATAATAGCCATTTTTTAAAAATGATTCTCCACCTTCTGCTTCATTTAGCAGCATGATGAAGTCACATGACCCATGACGATATGCATAAGGATTGGCTGACAGGCACACCAGAAGTGACGCAGGAGCTCGGCGCTCGTGGATGTCACACTGTGGGGTTGATTTACTAAAGGCAAATAGACTGTGCACTTTGCAGAGTGCAGTTGCCCTCTGAAGGTGCAATTGCTCCAGAGCTTAGTAAATGAGGTAAGGCTTGACTTTGCAAAGAGTACCCAATCCTGTGCAAGGAAAATAAAAAAAACTGCATTTTTGCTTGCACGTGATTGGATGATGGAAGTCAGCAGAGCTTCTGCTCATTTACTAAGCTCTGGAGCAACTGCTCTTGTAGAGGGCAACTGCACTTTGCAAAGTGCACAGTCTTTTTCCCTTTAGTAAATCAACCCCTGTGTCTTATCTTGCTCAATGTGAGTGTCATTTATGTTGATTTTAATAATACATTTCACAATACATACTACACTATTGGGCATTCCCCTTCCGTCTGCATCCCACTCAGAGCGAGTGTGAAAGCCCAGTATAGAGGAGCCACCATCCACCACCAAGTACAGATCTCTGGATTAAGGGGAGGAGGACCTTTAAAAGAAACAGAGAGCATATAGAAGCCACCAGCTATCCATGCAAAGACCTACAGAGGATATTGGAACTATTGATTTTTCCCATGCTGTTACCTTACAGCAGTAAGGTGAGAGGCCACTTCACATAGAGGTGTCACTGCATGGAAAGAAGAGACACCTGTTATTTATTTCATAGTCTGCATGGTTAAGATTAGAGCACCACTTTTCACCCCTGACACCTGCTATCCCAGGATTAGTTAGAGACATTAATTTCCCACTATATTATTGAGATGTTGATGTTTATGAGCACTGATTGCTTTATCACTCATTACTTGCCATGTAGGTTCTTCATTCGCTTTGGATATCATTCATCACAGTTGCAGTTTGAAGGCTTTCTTTGTGTTGTGTTTCTACTGCCATCCTGTGCACAGTTCTAGTAGTACCTTTTATTGTACAACCTGCTGTGGCATATAGGTTACACTACAGTCTAAAAACAGCGCAGCACCATTCATTATACACACAGATAAGTGTAAGTTTTACTTACTGTATCGATCTGAAGGATTTACAAATCCTTTACAGTGCTCCAATTTAATTCAACTTTTATTTAGAAAACCTTTTTTTTTTGAAAACCAGTGCAGACATCTTGGGTACTGCCTTCTTCTCACGTCTTTTTTTACATTATTTTTTAGACAAGTCCTTCAACTAGCGGGATACTATTATGCCGCGTACACACGATCGGCATTCCGGCCCCCAAAAGACCGATGAGACTTTTTCGTCGGAAAATGCGACCGTGTGTATGCTATATCGGACTTTTGCTGGTCGAATTCCAGCCAGCAAAAAATTGAGAGCATGTTCTCAATTTTTTGGTCAGGAAAAGTTCCTATCCGAAAATGTGATCGTCTGTGGCAATTCCGACGCGCAAAATTCCTAAGAATGCTTGGAAACAATTCGGCGCATGCTCGGAAGCATTGAACTTAATTTTCTCAGCTTTTTGTAGTGTTGTACATCACTGCATTCTTGACGGTTGTAAGTTCAGCGAACTTTTGCGTGACCGTGTGTATGCAAGGTAAATTGAGCGGAATCCCGTCGGAAAAGCCGCCATATCTTTTTCCGACGAGAAGTTCGATCGTGTGTCCGCGGCATTACAGTATATAATTAGGTGACTATTGTGATTAATTGCTTATTTAGTTCCCTATATATAGCGCTTTATTTGTGCATGCTATTGTACTGTCCCACACAACATATTTTGTCTGCATTATATGATCCACCATCCTTGTGTAACACTCCTGTAACGATATGTAAGTTGACACACGAGATACAGCATGCTGTTTGGATTTTCTGACATACAGTGGGGACGGAAAGTATTCAGACCCCCTTTTTCACTCTTTGTTATATTGCAGCCATTTGCTAAAATCATTTACCGTATATACTTGAGTATAAGTCGTTCCGAGTATAAGTCGAGGCCCTAATTTACTACAAAAAAAATGGGAAAAACTTATTGACCCGAGTATAAGACGAGGGTGAGAAATGCACAGCTACTGTAAGTGGAAAAGAGGGTCAACAATGCCCATTTGCAGCATCACTGTGCCCATTTGCATGCCTCACTGTGCCCATTTGCAGCCATAGGTCCCCTGAACTTCAAACTCGGTAGTTAAGGGTTCCTAGATGCCCCCTAGCTGCAGCCAAAATTTGGGGTCTCTGAACCCAAAGGGTCCTGAAATGACATTGCTGCAGATGGACACAGTTGACTGAATTTGGGGCCCCGTATCTTGGGGCCACTTAGGAACCCCAAATTTGGTGTGCAAACCCAGTGGAACTAGCACCATAAAATTTCCAAAGCTGGGGTTTCTAGCACCAAGTGGCCCCGAGATACAGGGCCCCAAAAATCAGTTCAGAAAATGTCAAGCACTTTTCTGCAGCAGAGAATGACATTTTCCGAACCGGTTTTGGGGCCCCGTATCTCAGGGCCACTTGGTGCTAGGAACCCCAGCTTTAGATATGTTATGGTACCAGTTCCACTGGGTTTTCACACCAAATTTGGGGTTCCTAGCACCAAGTGGCCCTGAGATATGGGGCCCCAAATTCGGTTCAGAAAATGTCAAGCACTTTTCTTCAGCAGAGAATGACATTTTCCGAACCGATTTTGGGGCCCCGTATCTCGGGGCCACTTAGTGTTAGGAACTTCATCTTTGGATATGTTGTGGTAGCAGTTCCACTGTGTTTGCACACCAAATTTGGCGTTCCTAGCACCAAGTGGCCCTGAGATACGGGGCCCCAAATTCGGTTCGGAAAATGAAATTTTTTGCTGCAGAAAAGTGCTTGACTCAAGTATAAGTCGAGGGGGGCACTTTCAGCACAAAAAATGTGCTGAAAAATTCGACTTATACTCGAGTATATACGGTAAGTTCATTTTTTTCCTCTCCTCATGAATGTACACACAGCACCCCATATTGACAGAAAAACACAGAATTGTTGACATTTTTGCAGATTTATTAAAAAAGAAAAACTGAAATATCAAATGGTCCTAAGTATTCAGACCCTTTGCTGTGACACTCATATATTTAACTCAGGTGCTGTCCATTTCTTCTGATCATCCTTGAGATGGTTCTACACCTTCATTTGAGTCTAGCTGTGTTTGATTATACTGATTGGACTTGATTAGGAAAGCCACACACCTGTCTATATAAGACCTTACAGCTCACAGTGCATGTTAGAGCAAATGAGAATCATAGGGTCAAAAGAACTGCCTGAAGAGCTCAGAAACAGAATTGTGGCAAGGCACAGATCTGGCCAAAGTTACAAAAAAATTTCTGCTGCACTTAAGGTTCCTAAGAGCACAGTGTCCTCCATAATCCTTAAATGGAAGACGTTTGGGAAGACCAGAACCCTTCCTAGAGCTGGCCGCCCGGCCACACTGAGCTATCGGGGGAGAAGAGCCTTGGTGAGAGAGGTAAAGAAGTACCCAAAGATCACTGTGGCTGAGCTCCAGAGATGCAGTCGGGAGATGGGAGAAAGTTGTAGAAAGTCAACCATTACTGCATCCCTCCACCAGTCGGGGCTTTATGGCAGAGTGGCCCGACAGAAGTCTCTCCTCAGTGCAAGACACATGAAAGCCCGCATGGAGTTTGCTAAAAAACACCTGAAGGACTCCAAGATGGTGAGAAATAAGATTCTCTGGTCTGATAAGACCAAGATAGAACTATTTGGCCTTAATTCTAAGCGGTATGTGTGGAGAAAACCAGGCACTGCTCATCACCTGTCCAATACAGTCCCAACAGTGAAGCATGGTGGTGGCAGCATCATGCTGTGGGGGTGTTTTTCAGCTGCAGGGACAGGACGACTGGTTGCAATCGAGGGAAAGATGAATGCGGCCAAGTACAGGGATATCCTGGACGAAAACCTTCTCCAGAGTGCTCAGGACCTCAGACTGGGCCGAAGGTTTACCTTCCAACAAGACAATGACCCTAAGCACACAGCTAAAATAATGAAGGAGTGGCTTCACAACAACTCTGTGACTGTTCTTGAATGGCCCAGCCAGAGCCCTGACTTAAACCCAATTGAGCATCTCTGGAGAGACCTAAAAATGGCTGTTCATCAACATTTACCATCCAACCTGACAGAACTGGGAGGATCTGCAAGGAGGAATGGCAGAGGATCCCCAAATCCAGGTGTGAAAAACTTGTTGCATGTTTCCCAAAAAGACTCATGGCTGTATTAGATCAAAAGGGTGCTTCTACTAAATACTGAGCAATGGGTCTGAATACTTAGAACCATGTGATATTTCAGTTTTTCTTTTATAATAAATCTGCAAAAATGTCAACAATTCTGTGTTTTTTTGTCAATATGGGATGCTGTGTGTACATTAATGAGGAAAAAAAAATGAACTTAAATGATTTTAGCAAATGGCTGCAATATAACAAAGAGTGAAAAATTTAAGGGGGTCTGAATACTTTTCGTCCCCACTGTATGTTAAGTATTGATTATTGTAACTTTTTCTTTTGTATCAGCCATTTTCTTTTCTGCCAAGTTAATAGGGTCCTGAGGAAGCAATTAGGTGAAACGCTTCAACCTCTTGGAACATTTAGCAAAGACACAATGGCTTTCTAATACATGGCGTATTTTGTTCTATGTCACATGAATACATGGTTTTAACAACCTTTATTGCAATAATTTGTATAAAAATTTGCTATTTTAATATAATTTATATTGCCGTCCTTCTGTGGGTTCCCTCTCTCCTCTCCCCCCTTTTCTTTTCTCTTCCTCTTATCCCATTTTCCGCTTTCTCCTTTTTTAAATTTTCCTATGTCCCCTGTGGTGCACTATAACAGTACAGTATATATTTCCAACATCCAGATATATGGTATTGTCCTTGCTCCTATATGTGTGTTTCCTTTTTGTTGTTATGTTCCCCATGGGCTCTCCAGGCTACTTGTCACCACTCTCTGATGTAATACTATACAAGTAATTTTGTGATATATATACCTTTTACAATATAATGATTTATACCATGAAATATAATTTGCCCTGTTATGTGGAATGTCACACTGAATGTAGAAAATATATGTACATTTTTTCTGATAACAAAAGATGATGCTGTGTGTTAAGAAATTAATTTGTGATTTTGCTACATGAAACATTAATTGCCATATCTTGTACATGCTGTTACAGTATTTGACAGGATCTGAAGCAGGTCAAGCCACGAAACGCGTTGGATGAAATACACAAAACTGGATCTTGAATCCAGGATTACATCACCCTGGACAAGCAGTTTGTTAACTAGTTTTTTATGGAATAAACCCCATTCTTTTAAGAATTGGAGAATGTTCTAAATAAAATTATGTACAAATGATTTTATATATAACTTGTTGGCTCAGTGGTCATTAACACAAAAAAGTACAAAAAAAGTCCCAAACCTTACTCAGATTTCTATAATTACTTCCTGTCCTAGGGTGACATTGCTGCTCTTTCATAGATACAAAACAGGGAGAGAGTCCTGTCACCCTAGGACAGTAAGTATGTTTCTCGCAGGATCACCAGGGGAAAATAAATGTATCATGTATATTCACTGAACATATCAATGTATCATGTATGGTCATTGGACATATCAATGTATAATTTATATTCATTGGGCATATCAATATATCATCTATAGTCATTGGACATATCCATGTATCATGTATGTGTTAGGGCTGGCTTAGCCCTTCCTTCTCTGAGCTGGCTGCTCAGCTGTCGGCTAATTGCCAGCTCTCTTCTCTCTCCACAGTTAACCAGCTGTTTTGGATCTGCTCGTCAGTCCCGCCTACTTAAAGATTTCCAGCTTACTTCATTCCTGCCTTCACCCTGGTCATATCACAAGAAACCATCTCCTGCGTTCCTGTTTAAAGACTGGCTTTGCCGACATCCCTTCTGGCTCCTTATCCTGCTTGCTGTTCCTCTACTTGGATCCCTGACTTCTGGCCTGGCTGATTACCCGATCTGGTTACTGAACTCTGGCTTGGCCGATTACCCGATCTGGTTACTGAACTCTGGCTTGACTGACTATCCGATCCGATTACTGGAATCTGGCTATGCTTTGACTACGCTTACTCTATTTACCTTTTTATTTTTATTAAAAAAACAAGTGTGATTTTACTGTACTTCTGTCTCGGTCTGGTTCACGGTTTCTGACAGTGGGTGAAGGCCATGAATTCAGAAGATACAGTCAATCCACTTGTTGGTAATATTTTTTCCAGATTGGATGAACAAGATCACTGCATGGATCAGTTTGCCATGGCGTTACAAACGCTCCTGAGTCGCACAGCTCACCTGGAATCCCCCACTGTGGCTGCTCCAGTACAACCTCAGTTGCAGGCCGTCCCTGCTGCTGCGCCAGTCTCTGTGCAGGCACCCGCCTTGAGTATTACCTTTATAAGAGGTATGTCTGATTCCGTCCCGCTTCCCCAGCGATTTAGGGGATATCCAGTTCAATGCAGAGGGTTTCTCAACCAAGTTGAGATATACTTTGAGATGCTGCCCCAGGCGTTTCCCACGGACAGAAGCAAAGTAGGGTTTGTGATATCTTTGCTTTCTGAGAAAGCCCTGGCCTGGGCTAACTGGGCCTAGCGATGCAAAAACCTGTTGTCTTGAGTTACCCTGAGTTTGTGACCTCCTTTAAAAGGGTATTTGATGTTCCCGCATGCTCCGCCTCTGCTGCCTTATATCCATCAAACAGAGTACAAGAACTGTTGCCGACTACGCCATTGAGTTCTGTACTCTGGCAGCAGAGGTTGCTTGGAACAATGAGGCCCTCGTGGCTGCTTTTTCTCGTGGTCTCTCGAATTCCATCAAGGATGAGATAGCAGCCTGAGATATACCCACTGATCTGGAGAGCTTGATCTCGTTTGCCATCCTCATTGACTCCAGACTCAGAAAAAGACTTTCTTTTAAGGAACGCTTGCAGAAGCCTCCTGTACGTTTGCCTCCGAGCTTTGCAGTTACACCCGTGCCTCCCTCACCTCCCATGCCTCCTGGTACCGAGTCGGTCAGTGAAGATGAACCCATGCACTTGGGCTTCACACGTCTCTCTGCGGATGAGAAAGCCTTTTGGAGGAGGGAGAGATTGTGCCTTTATTGTGGCCAGGCAGGTCACTTTTTAAAGTCTTGTCCTACCTGTCCTGGGAACACCCGAACCTTGAGGTCCTGTCATGGACAGACCTTAGGTGGTGTTGTGTCGTCCCCAGTTATCCAGAAGGATAAGCCCCTGGTTTCAGTCACCCTTTCTTGGGCTAAGTCATCTATCGAGATACAGGCTCTAATCGACTCTGGGGCTGCAGGCCTGTTCATTAATGCTACCTTTGTATCAAAGCACTCGATTCCACTGCAGCTGCGTGACACTCCACTTGCCATTGAGACCTCTACAGCCTGCCCATGTGACTCATGAGACGGTTCTGTTGTCCATGGCCGTAGGGGCTCTTCACCGTGAGATAATCCAATTCCAAGTGATTTCCTCTCCTAAGCTTCCGCTGGTTATTGGTTATCCTTGGTTACAGAGGCACAACCCCTCTTTTGATTGGCTCCATGCTGAGGTTCTCTCCTGGTCACAACAATGCAGTGAAACATGCTTCCGGAAGGTAGCCAAGGTCCTGTGTACTTTTTCACTCTCCTCTCTGCCAGAGGAATACTGTGATTTTAGCGATGTCTTTGACAAAGGTCAAGCCGGTAGTTTGCCTCCACACCGGCCGTATGATTGTGCAATTGACCTTCAACCTGGTGCCGCTCCCCCTCGTGGCCGGGTTTACCCTCTGTCGGTCTTGAAGGATAAAGCCATGGAGGAGTATGTTGCAGACACACTTTCTCGGGGTTTCATCCGCAAGTCCTCATCTCCTGCTGGTGCTGGTTTCTTATTTATGAAGAAGAGGAGCGGTGAACTGAGACCTTGTATTGATTATAGGGGTCTCAATAATTTCATGATTAAGAATGCCTACCCGATCCCGTTGATTACAGAGTTATTTGACCGCCTCAAGGGAGCAACGGTTTTCACTAAGCTTGATCTGAGAGAAGCTTACAATCTCGTGAGGATTAAGGAGGGAGATGAGTGGAAAACTGCATTTAATACCAGAACAGGCCATTATGAGTATCTTGTAATGCCTTTTGGCCTTTGTAACGCCCCGGCAGTTTTCCAGGAATTTATTAATGATGTCCTCCGAGCTTTGTTGCAGTTATGTGTGGTGGTGTTATCTCGATGATATCCTCATATTTTCCAAGTCCATGGAGAGCCACCACACAGATGTCTGTCGTGTGCTTCAGAAATTAAGAGAGAACAATCTCTATTGTAAACTGGAGAAGTGTGAGTTCCATCAGGAACAGGTTAAATTCCTGGGCTATGTCATTTCCACTACTGGTTTTTCGATGGACCCAGAGAAACTTTCAGCAGTACTACAGTGGCCTCGACCCGCGGGGTTACGTCCTCTGCAGCGTTTCCTGGGTTTTGCCAACTATTATCGGAAGTTTATTCGTAACTTCTCGTCTCTGGTCAAGCCCCTGACCGATATGACCAGAAAGAATGGTAACCCACAGAGTTGGTCTCCGGAGTCCATTAAGGCCTTTGAAAGTCTCAAGGCTGCCTTTGTTTCTGCTCCTGTGTTGACACATCCTGATCCTACGTTACCTTTCATCCTTGAAGTTGATGCTTCTGAGACTGGTGTTGGCGCCCTTCTGTCTCAACGTCCTACCTCTGAGAGTGCTATGCATCCTTGTGGCTACTTTTCCAAGGAATTGTCATCTGCCGAGTGCAATTACGAGATTGGTGACATAGAGCTGTTGGCAATCATTTTAGCCCTGAAAGGTACCACTGTGCCAGTTCTCATTCTTACTGACCATAAGAATCTCACATTCTTGTCTGAGGCTAAATGCCTCTCTCCCAGAAGGGTGTGATGGGCTCTTTTCTTGTCAAGTTTCAATTACATTGCCTTATTCTTACCCAATACTAAGAATGTAAGCGCTGACGCCTTGTTACAACAATTTTCCTCCACTTCCAAGTTGGAGTCGGTTTTGGTTCCTATGATTTCTCCTGATCGTATTCTGGCTACAGTTCGCACCAGTCTTACTTCTCCTTTGAGTGACAAAATTCTTGCTGCTCAGGTCGATGCTCCTCCTGAGAAACCTTGTGACCGCTGCTTTGTCCCAGAGTGTCTCCATACTGCTGTGCTCCAGAATTACCATTTTCCCATGGCAGCTGGCCACCCTGGTAAGAATTAACTCGTTTGGGCCATTTACCAACAATTCTGGTGGCCTAGTCTACGTGCTGATGTAAATGCCTTCGTAGCTGCCTGTTCCGTGTGTGCTCAGAGTAAGACTCTACGACACCCTCCAGTGGGCCTCCTACAACCCATACCCAATGGAGAGAAGCCCTGGACCCACCTGTCTATGGATTTCATTGTGGAGTTGCCCAACTCCCAAGACAAAACAGTTATCCTTATGGTGGTTGACCGGTTCTCAAAGATGTGTTATTGTATTCCACTTAAGAAGTTGCCCACTTCTAAGGAACTGGCTTACATTTTTGCTCGGGAGATCTTTCCCTTACATGGGCTACCCAAGGTGATTGTCTCGGACAGGGGTAGTCAGTTTGTGTCCTGGTTCTAGCAAGCCTTTTGTGCACAGCTGGGAATTCAGCTTGCTTTCTCCTCTGCGTATCACCCGCAGTCTAATGGGGCTGCAGAACGAGCCAATTAGTCCTTGGAGCAATTCCTACATTGCTATATTTCTGACCATCACAACAACTGGTCAGACCAATTACCATGGGCAGAGTTTGCTCACAACAGTGCCTAAACAGAGAAAGAGGCATTATTATACTGCTTGGAAAGGCTGCTATTGGATCCATCATAAACGAAGTGGTTATCCTAAATAAACCAAAGGTGCATATTCTTATTTTATCTGGTGAGTGGCCATTGCACTAGGTTGTGGTGAAGTCACAATAAGTGGTGAATTAGAAGCACATTATATTGAAGAGGAACGTTACTATTGCACAGAAGTGATCACTCACTGAGGATATCCAGTGTACTGTGGTGTATACGTATATGTCGAGGACGTTTTTTTGCACCGTGCAGTACACATACATATTAATATGTGAAATTTAATGATCACTAAGTAATATTGGCACATCTTTAGTTTTCATTTTTTCAATTTTGTTGTAATTTTTTTAGCACTAGCACTTTAAACAATGGTTGGTAACACCTTAAGATATCTTCACTAAAGTTATCTTTGTAATTAGGACTATCATGTGGGGAAAGAAAATTTTTTATACTAAAATAGTCGGCATAGAAAAGCAGGCTGTCTAGGATATTTTTTCTATTTTGTATAGTTTTTTCCCATTTTGTATATTTTGCATATTTTATATTTCGGGAGTGGTAACACATATAGAATTGAGCACAATCCACTTTTATATCATTTAAACTCTACCATTTTTGGGTAGGTTTATATGATTGCAGCAAACTAGATTGAGGAGTTATATATTTTGAGTTTTGCGCCGATAGCACACCCTGTTGGATAACACATATGCTTTGACTAAGCTTACTCGATTTACCTTTTTATTTTTTTTTAATAAACAAGTGTATACTGTACTTCTGTCTCGGTCTGGTTCATGGTTTCTGACAGTATGGTCATTGGACATATCAATGTATCATTTATATTCATTGGCCATATCAATATCTCGTTTATATTTAATGAACATATCAATGTATCATCTATATTCATTGGCCATATCAATGTATCACGTATAGTCATTGGACATATCAATGTATCATTTATATTCATTGAACATATCAATATATCGTTTATATTTAATGAACATATCAATGTATCATCTATATTCATTGGACATATCAATGTATCATGTATGGTCATTAAACATATCAATGTATTATGTATATTCATTGAACATATCAACGTATAATCTATATTCATTGAACATATCAATGTATCATTTATATTCATTGGACATATCAATGTATCGAGTATATTAATCTTGACATACTGTATCAATGTATCATCTATATTCATTGGACATATCAATATATCATGTATTGGACATATGATCCCCTTAAAGTGTTACTAAACCCAGGACCCTGCATTCACTATATCTGTTCTCTCACAGTATCACAGAACATGGATATGCATTTTTTTTTAGTAAATATAAACTGCTAAATACCTTTTCTCATCGGTAGTTAGAACAGTTTTGTGACTTCTATCAGTGTCTGGTTAAAGCTTGTAGGAGGAGTGTACATTCTACTCGGATTGTCCTATGAGGCTTCAGGATCCCTGATCCTCTGTCTGGACAGTGCTGATTGGCCATGTGCTGAACACATGCACCCTCCCAAGGAAAGAAAAAAAAAAAAAACTCTAGCAATACACACCAAATAGAGCATGTGCAGAGTGCCTCCTAGGGCTCTTGTTCTATCAGAATATGGTTTGTGGACTGTGGAAGAAGGAGAGGATCAGAGAAGACAAGATCAGACAGACTTTTAACACAATGTGGAGGATTAACCCCTTAGGTTCCACAGTGAGTATAAATGGTGGTGCTGATTGGTAGAACTTGCAAACAGACGAACCTGCATTCCATTTTTCAGAAAAGTCAGGAGTGCTGCTTATACAAATATAAACTCCAGGAAGTGCAACAACCAACACATCATTAGCATATATAGCAGGATCACCTCCTAAATACTTGAAAGCCACTGCTTAGTCGCCCTCTGAAAAGCCACTCAGAGCCTTTTAGAGCATGGGCTATCATGAACCTATCATAACTGACTAATGGGTAGCAGTAAAACCCACTAGGAGTACATTTACTATGCTATCTAAAACTGAAAAAAGAAAGATTTGGGGGGGGGGTGTACACTTTGTAGTTGACACAGGCTTCTCTCTTTTACTGAGTAGGCTTAGGCTTGGTTCACACTGGATGCCGATGCAGCTCACAACAGGGGTCCGGTGCGTCCTGGTTCACCCTCTCAGGTCCGATTTCAGCCTGAATTTTAGGCTGAATTCGGACCAGAAACAGACCAAAAGACGCACAGGGCTCCTGTGCAAATTCGCACCGGAGCCGCATTGGAGATTTGTGAACCGGCTCCATAGAGAGCTGTAGAAAAAAGAGGGGAAAGGGGAAAAGGGAATGGTGAGACTTTATATGAAGCACAACACCAAAACCATAGAGAGCTGGTCACATTCTCCTGCAATTGCGAATTAGATGCAGGGATCCCGCATCCAATTCGCAATAGTGTGAACCCAGCCTTACTCTGACTTTGCTGCAGACTGTGGGCATCTCGTAGTGTGCATTTTAGCTTGTTCGGAAAATTTGAGAACCTGCTCTCAAACATTTGTGTGCGGAAATTCCGATAGCAAATGTTCGATGGAGCGTACACACGGTCGGAATTTCCGACGGGAAATGTTCGATGTGAGCTTGTTGTCGGAAAGTCTGACCGTGTGTATGCTCCATCGAACATTTGCTGTCGGAATTTCCGCACACAAATGTTTGAGAGCAGGTTCTCAAATTTTCCGACAATAAAACTTGTTATCGGAAATTTCGAGCGTGTGTACACAAGTCTGACGCACAAAATTCCACGCATGCTCGGAATCAAGTACGAGTGGCACACTGGCTATTGAACTTCCTTTTTATAGTCCCATCGTACATGTTGTACGTCACCGCGTTCTTGATGTTCGGAATTTCTGACAACATTTGTGTGACCGTGTGTATGCAAGACATCCGTCGGAAATAAATCCACGGTTTTGTTGTCGGACTGTCCGATCATGTGTATGGGGCATTAGGCTTTGACAAAAAAAAAACTTGCATTCTTCATTTTAGTAAATTCCACATTTACCGTCTCTGGGCTGTCCCTTACATTCACTGGATTTTAGCTGTGTGAAGTACAAAGGGTGGTCTGTATGCAAACACCAATGTTGATGGGGGGGGGAGCCAGGAAAAAAAGAAAACTGATTAAACCTTAGCTTTTTCTTACCGGCTGAAAATGGGATGAAGGTTTCTTTCTTAAAAAAAAATTCCACTAGCATCCAGAAAATGTTCAGGATAAAACTCTTTTGGTTTTTTAAAGTGGGCCTCATCAAACAACACAGATGTTAGCAATGGAATTACATATGTCCCCTGAAAAATATTAACATTTAATTAGTATAATACTATACAAAGTAGTCCAACAAAGTCGATTTTTCTATAGTTATGTCTTAGTTGATTGCCTCAGTAGATTAATGTTGGCCATCTGTTTTTGATTTACTCTTTTATTTTATCCTATGTTTTATTCAAAACTGTTGTTTTGTGGAACAATACAATTACCCACAACAATCTTCATGTTGAAAAAAATCAATCGGGACCTGTTGGCTATTCCTGTGAAAATAATTGATATTTTGGAGGCCATACAATTTCACCTTTAAAATATCAATTACGTACAATTAATTGAAAATTGTTAATCAACCCTCCAAACCACCCACCCCTTCCAATGTTCCCCTTTTCTTTGTGTCTCTAATGACCTCTGATCTTGAGGGAAGACTTTCCAACAAGATTTTGGAGTTTGTGGGAATTTGTACTCATTCACTCAAATAAACATTTGCATTTGGGTGGCAAAAATATAAATGCAATCTATACACTAGGTGGAGAGCCTCTGGGGGAATCTAGGATGGAAAAGGACCTGGGGGTCCCAGTAGACGATAAGCTCAGCAATGGCATGCAATGCCAAGCTGCTGCTAACAAAGCAAACAGAATATTGGCATGCATTAAAAAGGGGATCAACTCCAGAGATAAAACGATAATTCTCCCACTTTACAAGACTCTGGTCCAGCCGCACCTAGAGTATGCTGTCCAGTTCTGGGCACCAGTCCTCAGGAAGGATGTACTGGAAATGGAGCGAGTACAAAGAAGGGCAACAAAGCTATTAAAGGGTCTGGAGGATATTAGTTATGAGGAAAGGTTACGAGCACTGAACTTATTCTCTCTGGAGAAGAGACACTTGAGAGGGGATATGATTTCAATATATAAATACCATACTGGTGACCCCACAATAGGGATAAAACCTTTTCGCGAAAGGGAGTTTAGCAAGACACGTGGCCACTCCTTAAAATTAGAAGAAAAGAGGTTTAACCTTAAACTACATAGAGGGTTCTTTACTGTAAGAGCAGCAAGGATGTGGAATTCCCTTCCACAGGCGGTGGTCTCAGCGGGGAGCAGCGATAGTTTCAAAAAACTATTAGATAAGCACCTGAACAACCACAACATACAGGGATATACAATGTAATGCTGACATATAATCACACACATAGGTTGGACTTGATGGATTTGTGTTTTTTTTCAACCTCACCTACTACAGTGGGGACGGAAAGTATTCAGACCCCCTTAAATTTTTCACTCTTTGTTATATTGCAGCGATTTTCTAAAATCATTTAAGTTAATTTTTTTCCTCATTAATGTATACACAGCACCCCATATTGACAGAAAAACACAGAATTGTTGACATTTTTGCAGATTTATTAAAAAAGAAAATGAAATATCACATGGTCCTAAGTATTCAGGCCCTTTGCTCAGTATTTAGTAGAAACACCCTTTTGATCTAATACAGCCATGAGTCTTTTTGGGAAAGATGAAACAAGTTTTTCCCACCTGGATTTGGGGATCCTCTACCATTCCTCCTTGCAGATCCTCTCCAGTTCTGTCAGGTTGGATGGTAATTGTTGGTGGACAGCCATTTTTAGGTCTCTCCAGAGATGCTCAATTGAGTTTAAGTCAGGGCTCTGGCTGGGCCATTCAAGAACAGTCACAGAGTTGTTGTGAAGCCACTCCTTGGTTATTTTAGCTGTGTGCTTAGGGTCATTGTCTTGTTGGAAGGTAAACCTTTGGCCCAGTCTAAGGTCCTGAGCACTCTGGAGAATGTTTTTGTCCAGGATATCCCTGTGCCTGGTTTTCTCCACACATACCACTTGGAATTAAGGCCAAAAAGTTCTATTTTGGTCTCATCAGACCAAAGAATCTTATTTCTTACCATCTTGGATTCCTTCAGGTGTTTTTTAGCAAACTCCATGCAGGCTTTCATGTGTCTTGCACTGAGGAGAGGCTTCCGTCAGGCCACTCTGCCATAAAACCCCGACTGGTGGAGGGCTGCAGTGATGGTTGACTTTTTACAACTTTCTTCCACCTCCTGACTGCATCTCTGGAGCTCAGTCATAGTGATCTTTGGGTTCTTCTTTAACTCTCTCACCAAGGATCTTCTCCCCCGATAGCTCAGTTTGACCAGACGGCCAGCTG
Source organism: Lithobates clamitans (assembly GCA_037952925.1). NCBI lineage: Eukaryota > Metazoa > Chordata > Amphibia > Anura > Ranidae > Lithobates > Lithobates clamitans. The sequence goes on along the minus strand of JBBGZY010000167.1, from coordinate 914,546 downwards.
TAGGAAGGGTTCTGGTCATCCCAAACGTCTTCCATTTAAGGATCATGGAGGCCACTGTGCTCTTAGGAACCTTAAGTGTAGCAGAATTTTTTTTGTAACCTTGGCCAGATCTGTGCCTTGGCACAATTCTGTCTCTGAGCTCTTCAGGCAGTTCCTTTGACCTCATGATTCTCATTTGCTCTGACATGCACTGTGAGCTGTAAAGTCTTATATAGACAGGTGTGTGGCTTTCCTAATCAAGTCCAATCAGTATAATCAAACACAGCTAGACTCAAATGAAGGTGTAGAACCATCTCAAGGATGATCAGAAGAAATGGACAGCACCTGAGTTAAATATATGAGTGTCACAGCAAAGGGTCTGAATACTTAGGACCATGTGATATTTCAGTTTTTCTTTTTTTAATAAATCTGCAAAAATGTCAACAATTCTGTGTTTTTCTGTCAATATGGGGTGCTGTGTGTACATTAATGAGGGAAAAAATGAACTTAAATGATTTTAGCAAATGGCTGCAATATAAAAAAGAGTGAAAAATGTATGGGGGTCTGAATACTGTAACTATAGTCATCACACCCACACATTTTGTAGTTTCCTTATTAAGCTGAATTTTAGACATAATGTATTTTAATTCACTTTTTGATTAACACAGTTCATGTATGTATTCCCTTATTGAATTCATCACCCATAACTGATTAAACTTTGTTTTTAATTTATTATTATTCTGTTATTACCACTCATGACGTTGTAAGCACTTTTACAGGTTCATTCTTCTATTCATCCCACTTATGCAATAACATCACAATATCCTTATCAGTTTATTTATTAATCATTTATTATTTTATTTGAGCTCAACCAAGTTCTTCGTACAAGTTTGGCGTTCCATTAATTACTCATCAATTGTGAATTGTGCAATAGAATTGTCCAATGGATATTCATTGCCATTGTTATTTTATATATATATATATATATATATATATATATATATATATATATATACATTGTGGCAGAGCGTTGCCCTTGTCCTTCCCCAGAATTGTGTCCTTCCCCAGAATTCTCAACCGGACAGGTTGAGGGGCTCCAGGGAGCTTGTAACTTGAAGAGGAAACTGGCATTTCGGTTTCCTCAGTGTTTTACTTTGGGACCTGGAGCCTGGGGATTTTTGGAGAGATCTGGCTGCGATAAAATTCCCAGTCCTGGGTCCTGACAGCCAGCATAGTGATTGGTCAGATGTGTGCTGGGCTTTTAGTAGTAACCTGACCATGGTTCTGGGCTCCACCCCGGCAGATAGGAAGTCTGGCCAGGAGTCAGGAGGGCTGCAAGTGAGAGCCAACTAGGCTGAATGTCATTTTGTTGATGGAAAAAGGAATGCTGAAAACCCTGCGAGGGAAATCTATGTTTGTTTGCTGAACTTGCTTTTAATAAAAATGGGCAAACAAACTCATTAAAAAGAAGAAACAGAGAGTGGCGGTGTTCTTAAAGCTCTACATTTGACGCTAGTTCCTTTACAATATACAGTATATATATATATATGTATATATAGTATCAACGTATTTATATATTTTAACAGTACTATAATTCAATAATACTTTTACTTTTCAATATTTAATGAGAGCTTTTTTTACCATAGGTATTGCTGTTATGCCATATTTTATGGCCCCCGGGGGAGACATCATGCCTCGTGCCCCCGTCTTCCTTGGCTGGTGGGGGTGGGATTTGGCCTCCTGCTCATCGGCGTCATGCTTTGACACCGCAATCATAGACGTTGTTTTAACGTCTTTTTTATTCCATCCTTAGCCACGCACGAGAGGGGTGGAGACCCACCGCTGATGGCTTCTCCACATGCAGCTGGGAATTCCCTCCCCACCTCTCTTGAGCAGTCTGGCCAATCAGGTATGATGCTAACGGGGCCCCTCCTTGGGAGTGAGTATATCAGTAGCCTTGGAGCAGCTGATGGTTTATTTGCTTGTTTCAATCTCAAGGAAGCATATCCTGATCCTACACACAGGTTATCCTCCTTGCTGGGAGATCAGCCATCCCTTTTGGTATGTTTTTATTTTTGTTATGTTTTTCTCCCCTTACTTTGTTTTTTTCACATACACCTCCGTTTGTAGTCCCCTTGTGGGAACACATAGGCATTTTTTCTCCATTACTTTCACACCTTTACACATTTAGCCAATCCCCTTTTTCTGACACATTTTTCTCGGAACACCATGCACTTTCGGTGTACACATAGCCTATTGGATCATGCTGTGACCACTATGCTGGGCTCCGAGCGCTGTTCTCCTTCCTTGGAGGGTTTCCCCGTTTCAACCCCGAAGGAGACATCATGCCTCGTGCCCCCATCTTCCTTGGCGGATACCAGACTTGGCTTTGAGGTTGTCAGTAAGTATCCCAATCCATCTCCACCTTGTTGGGACTTGATTCCCCTGCCCCCCCTTATTCTAAGGATACCATCATTAATTCCTGTTTTTTCCTTCCAAGTACAATACCTTATAACACTCCTGATGAATGGCTGTAACGCCAGGAAACGCGTAGAGTGCCACTAGATGCCAACAGTTACTTGTTTTTATTTTATTTGTCTTTCAATCGATTTATTATACCATGTATATTTGCCATGTCTACTTTATATTTGTATTGCATGCTATGAGCAGCATATTTAGTGTAAGTATGGTGACTACCTATCTATTTGATACAAAATATCTGATATGTATTGTAAATTGCAATAAATAAATCACGTACTGTACTTTCATATTTATGTTGTCACTTTCTCTCAACATGGCGTACCCTCATTTAAAGTCCCACAAAATTCCTCCTTTTTATCCACTAAATCAGGGATGGAGGCCGCCATGTGTTTCGTACAGTGTGTGTCAGGTCACGTCCATTCACTGTATACCAAATATTTGGGTGGAAGACACCTGTTTACAGTGACCTGCCACACCTTATACTCCATAAATTTCTGTTTGTCACCCTATTACTTGGCCATAACAGTGTTCAGCTATTTTTTATTAGATTCATTCCCTATTTGTATTAGATTAAAATGTTATTTTTTCCCTATGTATTATCTTCGACCCATTAGCCTTTCCAGACTACCCTCCAGTACCCTCATTTAAAGTCCCACAAAATTCCTCCTTTTTATCCACTAAATCAGGGATGGAGGCTGCCATGTGTTTCGTACATTGTGTGTCAGGTCATGTCCATTTACTGCATACCATATTTTATGGCCCCTGTGTAGCTTTTCCCGAAAGGGTTAATGGTTTAAGAGCAGCTTACACAATCAACCTTAAATTCAGGTCATGGGTACCCCTTAAGTGAGACTGATGAAAGGGGAACTCCCCCAGAAACACATGTTTCTGCACTGGCGTCTCTGTTACGGCGTCTCTGTTACTACGTCTCTGTTACTAGGTGGCTCCTCAATGACAGTGGTCGGCCCATTCTACCTGCATACGGAATCAGTGGTGTTTGTGTCACAGCGGGTTTCCATCCAACCTGGCCAGGCTTCACCCAGCCCCCCGAGCCTTAGAGCAGACTTTTCACCGATTGGCTGCCAGTGTCCAGTATTACATGCCTTTCTCTCCAGTTCACTTGTGAGTGCATTTTAATTCTTTTTACAATCAATAAATGGCAACACACATTCACTATAATATGATCTGTTTGTGCTGGATCTGGTTGTCTTTCTGTTTTCCTGCATGATCCCATCATTTGGGCTGAGCCCTTGTTCATATTTTTTACTTTTCTTGTTTACTAATGTTAATGATTTGAATGTACAATGTATATGTAAAGTGGTGCGCAAATTCTATAAATATCCAAAATAAAGAAATAATCTATAATTCGGACAAGCCGTGTTTTTGTGTCACAATTTTCCTTTGAAACCAGTGCAGGTTTTCATTTTTCACCAAACAAAAGGTGTCAGATAACAACCCTGGATTGTACTGAATGAATCTCATAGAGGGACGAAGAAGAAATTGACAATGGGACAATCCAGCATCTGATCTCTTAAAGGACAATTCTACTTTTTAAAAAGAAAGTGCATCTAATTCCTATTTTTTTTTCTTTTGCTTTGCATATCGACTCCACCCCCCCACCCCCACCAGCTTTTTATTTATTATTATTATTATTATTTATTTGATTATGTAATACTGTATGTATTTATTTATGTGAAGATGATGCTGAAGATATTCTCTCTCTCTAATTGTGCTGATGGCTACTGTCCAGCAGTATGCATTTATCACTAGATGGGAAAATATGATGCATGACCTCCAGCGGTATTGCTAAAATTGGCAGCACACTTTAAAAAATGCATTCAGCTTAAAGTATAACTAAAGGCAAAACTTTTTTTTTTGTTTTGGATAAAGTGTAGAGGGATTAGAACACCTTCAGGTTTTTATTGCTGTCTGTTCCTCCCAATAGGGAGATTAACCCACTTTATTTGTCCTATTTACTATTATCATTGAAAGTGAAAGTAAAAGAAAATGCCAAATTATGGGCTGTCCCCAGAAAAGTAATAGAGGGAAAATCTTCCAATGGGGACACAAGTTCTGGTGACCTGGGGGTCCCCAAGGAATTCTCTTAATTTACAAGGATTTCCTCTCACTTCCTGTTTTCGGTATGGGACAGGAAGTGAAGGGAATTCTCCAAAATGGGACACAGATGGTGGAAAAAAAAATCTGAAAAGGGTTATAACCCTCCCTTGCTCTATCCAAAATGGGAAAAAAAAAGTTTTGCTCATAGTTCTACTTTAGCTCAAATGCACATTGTGGAGAACAGTGAGACCAACCTTTTCAGGGACGTGCGTATGTCACCTTGTGCTGACAATTGTTTATCATTTTCCAGTGGACACATCTGTCTCAGTGACAACAGCCTTGAGGGTTTTACCATCACGTTTCACAGATTTTCTTTTATTTCCTGATGTGCCTTTGCACAGAAAGTGAAGAGGAATCTCCCCAACAGAATGCAGCAAAATAAATGAAATTAAAACAAAATAAATAAATAGATAGAAAACTCATAGCCATTTTAAAGAATATGTCAACCCAGATTTCATATTCCTGATATGTGCCTGCTGTATTATGTAAAGTCAGGTCCATAATTATTGGGACATCGACACAATTCTAATCTTTTTGGCTCTATACACCACCACAATGGATTTGAAATGAAACAAACAAGATGTGCTTTAACTGCAGACTTTCAGCTTTAATTTGAGGGTATTTACATCCAAATCAGGTGAACGGTATAGGAATTACAACAGTTTGTATATGTGCCTCCCACTTTTTAAGGGACCAAAAATAGTGGGACAGATTAACAATCATCCATGAAACTTTCACTTTTTAATACTTGGTTTCAAATGCTTTGCAGTCAATTACAGCCTGAAGTCTGGAACTCATAGACATCACCAGACGCTGGGTTTCATCCCTGGTGATGCTCTGCCAGGCCTCTACTGCAAATGTCTTCAGTTCCTGCTTGTTCTTGGGGCATTTTCCCTTCAGTTTTGTCTTCAGCAAGTTAAATGCATGCTCAATCGGATTTAGGTCAGGTGATTGACTTGGCCATTGCATAACATTCCACTTCTTTCCCTTAAAAAAAACTCTGGTTGCTTTTGCAGTATGCTTCGGGTCATTGTCCATCTGCACTGTGAAGCGTGGTCCAATGAGCTCTGAAGCATTTTGCTGAATATGAGCAGATAATATTGCCCGAAACACTTCAGAATTCATCCTGCTACTTTTGTCAGCAGTCACATCATCAATAAATAAAAGAGAACCAGTTCCATTGGCAGTCATACATGCCCACGCCATGACACTACCACCACCATGCTTCACTGATGAGGTGGCTTTGAATCATGAGCAGTTCCTTTCCTTCTCCATACTCTTCTCTTCCCATCACTCTGGTACAAGTTGATCTTGGTCTCATCTGTCCATAGGATGTTGTTCCAGAACTGTGAAGGCTTTTTTAGATGGCCTTCTGTTTTTGAGGCTCACCAATGGTTTGCATTTCATGGTGAACCCTCTGTATTCACTCTGGTGAAGTCTTCTCTTGATTGTTGACTTTGACACACATACACCTACCTCCTGGAGAGTGTTCTTGATCTGGCCAACTGTTGTGAAGGGTGTTTTCTTCACCAGGGAAAGAATTCTTCGGTCATCCATCACAGTTGTTTTCCATGGTCTTCCGGGTCTTTTGGTGTTGCTGAGCTCACCGGTGCGTTCTTTCTTTTTAAGGATGTCCCAAACAGTTGATTTGGCCACACCTAATGTTTTTGCTATCTCTTTGATGGGTTTGTTTTGTTTTTTCAGCCTTATGATGGCTTGCTTCACTGATAGTGACAGCTCTTTGGATCTCATATTGAGAGTTGACAGCAACAGATTCCAAATACAAATAGCACACTTGAAATGAACTCTGGACCTTTTATCTGCTCCTTGTAAATGTGATAATGAGGGAATAACACACACCTGGCCATGGAACAGCTGAGCAGCCAATTGTCCCATTACTTTTGGTCCCTTAAAAGGTGTGAGGCACATATACAAACTGCTGTAATTCCTACAACGTTCACCTGATTTGTATGTAAATACTCTCCAATTAAAGCTGAAAGTCTGCAGTTAAAGCACATCTTGTTAGTTTCATTTCAAATCCATTATGGTGGTGTATAGACCCAAAAAGATTAGAATTGTGTCGATGTCCCAATATTTATGGACCTGACTGTACTTCTATATAAAAAAAAGTGTCCTGCTATCTTTGTATTGTTGTCTTTGTGTGAAATACCTGGTATTCCTGCCAGTCCCTCTGCTTTCCTATTAAAAACTGACCATACTTGGCATGAGAGCACAGTTCTGAAGCTGTGCTGGGAACTTAGTGTGCTCCCCTCCAATGATCAGACTTGTGCTGATACACGCGCACACACACACACACACACACAGCCATTCAATGTGAAGACCAATGTGTGGCTGTTTCTCCTTCCCCAGCTCTAACAGAGACTAATCCAGCTGAGAACAGAGAGTATGTGAACACTTATAAAAAAGGGGAATACAGTAATACCTTGGATTACGAGCATAATTTGTTCCAGAAGAATGCTTGTAATCCAAAGCACTCGTATATCAAAGCAAGTTTCCCCATAGATAATAATGGAAACTCAGCTAATCCCTTCCACAGCCACTGCTTGTCTATGCAGTGCTACATGTGGCCAGAGGTGCGGGGGCACTGGAGACACTCGGAAACAGAAACGCTCAGACGTTTGGAGACACTCGGAAACACTTCGTTCCCAAGTATCTCAGAGCGTCTCTGAGCCTCTCCGAATGGTCTCCGAGCGTCTCCGAGCTTCACTGGCACCCCCACACCTCTGGTCAAATGCGATGCTGCACCCCCAGTGGCTTGAATCCTGCTCGTCTTGCGACGAGCAGGATTCAAGGTTTTCATAATAAGCACACAGCAAGTCACTGACAGCCCCAGCTGTTCATGTTTCCCTAAAAGACCATGTAGATGGGAATTATTACCTATGTCATATGCTTTTTTTAATCTGCAACTTTGTAAGTGCATGTCCTATAAGGGGGGAGCTTTTATCTAATAAATTTAATTGAAATGGGATTACGCTATGGAGTCTCTTTTCCCTTTATGTCAATGAGCTTATCAGCGGGTGTCCCGTCCTCCCAACAGCAACAGGATCAGCAGACTTAAAATTAAGATCTGGTGTGCTGAGCTTATTATCCAACACAGTCTGGTATGAGTCTAATTCATACGGGATTTTACCCCCCAACAGGGCCGTCATCAGGGGGGTACAACTGTAAGGGGCCCCGTGGCCCGAGGGGCCCACCTGGGCCAGAAGAAGGCAGGATGGGTGAAGGGGATCTGTGCTGTGCAGTACAGAAACAATTTTACAGTTTCTGCAGTTCTCGTGTCATTGATTTTAGACATCGAGCTCTTTACTGCCACCTCTGGCTACTATGTGCATGTGCACCCCTCGTGTGACAGTGATCTGCCTGTACTATGCTTCTCAGCAACATGTCAGCTTTGTAAAAACAAGCTGGGATCAGGTAGGAAGTTACAAGTAGGGGCTGTGAAGGAAAGGGAGGAGGCTGTTTGTGTACATTGAGGGGCCAGAGGCTTGTGTGTGTACAGATTTGTGTATGTGCGGCTGCCATATATACAGGTGTGTGTGTGTGTGTGAGTGTGTGGGGGCGCTGACATATATACGGGTGTGTGGGGGCGCTGATATATATATATATACAGGTGTGTGTGGGGGGGGCTGAAATATATACAGTTGTGTGAGTGGGCTGACATATATGCAGGTGCGTGGGGGGGTGCCATATATACAGGCATGTTTGTGTGTTTGGGGGGGCTGAAATATATACAGTTGTGTGAGTGGGCTGACATATATGCAGGTGCGTGGGGGGGTGCCATACATACAGGCATGTTTGTGTGTGTGGGGGGGGCTGAAATATATACAGTTGTGTGAGGGGGGCTGCCATATATACAGGTGTGTGTGTGCATATGGAGGGGAGCTGCCATATATACAGGTGTGTGGGTTTGGGGGGCTGCCATATATATACAGATGTGAGGGGGGCTGACAAATATACAGGTTTGGGGGGGCTGACAAATTTACAGGTTTGGGGGGGCTGACACATATGCTCTCATTTATCCATTAAATGCATGTGCCTCCACTGTGGGGACACTCATACTTTAGTGTTAGGACCACAGATACAAGGGTGCCGTGACGTGGCTCTGTGGCTCACGCATGCGTTTGCAAATGCGTGCGGACTAAACCCCTTTTTTAACGCTTACTGTTAGATAGGTCAATTTGGTTGTCTGCAAGCTGGTGGTAAGTAGACTTTGGCTTTTTCCTGGGCATTCCCCAGACACTTGTTGGTACCATTTTTAGCCTCCCAATGCTGCTTACTGCGATAGCCAGCTATAAATGAGAGTGGTGGCAAGCTTTTGTTATCACGTGAGTGTTTGTATTGGTCCAGCAGTGCACCAACACCTTTGCAGCCATTGTCCTATTGCTGGGTGTTTGGTGTGCTCCTGTACCTTTAAGGAGGGGTGGGATCCCCTCCAGCCACCTGCTCTCATTTATCCATTAAATGCATGTGCCTCCACTGTGGGGACACTCATACTTTAGTGTTAGGACCACAGATACAAGGGTGCCGTGACGTGGCTCTGTGGCTTACACATGCGTTTGCAAATGCGTGCAGACTAAACCCCTTTTTTAACGCTTACTGTTAGATAGGTCAATTTGGTTGTCTGCAAGCTGGTGGTAAGTAGACTTTGGCTTTTTCCTGGGCATTCCCCAGACACTTGTTGATAGGATTGAGGGAGGGCTGTGTGCGGATTCGGTAGGATGGCCCATAGGCAAGCCCTGGGGAATGTTGGTGATCAGGCTCGGGGGGGGGGGCAGGTCTAAAGCTGTGTAAGGGGCCCAAAAATTTCTGATGGCTACCCTGCCCCCCAACTACAAACGTGTGGAGGTGATGGTGAAAAGGATTCATCTAGGATGTAATCAAGCACTCCCTTGATTTTTTTGGATTCTTATACATCTTTTAATTTGAAGTGACCACATAGTTGTAATAATTACTCTGTGGATTTTATGTTTATATGCAGTTTTCTGTGTTAACACACATGTGACAGCGGGATTTTGCCTGTTATGTAGCGCTGCCTTGATGAATGTGTCTGTTTTGTCTGTTGTAAATTGAATCTGCCTGCCATCGGCAGGTATATGTGGTAGCAGCTTCAATCTTAAAATAGGATAATTATGTGTGTTTTCATATATATTTCTTTATTTAAAGTGAGAAGTTTCACCCAAACAAAAAGTGCTTGAATTTGTAGGAGGGGGTCAGTTCGCCTACAAGCAGCTATAATTATTAGACATGTGCACACTGAAATATTTTGTTTCGGAATTTCGTTTTTGTCCGAAAAATACGTTTATTTAGTTACTCCCGACATTCATTTTTATTTATTAGTTTCGTTAAAAAATGCATTCGTCTGAAAATCCAAAATAATTAAGGTCGAATCTGTCATTGAAGGCTTATGGTGTCTGTCGAATGTTCTAAGAAAATTCGACGGAGCAGCTAAACTGTATGACGCCGTAATCGTACATTTCCGGTCGAATGCTCCGCCTAAAAACTATAGTAGAATTCGAATGTTGTATGACACTAGTAATAATTATATTTATTAATTATTATTACTAGTCAACCAACATTAGAATTCTTCTATAGCCTATGGTTGGAGCATTTGACCATAAATGTGCGCTTGCGGCGACTGCCTCGTCAAATCTTCATGTCGAATCTTTTCTCTCTATGTCGAATAATCTTGGACTAATAGAGTTTGGTTAGGCACATTCAACCTTTTTTGCTGTTGTCTCTATGTCGAATTTTTTCTCTCTGTGTCGAATCTTTTCTCTCTATGTAGAATAATCCTGGACTAATAGAGCTAAGGTTAGGCACATTCGACCACAGGTTCGATGGACACAGATCGCTATTGTCAGCATCATGTAGAATCTCCTATCTATATCGAACTGTTGCAACGAAAACGAAAATAAAGCATTTGTTTATGTAGGATCTTTCGGTTTTTGAATTCTGCACATTTGTTAACGTTTGTTAAAAACGATAACGAAAATACCCGAAATTCGGACGAAAATGCATTCGGGCGAAAACGAATGCACATGTCTAACAACTACGGTATTTCTCATTATATAGAGAGCAAAAGCAGGTACAGGTCTGCCATAGATGGCTAAAATCCTTGCAATGCAAATACCTGACCTGGAAAGATTAAAGTGGTATTTCACACAAACAGGGCAGTGTTGAGGAAAAGAAAAGGCAGGGGAGGAACTGGATCCAATGGCACTTAAAGTTAGAATCTCGGGCACACGGGTCAATAAGGATCCAATTTCCACCTCTCGTTCTATCCTACATAAAGTGGACTTTCTTTTTCCAGTTGGTACAACAATTATGTCAAATTGGTCAGACTGAAAAAAATTTCTAGCTTCGAGGTATAGCACAAATCTTATGTGGTAAGGGGGCGTTAGTGAACCCCAGTGCAGGGTTCAGGTCCACATCAACACCAGGAGGGGCCTGGAAAGTGAAGTTTTGCAGCAGTGTTGTAAAAAACAGGAAGAGCTCCATCTTGGCCAGGTTCTCTCCGACACAGCTTCTCTTACCTGGTGAAAACAGAAAACAATTAAACTTGCTCACTGCTAAAATTTGTGACACATTTTAAAGTATGATAGTTGATCCTGAGAGCAACTGATTGGTCTGTGGATGAGGCAGGAATTCTGTTAGAGCAAATTGGTTCACGTACCCATAATTGATAAGGGTTTTTACATCTGGATCAACTATGGATTTAGGATTCTGAGGGTGCTTAAAGTTGATAGATTGACTCAAGGTTTTTTTTTACATTTTTTGTACCTATCTATGTAACAATATGTATCTCTCTTTGGGTGTAGCGGTGAGTGGTTAAAACTCCAGTAGGGGTTTTTACCATAGTGAAAAAATATACAATGTTTGACATCTAACATAGCAGTACATCTATCTACTCTCTCAATGAAAGTATTTAGAGCCAACATTTTCTTTTAGTTTTAGTGTGGTGTTTTCTATCTGTGTCTTGCTGGGGAGATTTACCCTCCTTATTTGTCTTGGTGACCATTGCTACTAAAGTGACAGCTGTGTTAGAGGGGATTTTCTCTAAATTTGGAGAGATTTTCTCTCAGTTCCTGTTGTGTCTCCAAAATAGGAAGCATACCCTCAACCATCCCAGATTTCATGAGACTTTCCAGGGATATTAACAATATATCACAGATCCCAGCTGTGTTCTGTAGTTGAATGCTGGGACTCTCATTTCGCCACTCAGCTCTGCGACAATGCACAAATTGCCAGGTGGAGTAATCTTCTACCCTAAGGCTTGTACAGTACATGGTTCTGGTGGTGACATCACTGCACAGGCAGTGGCACAGGACAAATGAGACAGGTCCTCTGTTGTCTTTCACTGACCACCAATGGTTTTCAAGAAGAAGGAAGGAGGGAAACACCAATAACCACCATGCTATTTAAAGGGGAAGGGAGGGGTAGGAATGCTTTTCAGTGGGGAGGAGAATAGAAACTTCCATTGACAGAGCCTGGAAAGTGAGGATGTGGAGATAACCCATTGACCACCAATGCCTGGGAATGAGGGAGGGGACCTTCAGCATCTATTTAGGCCAGGATGGTCTCTTGCAGTGTATTTATGCACAACACACATTATTGTGCAGTGCATTGAGGCTGCTAATGTTCCACTTTGGACCTAAAATTGGACATGCACCAAGTTGCTTTTGGAAGTGTTCTTGGGTGTCATTAAAGTGGAACTTCCCCCTGAAGTGGAAGTTCTGCTTTATGCCCCACTGTCTTCTGTTTTTGGGTACCTGGTTTTGGCAAGTACCCGCTTCCAGTTACGGTCAGATTGCTGCTGTGATTCACTGGAAGTTCTATTCCTGCAACCTTATGGGACACATCACAAGTGTGTGACGTGGGCAGCCAGCTGTGAAGCCGCAATGAATAACAGCTGGCTGCGCACAGTAAACATGCCAGGAACCCGAAGACCGGTGAAGAACCAGTTCGGGTGGACCCCTGGACAGGTGAGTGTCCTTTTATTAAAAGTTAGCAGCTACAGCTGACTTTTAATTTTTTTAATACAGGGTGAAGGACTGCTTGAACAAAAATGGCACTGCAGTACATAAAAGCACATCATCAGCAAACACCTGCTCCCATTGAATATTACCTAGTGAGAATGGTATAAATGCCTCGTTCTTCTTCAGATTTCCTTCTGAGTCGAGGAAATGTTCAGGGTAAAACTCATCTGGTTTTTCAAAGTAAGCTTCATCCTTGAGAACAGAAGACAGCAACGGGAAAACAATGGTTCCCTGTGGGGAAAGCACAATCATATAATTGTGGATGCATGTCTTTGTGTATCTGCATGGACAAATGTAAATGTATTCTTCTAGAAAGCCATTGTAGTAGCAACGTTGGTGGACTACAAAGAGAACCTGTTGAATGGGCAAATTGTAAGCAAAGAGTGATTAAAGCCTAGTACACATGATCAGAATATCATACAAAGAATACCACTTTAAATGTAAAAGAGGGGCATTGAGGCCATAGTATGGTCCTCAGGGACTTTTTACGGTGCTTGAGTCAAATGATATATCCAACATATCATAAAATCATATTTTATTAAACAATCTTATAAAAGGGAACAGACATAATAAAGGACAATGTACAAAACAGAAAAAAGGGGGGAGGATAACCCTTTGATACACAAGTTAATACCACTTTCTCAACATGTTTCGCTTGCATAAGCTTCTTCAGGAGATATATTTGTGATATTAGAGTCAACTATAAAAAATAGAAAGAATATTTGTAAACAATACATATACATGTCTGCTAATACCTCATACAGTCATAATGTTAGAGTATGAACAATATACAAAATAAATCTGGTAAATGAATCTGCATATGTGTAAGCATTATATATTGAAGCATAGAAAAAAAAAAAAAAGGACGGTTTTTTATGCATTATCATCATTCAGTTCAAAAGAGCTTACCTGTAGAGAAAAATCTACAAATCACATGGAAATTTGTGTAATGGCGAAATGCTTCCTCCTCGGTTCTCACCTCACTTGGGAGGCATGCAGAGAGAGATAAAAATCTTTAAGCATAAGCTCTTCTTAGAAGAGAGAGAAAATGGAAAGAAGTAAGTCTAGGTAGTTAGAGTAATTTTCAATGATATTATGTATAAATGTAAAATAATTTCAATCCAGAAATACCTCAATAGAATCAATTCAAGGTAAAAAGAAGGCTACATCCAGGAGATGGTAGATTGCAAAATTGCTGACAGATGTAAAAGATGGTTCTAATATTGCAGTGGAGTAGCAAACACAGAGGGGGGCAGTATACGTCCATACACAGCTGATGGATAAGCTGGACCTGGAGGTATTGCTGCAAACTACCACAGAGAACCTAAAAAATATATAAAGACATATTGGAGAAATATCTCTGAGTATCATCAATATTAGGGGTGCATAATTAATGTAGAAAACAAATCAGCGTAGACTTACTGTGATGTTCAAAGTTCATTATTAAATTAGAGTGGCCCGTCCGGGAGATACCTCTGCCCCGTGTGTCAGACAGGAACTGACAGAAATTTGGCGGGGGATGAAGCCCCGCTTTTAAAACCCTCCAGCGTGACGACGTCTGACTCATCGTCACGCTGCGGACACAAGAAAGACGCCTGCGCATGCGCACACCTCCGACTTCCGTACATCGGACAGCGTGAGTGACGTCAAATACTGGCAAATAGGCTCGCGGCCATCTTTAAGAATCCTGCGTCCTGAGTATGGTAGTAAGAAGGCTCGCAAGGCTCAAAAAAGAAGAACATCAATAAAGTTGAATTAGGTAAATGCGATAGAGTTAATTAAAGTCAAAGATCACTAAAATAACATGGCTGAGAAGTAGCCATATTTGGGGATTGTTCATTAATGATCTAGAATTGAAAAAGCCCAAAGATAAACTATCATTGATTAAATAAAATAATGAATACCGTGTGCACGAATAAATTTCTCCGATTTATTCGTGCACACGGTATTCATTATTTTATTTAATCAATGATAGTTTATCTTTGGGCTTTTTCAATTCTAGACCATTAATGAACAATCCCCAAATATGGCTACTTCTCAGCCATGTTATTTTAGTGATCTTTGACTTTAATTAACTCTATCGCATTTACCTAATTCAACTTTATTGTTGTTCTTCTTTTTTGAGCCTTGCGAGCCTTCTTACTACCATACTCAGGACGCAGGATTCTTAAAGATGGCCGCGAGCCCATTTGCCAGTATTTGACGTCACTCACGCTGTCCGATGTACGGAAGTCGGAGGTGTGCGCATGCGCAGGCGTCTTTCTTGTGTCCGCAGCGTGACGATGAGTCAGATGTCGTCACGCTGGAGGGTTTTAAAAGTGGGGCTTCATCCACCGCCAAATTTCTGTCAGTTCCTGTCTGACACACGGGGCAGAGGTATCTCCCGGACGGGCCACTCTAATTTAATAATGAACTTTGAACATCACAGTAAGTCTACGCTGATTTGTTTTCTACATTAATTATGCACCCCTAATATTGATGATACTCAGAGACATTTCTCCAATATGTCTTTATATATTTTTTAGGTTCTCTGTGGTAGTTTGCAGCAATACCTCCAGGTCCAGCTTATCCATCAGCTGTGTATGGACGTATACTGCCCCCCTCTGTGTTTGCTACTCCACTGCAATATTAGAACCATCTTTTACATCTGTCAGCAATTTTGCAATCTACCATCTCCTGGATGTAGCCTTCTTTTTACCTTGAATTGATTCTATTGAGGTATTTCTGGATTGAAATTATTTTACATTTATACATAATATCATTGAAAATTACTCTAACTACCTAGACTTACTTCTTTCCATTTTCTCTCTCTTCTAAGAAGAGCTTATGCTTAAAGATTTTTATCTCTCTCTGCATGCCTCCCAAGTGAGGTGAGAACCGAGGAGGAAGCATTTCGCCATTACACAAATTTCCATGTGATTTGTAGATTTTTCTCTACAGGTAAGGTCTTTTGAGCTGAATGATGATAATGCATAAAAACTGTCCTTTTTTTTTTTTTTCTATGCTTCAATATATAATGCTTACACATATGCAGATTCATTTACCAGATTTATTTTGTATATTGTTCATACTCTAACATTATGACTGTATGAGGTATTAGCAGACATGTATATGTATTGTTTACAAATA
The DNA here is from genome assembly GCA_037952925.1 of Lithobates clamitans. Taxonomy (NCBI): domain Eukaryota; kingdom Metazoa; phylum Chordata; class Amphibia; order Anura; family Ranidae; genus Lithobates; species Lithobates clamitans. The sequence continues at coordinate 898,782 of JBBGZY010000167.1, read as the reverse complement.
TTCTTTCTATTTTTTATAGTTGACTCTAATATCACAAATATATCTCCTGAAGAAGCTTATGCAAGCGAAACATGTTGAGAAAGTGGTATTAACTTGTGTATCAAAGGGTTATCCTCCCCCCTTTTTTCTGTTTTGTACATTGTCCTTTATTATGTCTGTTCCCTTTTATAAGATTGTTTAATAAAATATGATTTTATGATATGTTGGATATATCATTTGACTCAAGCACCGTAAAAAGTCCCTGAGGACCATACTATGGCCTCAATGCCCCTCTTTTACATTTAAAGTGATTATTTGGGATGTGGTGCTATTGAATTTTCCTCTCTTTCCGTAATCTTTCATACAAAGAATACCACTTTCAAAGCGATCATACGATAATCTGATCGTTAGTACACAGCTTTCATCTGAAATTATCCAAAGGGATAAACACAAAAAATTTTTGTTTAACAAGTACAGTTTTCGTCTGAAAATACAACACAAATACATTAAGATACAAAGGACAGGCACCGGAATTGACTTCAGTGTGTGAGCTCCCTGCTCGTGGTGACTAGCATGTACCTTGTTTTTAAATGTAATTACCACAGTTTGGTTTAATAAAATCACCTAAGTCTTCAGGGATTACACTATCTGATATCCCTTCTTCTTTCTCCATACTATTCATGCACCAATGAATGGGAGGATTTTCAACGCTATCTATTTTACCTGAGAGGTATATACCGTATTTATTGGCGTATAACACGCACCGGCGTATAACACGCACCCCAATTTAGGAGGGAATTTTAAGGAAAAAAAAACTTTTAGGAGGGAAGTTGAAGGGAAAAAAACTTACATTTAAATGCCCATCATTGCAGCCTTCTCAGTGTTGCCTTGCCCCAGTGCAGCCTTGCCCCAGTGCAGCCTTGCCAGTGCAGCCATGTCAGTGCAGCCCTGTCAGTGCAGCCTTGTCAGTGCAGCCTTCCCCAGTGCAGCCTTACCAGTGCAGCCATGTCAGTGCAGCCATGCCAGTGCAGCCTTGTCAGTGCAGCCTTGTCAGTGCAGCCTTCCCCAGTGTCCAGTGCAGCCTTGCCCCAGTGCAGCCTTGCCCCAGTGCAGCTTTGCCCCTTTCCAGCCTTTCCCCAGTCCAGCCTTGCCCCAGTCCAGCCTAGCCCCAGTGCAGCCTTGCCCCAGTGCAGCTTTGCCCCAGTCCAGCCTTGCCCCAGTCCAGCCTTGCCCCAGTGCAGCCTTGCAGCTCGCTGAGCTTTAAAATCGCCGACCACGATTTGAAAATGGCGCCGCCAGCACCGAAATACACAGAGCTGGTCCTTGGCTCTTCTCGGCGGCTCTCGTTCACTTTCGGCTCCACTCGGGATGGGCGTGACGGTGAGCGGAGCTATCCGAACCTAGCCTAGTACACTCGGCTAGGTTCGGGCGGCGCTCGAGTGAAGCCGAAAGTGGCCGAGAAGAGCCGAGGACCGGCACTGTGTATTTCGGCGCCGGAGGCGCCATTTTCAAATCGCGGTTGGCGTTTTTTTAGATCGGACAGCGGGGGATCGCAGGGGATCGGCGTATAACACACACCCGCGATTTTCCCCTGATTTTAAGGGGAAAAAAGTGCGTGTTATACGCCGATAAATACGGTATATACCATTACAAACCATCGATCAGGATACAAGGTTCCCTAAATGATCTCCATGCCACGCCGTTTATAGGAAGCAGATAGTGGGATCCACTGCAGGACCCTGGATGTTTATTTGCTTTATATACACGCTGTTAACTTACAGCGGTAAGGTAAGGGGCAATTTCACATTGAGGTGATATTGCACTGAAGAAAAGTCACAGTTGACTTTGTTGCATCTGCACAGAATATAAGAATCAGCACTTGTTGATTTACTGTCTTTTATTATTGATAAGGACATTGCTTAGTACATTCACCTTTGGCACTATTTATTTCATTTTTGGTTTATATTTTTGGATTTCATTATGTCTATAAAAATGTAAGCATATAGCACTGTATACTGTTTACATCTATGCACTTAGCACTTTACATTGCTTATACATCATTTGTTTCTATCACTCAGAGCACAGCACCATCTACTGATTTAATATAAAATACAAATATATTACATCACTTCCCAATTTTCATTCTGTTGTGTGAGAATTTTCATACTGAAGCGGAGTTCCACCCAAAAATAGAACTTCCGCTTAAGCACTCCTGACCCCTTGACATGCCATGGGGGGGGGGAGCAGGTACCTAGTTTTAACAGGTATCCAGCTCCCACTTCTGCCCACGGTGCAGCGGCACAGAGCAGAATTTCTCCTCTCCCCCCTCCCTCCCTTCAATCTTCTGGGACATGCCTGCAGTTAGGTCTTATGCCGCGTACACACGGTCGGACTTTTCGTCTACAAAAGTCCAACGGACGCTGACGGACTAAAGCTGGCTGGTAATCCGATCGTGTGTGGCCTTCTTCGGACTTTCAACGTACTTTTTTAGCCTCAAATCCGACGTACTTTAGATTTGAAACATGCTTCAAATCTTTACGTCGTAACTACGACGGACCCCGAAGTCCGCTCGTCTGTATGCTAGTCCTACGGACAAAAAAATGACGCATGCTCATAAGCAAAAACTAAACGGAAGCACTCGGTCTAGTAAAACTAGTGTTCGTATTGTAGGTAGCACATTCATCACGCTGCAAAATCTGTGATCGTTGAATGCAGCGCATTTTATTTCTTCTTTACGAATGCTCTAAAGAACGAAGGTGTTTTGCTGTTCATAATCAGAGTTCTCCCAAACTGATTTCTGAATTATTTTTCTCTTTGATCTCATGAATGATATAGTATGCTTTTTATAAACAATGTTTCCATACTAATAATACTTTTTCCCTTATTTTTTTTTTTTTTTTTTTAGGTTTGTAAAGTTACCACAAAGAACCCATTATTCTTTTTTATTTTTTTTCTAGTGATTATTTTTTAATTTTTAGATAAAGTTAACCCAAAGCACCGTTTTTGTTTATGTATATTTTTTTTTTTCAAGACTTACCACTTGAACATTCTTAACATTAGTAATGTATTTTTGGTGTGTTTTTTTAAAACTCAATGAGATTGTTGTCCCTTGTTAATTTAACATTGTGTGTAAAATCAATGATTTAAAAGAAAACACATAAAGTCTTTTGCTAAACTCAAAAAAGATCCATTTATTCATGGTCAAAATAAAATAAAGAGGAAGTCAACGCTGGAAAAAGTCGGTGTACAAGAAAATTGGGATCTTGAGGAGTCCATATAAGAGGGAGCACAATCTGGTCCAAGAATCCCAGAGATCAACAGCACCAGCAGATGATCTAGATGTCCCCAGACTGTGGTCCTACAACAGCCTGCGTCTTCTGTCAGACCAGACTGAACCCAGGTCATCACTTTCTTCTCTTCCCTGCAGCCTTTCCTCCACGCTGCCCTGCAGCCTTCCCTGCAGCCTTCCCTGCAGCCTTCCCTGCAGCCTTCCCTGTAGCCTTCTTTTGAGGCTGTGGCTCTGGTGTTTCAGTTGTGGCAGGAGGAGGAGGAGGAGGAGGAGGAGGAGGAGGAGGGGGGGGGGGCTGCCTCATGTAGTTGGGTGTTTTTTGTTAGCGTGCCCTGCAGCCCCTTATGGATTGTTTCCCCAAATAGGCGCTCACAAATGAGGCGCTGCTCCCAATCCATCTGAAGAAGCCTGCTGGCTAAGTAGCAGCCATAGGCTTCTTCCGCTTCGGGGGGGCTTGTTAAAAAACGGGTGGCCTGTTGCATGAGGCGCAGGGACGCGTCCTGTGTGACCATCC
>JBBGZY010000167.1:600000-890000 GCA_037952925.1 Lithobates clamitans | reverse complement strand
TTTTATACTAAATGCAGAACTGAATGCATAACAACCATTAATAAAAACATCTCCTTTTATAGGATTTTAACAAATGTGTGGTTTGTTATTTCAAGGCTCAGTATCAGTTTGGTTATAATTGTCAAAAAGTTGTTTACAGTGGCAATGGAGCTTATTTAGACATTTTTAAAATTCAAATACAGTTGGCACTACAACTGCTCGACCATAACCTAGGAGACAGCCCAAAAGAAAGGCAAGCAATAAATATAATGCCAGATTTCAGCAATATTTTTTTTATTGTCAAAAAATTATATATCCTGGCCCATTGCAATGGCCCCCCTACCCATAAAATAATCAACATATTGCTGTCTAACCTGACGGGAACTTTGGGGGGCCAAGCCAGTACGGACAGTATCCAGGCCTGTAAGGTTGGCTTCTATTTGTCCGGCCTCAGGCCCAACTGTGCCTATATAATTGGCAGAATGCTTATTTAAAAAGTTGTGCAGAATGCAGCACGATAAAATTATAAAATTAAGTTTGTATTCCGCCAAATTAATGGCTGTTTGAAACAGGCGGAACCGGCTGGCCAGAATTCCAAACGCATTCTCAACCACTCTTCTAGCTCTGGCCAGCCGGTAATTAAAAACCCTCCTCTCCGGGGTGAGGGTTCTTTGGGGGAATGGCCTCATGAGGTGCTTGCTCAGAGCGAAGGCTTCATCGGCAATGAAGACAAAGGGGAGTCCTTCCACGTTATCCTCATCAGGTGGCAATCCCAGGCCACCACTCTGGAGACGCTGGCAGAACTCCGTCTGGGCAAATACTCCTCCATCCGACATCCGGCCATTCTTCCCCACGTCCACATATAAAAAATCATAGTGTGCCGACACCACCGCCATTAAAACAATACTGTGGAACCCCTTATAATTAAAATAATATGACCCCGAATGGGGTGGTGGCACAATGTGGACATGTTTCCCATCTATAGCCCCTCCACAATTGGGAAAGTCCCAACGGCTGGCAAAATGGGATGCCATAGTCTGCCATTCCTGTGGCGTTGAAGGAAACTGGGGAATCAAACAAGAAAACCAAAATCAATTAATTTGGAAGCTAACATTGCAAGAAAATTAGACAATTAAAAACATTATTCCCCAGCATCAGTATAACATTCAATAATTTAATTCTTCTGGAATAACTAATATGGAAAAAGGCACACTTATCAGATTGCTCACCCCTCTGATAGAACATTGATTACATTTTAGGGGGTTGTGAAATCCCTAAAAAAAATTACTTTAACAACACGCAGGAATTTAGGGACTAACAAAGGCTACAAGACTGCAGTTGTCGCACTCTGCAGGTGCAGTTGCTAACCAGCTTACAGTAAATGAGGTAATGTCAAAAGGCATTCATGTTGCAAAGAGTACACAATCACATGCAAGGGCAATTAATGAAAACACTTTGAGGCTTGCATATGATTTGATGATGGAAATCAGCAGAGCTTCTGCTCATTTACTAAAGCACTGGAACAAATGCACTTGTAGAGTGCACATGCATTTTGCTAAGTGCAACATAGATTTGCTTTAGACAAATCAACACCACAGAACATTCAAGCAAATTTTAACGAGGGTGGGGGTGGGGGGGTTGTGAAATCTAGCTAATTGCTAATTAGCAGCACACTATTTGGAGTGAGTTCAGGTGGGGGGGGGTTGTGAAATCTAGCTAATTGCTAATTAGCAGCACACTATTTGGAGTGAGTTCAGGTGGGGGGGGGGGGGGTTTGTGAAATCTAGCTAATTGCTAATTAGCAGCACACTATTTGGAGTGAGTTCAGGTGGGGGGGGGGTTGTGAAATCTAGCTAATTGCTAATTAGCAGCACACTATTTGGAGTGAGTTCAGGTGGGGGGGGGGGGTTTGTGAAATCTAGCTAATTGCTAATTAGCAGCACACTATTTGGAGTGAGTTCAGGTGGGGGGGGGGGGGTTGTGAAATCTAGCTAATTGCTAATTAGCAGCACACTATTTGGAGTGAGTTCAGGTGGGGGGGGGGTTGTGAAATCTAGCTAATTGCTAATTAGCAGCACACTATTTGGAGTGAGTTCAGGTGGGGGGGGGGGTTTGTGAAATCTAGCTAATTGCTAATTAGCAGCACACTATTTGGAGTGAGTTCAGGTGGGGGGGGGGGGTTTGTGAAATCTAGCTAATTGCTAATTAGCAGCACACTATTTGGAGTGAGTTCAGGTGGGGGGGGGGTTGTGAAATCTAGCTAATTGCTAATTAGCAGCACACTATTTGGAGTGAGTTCAGGTGGGGGGGGGGGGTTGTGAAATCTAGCTAATTGCTAATTAGCAGCACACTATTTGGAGTGAGTTCAGGTGGGGGGGGGGTTTGTGAAATCTAGCTAATTGCTAATTAGCAGCACACTATTTGGAGTGAGTTCAGGTGGGGGGGGGGGGTTGTGAAATCTAGCTAATTGCTAATTATAAGCACACTAAATACACTCCAACAAAATACATTCAAAATGAGTAGACTAGGTGGATATGTTCCCATCACTTCATGCTGGGAAGGTTATTGAAGGAAACTATACATGCATGACAAAAAATAACAGGAAAAAATTCCAGCATGTGTGAGGATAAAAAGGGGACATTCACACTATATTGCAATGATGGGAAGTAGTGTTTGAAGCAAGAAATACATTACATTATCAAAGATTACATAAAAGAACATGTGATGCTAATAAAATAAAAATATCTTACCTTAATATAGTCCTTCTGCAGGACCTGTATGATGGCAGAACAGGTCTCTGGGATAATGATCCCCAGAGCCTGGGGGGAGATGCCTGTCGAGAACTTAAGGTCCTGCAGGCTTCTCCCTGTGGCCAAATACCGCAAGGTAGCGACCAGCCTCTGCTCCGGAGTGATGGCTTGCCTCATGCAGGTATCCTGCCTGCTGATATAGGGGGTCAGCAAAGCCACCAAACGGTCCAAAAACGGGGTCCGTCATCCGGAGAAAGTTCCTGAAATCCTCAGGATTATTCTCACGGATCTCACGGAGCAAAGGCATGTACAGAACTGGTCACGCTGAAGCAACCAATTCTTGGTCCATGAACTCCTCCTCGCCCTGTTCATGGACTGGTCTTGGGCTGAAGAATAAACTACAGCACCAAGCACATACAATGCACGAGCTCTACGACGAGTACGTACAGGTAACATGGCTTCAAAACGGTCGGCTGGTCAGAACGCACTAAACAGAACGCACTGAAGAACAGCAAGGCCTGTGAAGAACGACCTGAAAATCAGGAACGAGCGGCCAATAAAACAAAGATTTCTCAATGCCAACTGACCAAACGCACTGAAAAGCAGATACAAACCTCACAAGCACAGACTGAACAACAGTTAAAACGAACTGAAAAATACGAGTCTCACAAGCGCGAATCGTCTCTCACCAAACTTCTACTAACACGAGATAAACACGAGATTAGCAGAAGGAGCCCAAAGGGTGTCGTACGGGCTATTGAACTTCCGTTTTATAGTCTCGTCGGACTTGGTGTACGTCACAGCGTACTAAGCTGGCGTACTTTTGTGTGGTCGTGTGTGGGCAAGTCCGTTCGTAAGAAAGTCTGCCCCAAGTCCGCCGAAGGTACGCCGGAAGTATGTCGGACAAGCTGTCCGACTTTTGTAGCTGCAAAGTCCGACCGTGTGTACGCGGCATTAGAAATTAGAGCTTGTTTATACTTTCTCGATCCAAGGACTGCCACGTCTATCAATAAATTACACATCTAAGAATGCTATATCTACCTGCCATTTGGGAAAAAAATACAGAACAAGCAAGTGTGACATATTAAAGTGATTGTAAGGGTTCTTTTTTTTTTTTTTAAATAACAAGCATATCATACTTACCTCTATTGTGCAGCTCATTTTGTACACAGTGGCCCCGAACCTGCTCTTCTGGCGTCCCCCGGCAACTCTCACGGCTCCTCCCCACATCAGATAACCCCCAGGGAGAATCACTCTAACTAGGGATTACCTTGCACTCCCGAGTCCAACATTCGGCATCCATAGAGGCCGAATGCAGGAATCGGCCCCACCCCAGCGTCATTGGATTTGATTGACAGCAGTAGGAGCCAATGGCTGTGCTGCTATCAATCTATCCAATCAAGAGCCGAAAACCCCGGGCAGAGAGACAGCGCGTCCCCGTGGGTCAAGTTAAATCAATGGGTTTAGTTTCACCTTAACATGAACTTTGTGCAGTTTTCCTATGTCATTTTCCGGTATATATTTACACTTATGTCTGGTTACCTGGCCTGTGGTATGCTGATCTCAGTTTTTATCTGGTTATGATCCCAACTGCCCTTTCTCAGCCTTGTCCTACTTACGCAGTATTGAACTCTTCAAATCACTCCTTTTATACAACAGTGAATTTCTGCTGCCTATCCCTTGGCTGGTCTATGGCAGTGGGGTCAAACTCAATTTTATCATGGGCCACATCAGCACTTGGGTTGCCCTCAAAGGGCTGGTTGTATGTGTAAGACTATATAAATGTATCCAGGGCTTTTTTCTCAGATAATAGGTGCAGGAGCTCACCAAAATGCCCTATCCCACACTGCACCTGCATCTCCCTTGTTGTTCCCCCCCCCCCCATGAGTGGAGAGCAGGCAGGGATCTGTGAGAGCCACAGAGAGAAAAGCTGTCCTTGTAAACACAGAAGCCTTCCATTTTTTACAAGTGACAGTGGTGAGCTGGCATCAGAGGGCTAGAGCCGGAGGTGGTGGAATGAACTGCCATGTTACGGCTGAAAAAAAGTCCTGGGTGCAGGGGCCCCCTGAAATGGCCTGGCGGGCCACATGTTTGACACATGGGGTCTATGGCCTTAGCTCTTTTACCTGAGCAGCTACCTTGCTCTCCTCTTTCATTTTTACACCCCATTCAAGGTGCTCTGCACTTAGCAGTCTCAGAACCTCACCTTATGATCCCCAATACCAGGTGCCTTTACAGCAAATTTTGGGATAATTAACCTGTGGACCTTTTACAATAACTGTTGTGAGCATTTTATATTTGATTGAATTCTTAAAGTATACACAAATAAGGCAGTGCAGCGCTAATAAATCTAATTACTAAAATTCATACATATTCTTCATAAAATGCCATCTAAAAAAGATTTTCCAAAATCAGGGAGATCAGTCCATTTATCAACATTGAAGATTAAGAAGCAGGAATGGAGAATGAATAGAGAAAAGTCCTCAGCTGTGATCACTGTGCTCGGAAAGGCATTCTTAGCTGTGTGTATCTGTGATCAGACCTCCACAACAGACAATATAAGTCGCTCACCTCACTATATGGACCTTCTGAACTAACAGACAGGTCAAACAAGCCTTCCCCCCAAAAGGGTTAAGAGATGATTGGTGCCTCTGCAGGGATTCCACAGCTACAGGACTACACCGCTCCACCTTACCAACCTGATCTCACAGTCAATGGGGACCAGATAAACTGGTTGCACCATATAAAACCAATGAGACATGGATAGTGCTCTCTGTATGATTAATGCAATATAATGCTTTTATTGTATAAAAAACTACTCACAATTAAAGCACTTTTAACTTAGTGCAAGGTATAGATGCATTTCAGCTACATGTCATGGTGAGACAATGAATGAAAGGTGGTTGTGGCTGATGTGATTGGGTCCTCCTGCATCGTCCCAGTGGGTGGGACTTCATCAGCGGTATGTGGAGGCTCGCACATCAACCCTCTTTTATTGAGCACCACCTCTTTAACTGACATGTGTGAAAATACTCCTCCCAGCATTAGTAACCATAGGGACCCAGACGCTAAGTCTCATTCAGAATGTTATCGCCAGTCAGCACAAACCTCGGTTTAAATGGGGCATCCATGGTAAGCGCTACTAACAAGCAGACATGCATCATTCCCAAATAAAACATAACGCTACCAAGGGGGAAAAATACTGGTCTGGAAAAAAAATATATAAAATGCACCTAACTGGTAAAAAATTGGGTTGAATTTTAAGGTCAGTTAATACCAATAGTGCCAAATACATATTAAAATAAACATGAGTCATAATATACTCACTATCTCCACAACCATACTATAATCAATATTGCATAAGTCAAAACCTCAGTACAACTACCCTCCACTCTACATGAATCATATCTTAAAAGCAATCCATACAAGAACAATAATAACTTTAATGATACTAAAATGATAAAAAACATTAAAATACTACATTAAGGATCTGAGATAAAACAATTCAGGTCAAATTCAACGTTTAGACCTGTGATTACTACTACCTTTGTTTCATATACCCAGTACGAGTCACGACGACTGAGCTGTCGGATAAAATGCCCTCCCCTCCAATGTGTTTTAACTCTCTCTACCTCCCAAAATTTGAGATGTCTAGGGTCCCGTTTGTTTAACAATCTAAAATATTTAGAAAAATTATGGGTTATGAGTCCTTTTTTAATGTTGTTAACATGTTCACCTATTCTTACATATAATTGTCTGGAGGTCCTCCCCTACATATTGCAAGCCACACCCGCATTCCAACATGTATATGACCCCAGTGGTAGAACATGTAATTAGTTCTTTGATTTTGTGGGTCTTGTTAGTAGCAGTTGCCACAAATTCCTTCTTTTTCTTGATGTTACTTTTGGCTTGCCTACAGGCGGTACACCGGCCACACACATAAAAGACGGTAAAAAAAGAGGAAAGTCTATTCTCAACTTGGGTCAGAGGGTCTATTACTCCAGATGCCAATTTGTCTCTGAGAGATGGTGCTTTTCTATAGATAAATTGCGGCCTTTCGGGAACTGCTGGACCCAAGACCCTATCCTGCTTCAATATCGGCCAATATTTCTGAACAATTTTTTTCTATTTTTTTTTGTGCTGGAGATTATAATCATCCTCATCTTGGTTGAAGTGTTCACATTCTTGTTGGGGACAATGGAAACTAATGTATTCCTATTCAATTTTCTCACTACTTCTATCTCCTTGTTTAAAACTAATCGTACCCTTTCTGCTGGAAAAATGAATAGAAATACATTTGTTTCCAATGTCCCATACAAGAATGTGAACACTCCAACCAATATGAGGATGATTTTAGATTATAATGTCCAGCACAAAAAATTTGAAAAAATCATTCAGAAATATTGGCCGATATTGAAGCAGGACAGGGACTTGGTTCCAGCACTTCCTGAAAGGCCACAATTTATCTATAGAAAAGCACCATCTCTCAGAAACAAATTGGCACCTGGAGTAATCGACTAATTATGCTAGTCCTCTGCGCTACTATAGATGAACTTAATTAAATAAAAATAATAAAGTTGAAATGCAGCAAAACCTAATAGTGTTCACAACTACACCAGTGAAAAAACAATTGAAATTATAGTGATCTTGCACATGACCTAGCAACCCATCATCCAAATAGTTGAAATATAACAATAATGTGAAATAACTTTCAAGGAATATTCATAAAAAATAGTGACATAAAAATAAGTGCAAAAAAAGTGTCCATAAATAAAAGTAATCCAGTGGTTCAGAATAGTGTAGATGAAAATTTCAAAAACTTGACAGTTTATCCAATAGGTGAAACCGTAACATAACACCAATGTGCTCACAGAACTCTCACCTCATGGGCATAGATAAAATGCCTATATATAAATCCACTGAGAACAATCTCAATTCCAGAATCCAGGATCAACAGCAAGATGTTATAGATTAAAAGGTTCCACCCCTCATAACCAATATTCCGATCCACATGTAAGGTAAATAAGCCTCCAATAGTGTATTACCAAAATAAAACAAAGTTATTGAATAAAATACCCGCTTACATGAAAGCAGCAGCAAGTGCGCCAAGCTGAGACAAACATTCTGCATTTCACGTCACTTCTGGTCCGTGGTATACTCCAGCCATGTCCTACGCATTATGTCACGTCACGTGACTTCCTCAAGAAACCGAATTGGCTGGTGTGTGAGTCTATTTATATCCGGACATCAAGGCGATGGGTTTCTTTAAAATGGTGTCAAATTCACTTCCTGTCTGGACAACATACATAGATTCACAGAACAGCCAATCCGGTCACCTGAGGAAGTCACATGACATGACGTAACGTGTAGCTGGAATATACCGCGGACTGGAAGTGATTTGCGAGGTGGCGTGAAACACCGAATGTTTGTCTCTGTTTGGCGCGCTTGGTGCTGCTTTCATGTAAGCAGGTATTTTATTCAATAAATTTGTTTTATTTTGGTAATAAACTATTGGAGACTTATTTACCTTTGGATCAGAATATCAGTTATGAGGGGTGGAACCTTTAATCTATAACATCTTGCTGTTGATCCTGGATCCTGGAATTGAGATCGTTCTCAGTGGATTTATATATAGGCATTTTATCTATGCCCATGAGGTGAGAGTTCTGTGAGCACGTTGGTGTGATGTTAGTGGTTTCACCTATCGCATAAACTGTCAAGTTTTTGAAATTTTCATCTACACTATTCTGAACCACTGGATTACTTTTATTTATGGACTTTTTTTGCACTTAGTGATATAAAAATATTTTTTATGAATATTCATTGAAAGTTATTTCACATTATTGTTATATTTCAACTATTTGGATGATGGGTTGCTAGGTCATCACTATAATTTCTCTCTATTTTCTCTTTTTTGACCGTCTTGTATGCTTGTGGCCAGCGTCCCGCCTGTAGGCAAGCCAAAAGTAACATCAAGAAGGAAGGAATTTGTGGCAGCTGCTACTAACAAGACCCACACAATCAAGGAACTATTTACATGTTCTACCACTGGGGTCATATACATGTTGGAATGCGGGTGTGGCTTGCATTATGTATGAGAGGACCTTCAGACCATTACATGTAAGAATAGGTGAACATGTTAACAACATTAAAAAAGGACTCATAACCCATAATGTCTCTAAAAATTTTTGATTGTTCCACAACCATGACCCTAGACATCTCAAATTTTGGGGGTTAGAGAGAGTTAAAAAACATTGGAGGGGAGGACATTTTATCAGACAGCTCAGTCGTCGTGAATCGTACTGGGTATATGAAACAAAGGTAGCAGTAATCACAGGTCTAAACGTTGAGTTTGACCTGAATTGCTTTATCTCAGATCGTTAATGTAGTATTTTAATGTTTTTTTTATCATTTTAGTATTATTTCAGTTATTATTGTTCTTGTATGGATTGCTTTTAAAATATTATTCATGTAGAGCGGAGGGTAGTTGTACTGAGGTTTTGACTTGTGCAATATTGATTATAGTATGGTCGTGGTGATAGTGAGTATGTGTATTATGACTCATGTTTATTTTAATTTGTATTTGGCACTATTGGTATTAGCTGACCTTAAGATTCAGCCCAATTTTTGTACCAATTAGGTGCATTTTATATATATATTTTTTTCCATATCAATTTTTTTTCCCCCTTAGTAGCGTTATGTTTTACTTGGGAATGATGCATGTCTGCTTGTTAGTAGCGCTTAGCGTCTGGGTCCCTATGGTTACTAATGCTGGGAGGAGTATTTTCACACGTCAGGTAATGAAGTCCCACCCACTGGGACAATACGCGTGCGGGAGGAAGCGATCACATCAGCGATCACATCAGCCACAACCACCTTCCATTCATTGTCTTGCCAAGACGTGTAACTGAAATGCATCTTTACCACTAGGTTAAAAGTGCTTTACTTGTGTGTAGTTTTTTTTATACAATAAAAGCATTATAATGCATTAACCATACAGAGAGCACTATCCATGTCTCATTGATTTTACATGGTGCAACAAGTCCTGTAGCTGTGGAATCCCTGCAGAGGCACCAGTCATCTCTTAATCCTTTTGGGGTGAAGGTTTGTTTGACATGTCTGTTAGTTCAGAAGGTCCATATAGTGAGGTGAGCGATTTATATTGTTTGTGGTGGAGGTCTGATCACGGATACACACAGCTAAGAATGCCTTTCCAAGCATAGTGATCACAGCTTATGACTTTTCTCTATTCATTGTCCGTTCCTACTTCTTAATCTTCAATGTTGATGAATGGACTGATCTCCCTGATTTTGGAAAATCTTTTTTAGATGGCATTTTATGAAGCATTTGTATGAATTTTAGTATTAGTTTTATTATTGCTGCACTGCCTTATTTGTGAATTTTACCCAAGAGTTTATATATTGATCTTGATTGTTACAGCTGCTACATATTTAAGGATAATATGTTTCGCTGGTTGATCCTCTATCTTTAATTCTTAAAGTATACCTATGCCCAAAACAAAAAATGGATACATTGTAGACTACAATTCGTTAAAGTAGTGGCTTCCTTATTTTTAATGTTTTTTCTTCATTTCCCCTGGTGATTCTATCAGTGACACACTTCCTGTCCTTGGGTGTCTGCACTCTGGATGAAGGAACTATGGAGGTTCATTTGGACACCAGCATTGTCTGTCTTGGTGGATCTGTACTATCAGATTTAGATGGACTTGAATTAAAGCTTACACTTTATAAGCAGTTACAGCAACAGTTTTTTTTCTTTTGAGATAAAGGTTTAAAGCTGATAATTCTAAGCACCCCATCAGTGTTTAATGCTTAGCTTCTACTCTCTAATTGCCAAGTTTGCTGGACAGCTTGGTCTGTTGAAGGAAGTAAAAAATAAACAGACTTAATGGACGGTTCACCGGATGAAAATAAAGAAAAAAGCCTAGAAAGAAGATGCAGCCACCACATTTCAGAATTGGTAAGCTGCAATGTAACAAATTTTGCATGCATTCCTGTAAATGGTGAGACTGTACATATGTTATACTTGCCTTTGTTATGTTGTACCCTCTAAATATGACATCTTTAGCAGTTGCATGTGGGACATTCAGAGGTATAATATCAGCAAACCTCTGGATTTCATGAATGACGGCATCGGTATACGGCATCTGCTTCCTGTGCACAGTTTGGGGTTGAGCCAATCCAATCACTCTGTCAATTTCACTGTGTACTTTCTCTGTCAGGAAAATAGACCCATATGGGCTTATAATTATGGAAATATGTCTCTGTATGTTAAAAGTCATTGCAAAAATACCATATCTAAAAACTTTTTTTTTAGTTTTAGATGGAGTGGTAAGGTTTTTATTGCAGGCTGTGTTCCCATTAGGGAGATTTATCACTCTATATTTCTATATTTGTCTTAGCGGCTAATGTCACAGAGATTAAGGCTGGGTTCACATTAGCTGTGGCCTTGGCTCGCAACATGGGGTCCGGTGCATCCCTGTTCTCCATTTTAGGTGCAAATCAGGTCCAAATTTTTGTCTGAATTTGGACCTGAAATGGAGCGACACAGGACCCGTTTCCAGTGCAGATCACGGCGGCCCTGTTGAGTCTTTAGGACTCAAAGTCCTAAAGACTCAACAGGACTCTTTATAGTTTCTAATATTCTAATATTTTTATTCTGAAGATCATGCAGGACCCAAAGACTATCACATGCATTAACTTAAACTAAAATATGTATATGTTTTATTGCCTGCTGTCATACCCTCTGCAACCCTCTTTTGCACATGCTATTTGCTTTCATACCCTCCATACTCCTCTCCTGCACACCCTACCTACTGTCATACCCAATGCTCTCTTTCCCTGCATAAACTGTCCATTGTGATATTCTTTGCAGGGAGACCTTGCGGGCGCTGCAGGATTTCAGTCCCTCATGGTGTAGTGTGTTACCAATTGTTTTCTTGGTAATTATGGTCCAGCCTCCCTTGAGATCATTGACAAGATTCTCCCATGTAGTTCTGGGATGATTCCTCACTGTCCTCATGACAATTGATACTCCACGGGGTGAGATCTTGCATGGAGTCCCAGACCGAGAGTGATTGATAGTTATTTTGTGTTTCTTCCATTTACGAATAATTGCACCAATTGTTGTCACCCTCTCAACAAGCTGCTTGGCAATGGTCTTGTAGCCCATTCCAGCCTTGTGTAGGTCTACAATCTTGTCCCTGACATCCTTTGACAGCTCTTTGGCCCTGGCCACGATGGAAAGATTGGAATCTGATTGATTGCTTCTGTGGAAAGGTGTCTTTTATACAGGTAAACTGAGATTAGGAGCACTCCCTTTAAGAGCGTGTTCCTAATCTCAGCTCGTTACCTGTATAGAAAATACCTGGGAGCCAGAAATCTTGCTGATTGATAGGGGATCAAATACTTATTTCACTCATTAAAATGCAAATCAATTTATAACTTTTTTGAAATGCGTTTTTCTGGATATTTTTGTTGTTATTCTGTCTCTCACTGTTAAAATAAACCGACCATTAAAATTATAGACTGATCATTTCTTTGTCAGTGGGCAAATGTACAAAATCGGCAGGGGATCAAATACTTTTTTCCCTCACTGTATGTAACAGCTACCAAAGCACATATCAACCGGAAAAAATCCCTGCTCTGTTGGAGAGGTTGTGGGAGAAAAGAAAAAATGGCCCTTATATGATGGGATTGCCTAAAAATACAATGATACAAGATTGGGTTAAAAGGGTAAAGTATTTCTACAACATGGAAGAATTGTATCATTACAGAGAAGGACCAATAGAAAAATGTGTAAATATATGGAAAGGTTGGATAGAGTTTAAGAGTACAAGGAAATATTCTGCGTTAGTGGGAGAGAAGAGAAGAAGAGAAAAGTACAGAGGAGAGGGAAATCAATATAATATGTGTAAAAAGAACAGTGCAGCGTTGGACAAATGTCATAAGTTAAAAATATTGTGAAATTATTGTTAAAAATCAATATAAAGAATTTAAGCAATCAATGATGAATAACACCTAATAATATTAACTAGTGAGAAAAACATTAAGTCAACAAGTCCATAAGTGATGAAAAGGCAAATATAGTGAATGTAAATAAAAATTCTCATTTATAATGTGATTGAAGTCCAAAAGTTATTCCATGCGGAGTTCTGGATCGGTAATCCACCGCCAGTGCTGCCACCCACCTGGTGATAATGTAATGAAGGCTTACCAGGGAGCCAGCGACCACCCTTACTCAGGGGGGTCAAACAGGCTTAGTAGAGGGAGAAGTAGCGATGAACTTCGAGGGATGTCCTTTAAGAGACTCTGTAAGGAATCTTGCTAACCCGATTCCTGGGCGACTACTCAACAGCAACAGAGCGCCAATTCGGAAGATGTGGTCCCAAAGATACTTCCTGTATGGTAATCAGTGTTCATTCCCAGAGAGGCCAAAAGGAGATGAGCCACATATCCAAAAGGAAAAAAAGGGGGGACTCCAGTAGTGCAGATAACCAATACTGCGTTTATTCAAGTAAAAAACAGAAGATAAAAACAGATTTTACATAAAAACCAGCAGGGATATCATATAGACTCCTCCGCCGTTTAAAAGGAAATTGCGCATGTGCGATGCGTGCTAGCGTTGTGACCCTACGGCCGTTTTGTCACAACTGACGTCATCAGGGGTACGAAACCGCGCACGCACATGCTCCTTCTAAATTCCAACGATGCGCTATGAACCACAACCATTGGCTAACTACAAACAAGGCTGATGCTTAATTGATGGCACAGGCACATAGCGTTTAGTTGATGGAACCTAGAGATGAAGCGTTCATTTAGTTAACTTTAAAAAATGCACTTTTGCCTATTAAGAAAATGGCCAGGCAGTGCATTTAAATAGACTATGATGCCGCCAATGCTATCTAGTGGCAGAATTGAATATTGGCCAAAATATGCAAACCAATGAATTACTATTGCCTATAAAATGCATTGTGAAAAATACAAATATATACAAAATATAAGGGAAAAAATATATAAAAAATTGTGCAGTGACATTGAAACTGACAATAAATACAAACAAAAAGACCAGTGGGTGATAGCCCACTGACCTAAGAACAAAAAGGGGGGGGAGGGAGAAGGGGGGGAAGGGAAAAACCCCAAAAAACAACAATTATTAATCTAGTGATTAATAATACTCATTAGACCAAAATTTGGACAAAATTTTATGGGGTATGTGACACCTGTGCCACTGGATGTGAATTCTATCAGTCTCCTGTCATGTAACGCATTCACCCTACAGACCTTACATCTCCTGCAGGGAGAAAAACCCTTTAAGTCACCAAAAAAGGTTGGACGGGTGGGTGGAACAGGAATGTTGGGTGCCAGTATGTGTCTGAAATTAGTAGCTCCCCTGAATAAAACACGGGGTTTGTCAGACAATTTAGGCCCCAGGACCCGATCATTCTTTATGACTGACCAGTGTTTTTTGATAATTCTTTTAATGGCCCAATGTTGGCTGGAATAAGTTGTGAGGAAGGCCAATCCAAAGTCCTCCCTATCAGCAGCCTGGGTTTTTTTCACATAATAGTTCCTTACGGTCCCTGTTCCCTACCTCTGTAATTAATGAATCCAAAGTTCCTGCGTCATAACCTTTATTCAAAAAACAGGATTTCAGGGTTAAAGCCTCCTTGCAGAACTCATTTAAATCCGAGCAATTGCATCTTAAATGCAGAAATTGCCCCTTGGGCATAGCAGACAGCCAAGATCGATGGTGGCAGGAATCGAGCGGAATGAAACTATTCCTGTCTGTTGACTTAAAGTAGGTGGAGGTGGTGCTCATATTATTAACAATTGTGATAACCAAATCCAAAAAATGGATTTGGGTGGGGCTAGCTTCGTGGGTGAGCACTATACCCCTATCACTTTTGTTCAGCAAAGCCAAGTAACTGGTCACGGATTCAACATCCCCATCCCATATGAACAGGACGTCATCTATGAATCTTCTCCACATGATGAGTTGGGGTGGTCTTTCATGCAAGACCACATCTTCCTCCCACTTGGCCATGAAGAGGTTGGCCATGCTGGGAGCAAATTTAGCTCCCAGGGCCACTCCTCTTATTTGTAGATAATGTGTACCACCATACCAGAAATAGTTATGTTCCATCGAGAAGTCCAGTAGCTCCATCACGAAATTACATTGCATGGTGGGGATACTGGAGTCTCGATAGAGAAAATGACACACAGCATCATGTCCCAAAGTGTGGGATATTGACGTGTAAAGTGATACGACATCAGCTGCCACCAGCATATACGTAGCCTTCCGCTCTATTTCACTTAATAAGTTAAAGACATGTTTAGTGTCCTTAAGGAAAGAGGGGGTGCCCATAACCAGTGGCTGTAGAAAAAAAACAATATATTTTCCCACACGTGACGTTATAGAATCTATGCCACTGATGATGGGCCTTCCCGGGGGATTAATCAGAGTCTTATGGACTTTTGGTAATATATACATCACCGGCAAATGGGGATTCCAGAGGGACCAAGTGTTCCCTCTCTTTTTTATTTAGAATCCCCAAATTATATCCCTTATCAATGAGAGCATTCAATTCTCGTTTGAAACTAGATGTTGGATCTGACAATAAAGGGGAATACGTATCTGTGTCAGAAAGGTTCCTTAGCATTTCATTGGTGTAGGAATCTTTATCCAAGATGACAATCGCGCCGCCTTTGTCGGCGGGGCGTATGATAATGTCCTTCATGTTACACAAAGTCTCCAAACCAACCTTAATGCTATGTTGGGGTTGTACTGATCTTGTGTTCAATGTAGCCAAATCATTCAGCACTAGATGCATATGGTGATATTCGGTACTGTATTGCTAGGGGGGTTGAAAAGCGAGGCATTAGACGGACCGTAGGGTCACAACGCTAGCACACATCGCGCATGCGTGATTTCCTTTCAAACAGCGGAGGAGTATATATGATATCCCTGCTGGTTTTTATGTAAAATCTGTTTTTATCTTCTGTTTTTTACTTGAATAAATGCAGTATTGGTTATCTGCACTACTGGAGTCCCCCCTTTTTTTCTTTTTGGATATGTGGCTCATCTCCTTTTGGTCTCTCTGGGAATGAACACTGATTACCATACAAGAAGTATCTTTGGGACCACATCTTCCGAATTGGCGCTCTGTTGCTGTTGAGTAGTCGCCCAGGAAGCGGGTTAGCAAGATTCCTTACAGAGTCTCTTAAAGGACATCCCTCGAAGTTCATCGCTACTTTTCCCTCTACTAAGCCTGTTTGACCCCCCTGAGTAAGGGCGGTCGCTGGCTCTCTGGTAAGCCTTCATTACATTATCACCAGGTGGTGGGCAGCACTGGCGGTGGATTACTGATCCAGAGCATGGAATAACTTTTGGACTTCAATCACATTATAATTGAGAACTTTTTATTTACATTCACTATATTTGCCTTTTCATCACTTATTGATTGAGACTTGTTGATTTAATGTTTTTCTCACTAGTTAATGTTATTAGGTGTTATTCATCATTGATTGCTTAAATTCTTTATACTGATTTTTAACAATAATTTCACAATATTTTTCACTTATGACATTTGTACTTACATCATCATTGTAATAACCACTAATTAATTATCATACCCACAATACTACTATACACATCATATTATATCACTACATTGGTGCCGTGACCCGGATTAATTAGTAGTTATTACAACGATGATGCAAGTACTCCTCCACAGCAACCCAACTCCTCCAGAGAGATGCACCCCACCAACCTCGAACACAGAACAAGGTCCAAAGTCCACAGACGACAAAAAATCCGACAGAGTATATAATTCAGAGTCCCATTTTCTCTAGATTTGCGCCTTCATAGTCATACACAGACAAGACTTTACCAAACTATAGACTGAACGCCATGTTTTAATCTCTAGACATTGAATGGCTGAGCAATTTGATTGGCCGTCTCCATTCAGACCTTTGATATACTTTAGTCTTTCAGACAGACAACAACCCCCAGCCGTGAACAGCTGCAGTCATAAACCGCCCCAATTTGCACTCCCGCATATCAACATCAACAAGTCCCCTCAGATATGTGTAATTAGATTAGATTAACATATACCACCTGAACACCCTTTTGAGCCCTTGGAATACCTACATTCCTAATCTGTATTCTTGCATATTAACATCAACAAGTCCCCCCTGATATATTAGCACCCCAGCAGGGAGCCTCCGCTAGGCCAACCCAAAACACTCCTTGATCCCATTGTTAATCCCACCCATAAATACTTCTTCTATGGTCCTTTAAACAATGTACCCTTTGAAATGTTCAATTAGGTTAACAGACCATACCTCACACACCTAGGTAGACTTGCATAAGATAAACATATCAAAGGGACATCAGCTGTTATATTAAAATTGAGTTGGCTTGTACAAATCGACCATTGTCAACTGAATTCTAGGCCTGGTTAATATTGTGCTGTATGTGTACATACATATAATAATATAATGTCCCACATAAATCGGTGAACATATTACAACACACCTCTCCTACTCTCTCTCCCGGGCTGCACAGTTTACAAAGCCCACAGCCATGGCTCCCTGCTTCTCTGCTTCAGGAGATATGACATCAGCTCCAAGCCTCCCAGCCGCACACACACTCTAGTGACCTCTGGTCCTCTTGTCCTTTCTCCTGAACTGAGCTGCAGTGGAAGGCAGCTCACAATCACTCCCTGTCCACTCCAGCCTGCTGTTCCCACATGCATGCAAGCAACATTTTTCTCTCTTGCACTCCTACTGTCAGCTGAATTTAAAAGCAGCACTGCTCCTTACCAGTCCAGAGCTCCTGCTTTGCCACTGTATTTCCTGACCCCACTGCCTCCAAGTTGCTGAGAATGTCCTCTCCCCTGCACTCCTCAAACTGCATTGTCAGGGGTCCCAAGACCAATGAGTGGGTCTCAAATTCTACCACATATCTGTCTGCACACCCTACAACAGCCCACTGATTTTACAGTTGTCTCACACTTTTTAATTTTTTTTTTTTTAGGTATGACAAAGGGCAAATGCACCACAAATATGCCTCAACCCCTAGGCACTAACAGTTCTCTGCAACGTCATCTCCTAGTCTGCCAGTTTCCACATCCAATATGGCAACACAAGCAACTTCCCTCACTCCCGGTGTGCTTTGCAAGCAAGATCATTTATATTTGTAGGGGGGATGGGGGGGTAAAGTAAGGGGATTTATGCTAGAAGGAGGGATTTGGGGGTAGTACTTCTGCTGGGAGGGGATATGTGTGCCAGAAGGTGGAATTTAGGTGGGGGGATAAAAGGCTGTGTGCTAGGAGGGATTGGGGGGAGTATTTGCGCTGTGGGGATGATTTTGGGGGAGATATTTGCACTAGAAATGGGTAATTTGGTGAGGAGGGGTCCATCATTCTTAAGTATGACATGATGGAGAAGTATCCACCTGTATTTCTCACCATTGATCTTGACCAATTCTCCAACTCCATTTGCAGAAATGCAGCCCCTCGCTTGCAAGGTACCTCCACTATATTTCACTGTTGCCTGCAGACACTCATTATTGTACTGCTCTCCAGCCCTCTGCGAACAAACTGCCTCCTGCTACAGCCAAATATTTCACATGTTGATTCATCAGTCCAGAGCACCTGCTGCCATTTTTCTGAACCCACTTTCCTATGTTTTCATGCATAGTTGACTCATTTAGTCTTGTTTACACATCAGAGGTATGACTTTTGGGACTCAATTCTTCCATGAAAACCATTCTGGCCAGACTTCTCCAGACAGTAGATGGTTGTACCTAGGTCCCACTTGTTTCCACCAGTTCTGTGCTGATGGCACTGCTGTACATCTTCTGATGTCAAAAGGGAAGTAAGCATGATGTGTCTTTTATCTGCTGCATTAAGTTTTCTTGGTCGACAATTGCATCTGCTGTCCTCAGTGTTGCCAGTTTCTTTTTTGATTCCTCAAAAGAGCTCGAACAGCATATCTTGAAACCCCAGTCTGCTTTGAAATCTTTGCTTGGGAGAGACCTTGTTGATGCAGTATAACTACTTTGCGTACTCAATCTTGCCATGGTGTATGACCTGTGACATGAATTGGTCTTCCAAAACCTCACCTTAGTAGCAAAGTTTGTCTGTTTCTCACTTAGTTTTAAGCCACCTACACAGCTGTTTCTGTTTCAGTTAATGACTGTGTTTCAACATACATATGAAATTGATGATCATTAGCACCGGCTTGGTATAATTGATTAATCATACACCTGACTCGAATCCTACAAAATCCCTGACTTTGTGCAAGTGTACAAGTGTAAGAATTAATGATGGTTTGAAGCCAAAGGGTAGTCACTCCACTTATTGATTTCTTCCCACCTGCCTAAAACGTTTGCACAGTACTGTGTATATACAGTGTATATATATATAAATATCATGTCCTAAGTTTAGTTTTGCTGGGTGGTGGCACAGTGGGGACATTTCTAGGGTCCTAATAGACCAGGGGCACCTTTGGTCACATCGATTAAAATGTTGAGGGGCTGGTAAGATGCTATGATGCCAACTTTGTATCACATCTAAAACTAGTATAATCTTTTTTAACTGAACAGAAATACATTGGTCTAAAAATTGTAATGTTACATTATGATGGCAAAATAAATGATAGACTGAAAATAGCTAAAATATACAATATTTTAAAACTATATAACTGCATAGAATGCATCATTTCGGTGTCTAAAGTAGACCCAAGGCACCCAGTAGAAGACATTAGGTATGTGTCTAGCAAACCCCCTGCAACCCAGGCTGATTTATAGCTTGTTGATTTTCCCCTACACAGTGTTGCTGTTTTTCTCTGCTGCCAGTAGTTGTCACTGGTACCTCTGGCAATAGAGTGAAATGCCACAGTAATATTGAGTTATGAATATTTATATTTTCTCTAGCCAACCAGTAGGAGGTTTATTGCCACTGATGCATGCTGCGGGAAAGTATACATATTTGGGGTAGATCTTGTAACCTCTCTCAAAATAACCTTTCTTGCAGAAGTTAGTGTGAAGAATTACCACCATCCCTAAATAATATAGAAGGAACCTCATATAAATGGGATTTTAAGGGCAAAATTACTAACAGAAAATTATACTAAAAAATATAAATTTTATTTTACAAAAAAGGTTAAAAACAATTTTATACAAGAAACATGTGTATAAACAACACAATTTGTAGTGTATTACATGTATTACATGTACATGTACAGGCCCATCTTAAGTTTGCCAATGCGAATCTAAATGATTCAGAGAATGATTGGGAAAAAGTGCTGTGGTCAGATGAGACCAAAATTGCGCTCTTTGGCATTAACTCGCCGTGTTTGGAGGAAGAAAAATGCTAACTATGACCCTAGAACACCATCCCTACAGTCAAGCATGGAGGTGGAAACATTATGCTATAGGTACAGGCCGACTCTGCCCCATTGAGGGGCCAATGGACAGGGCCATGTGTTGTAAAATCTTGGATGAGAACCTTCTTCCTCCAGCCAGAACACTGAAAATAGGTTGTGAATGGGTCTTCCAGCATGACAATGACCCAAAACATATCACCAAGGCAGCAAAGGAGTGGCTCAAGAAGAAGCAGATTAAGGTCATGGAGTGGCCTAGCCAGTCTCCAGAACTTTATCCTATAGGAAATTTATGGAGAGGGCTGAAACCTTTAATTACCACACGACAGCCAAGAAACCTTAAAGGGGTTGTAAACCCTCAAGATTTTTTACCTTAATGCATTATATGCATTGAGGTATAAAACCTTCTATAGTGCAGCAGCCCTCCAGAGCCCCCCTTTTAATTACTTGAACCTGATAGTTCCAGCAACGGGGACGAGCACAGCAGCTCCAGCCACTGTCTCGGGTCCTCATTGGATAGATTGATAGCTATCAGAAGCTATTGTCTCCTGCTGCTGTCAATCAAATCCAGTGAGGACCCCAGAAGAGGAGGATTGGGGCCACTCTGTGCAAAACCCTTGCACAGAGGAGGTAAGTATAACATGTTTGTTATTTAAAAAAAAAATCTTTACAACCCCTTTAAGGATTTAGAGAAGATCTGTAAAGAAGAGTGGACCAAAAGTGTGCGCAAACCTGGTAACCAAGTACTAGAAAAGTCTTACCTCTGTGCTTGCCAATAAGGGTTTTTCCACCAAGATCAAATACTTATTTTAGTCACTGAACTGTAACTCAATTTATAACATTTGTATCATGTTTTTTTTTTTGGTTGAAATTAATAATGATAAAAATTATAGACTCTTTCCTTGTAAGTGGGCAAACTTAAAAAATCTTGCAGGGGATCAAATAATTATTTTCCCCACTGTAGGTCCTCTGAAAGGCCAGTTGTGCTATGCTCTACCTATTAAATCAAAATACATATTATAGGGTTAATAAAGCACCATACATCATATATTCAATTAACATTTCTTACGTTGTATTTCTGGGTATTGAATCATTAGCAGGAGGCTCCATTGCAGAGTGGTAGTGGTTGTCTCCATCCCAGCAACAAAAAGGTTATCCACCAGAACACTCAGGTTGTCATTGTGGAAATACACTGTAGATTCTGACTTCTCCTGCACAAATAAAATAGAAGATGAACTCTAGCCAAAACTCTTTTTCTGTAAGTTTTGGATACCGTGTCCTAAGCGGGAACACAAAGCGCAAGGCTTGCAACTTCTGCTGTGAACACCAGCACTGACTGTTGTTTTTTGAACCTCTTCTGTCTACAGATCAGTCTGCTTTGCAGTATTTTTGAGTCCATTTAACATTCTGCCATTTCACCCAGCACTGATGAAGGGGGATTTTGTGACCCTTGAAATGTTTTGGCTGTCTGAGACAAGCAACGATAAGAGGAATGCCCGGTCTAACATGTTCCCCTTACCTCTGCATTCATCTTGCTGTTGCTTGTCTGTGGAATTTGCTCACATCCAAGACAAGCTACATCTCCTTCATAAATGTTGCCGGATCAGCCAAGAAAAGAGGGGGGGGGGGGGGCGGGGTCAGGAATCATAACTAGGGTGAGAAAGAAATTACAAACATGGGTTTGTAAACTTTGTTCCATATGGGACATAACTGTACAATAAAAATTCTAATGATAGATCTTGTGAGTGGTAAACAAAGTCAACTGTTAACATGTTTTTGTCTGAAGTAATGCAAAATGTGTATATATACTGTATGTGTATATATATATATATATATATATATATATATATATATATATATCTTTTATTGAATCAACAGATATTTAAAAGCTAACTCCACTTTCGTGGGGAAAAAAAAATGGCAAGTAAAGAAAAAATAATATAGCTTTTACATTTGTGACACAAGTCATATTGTAATTGAATGTTATTAAAAATTACCTTTCCTTTTCAATCTGCAGCCTCTGTATTTTCTGAATATGCAATGCAATATAGCTACCTGGAGGTGTTCTGTACACAGAATGTACAGAACGCCCCCCAGAAACATAATTTCCTGCTTGTGTGATTGGCTCACTGATTTTCTAAGAGGCCTGCACTAAGATACAAATCAGATTTCAGGCATCCCCTGCAACAAAAATGTCCTTTTTGGTGAGATACTCCCAATAGGAACACATCTAAAGGGATGCAGGCCCAGCAGCTTTCCTCATTAGTGGCCTGCAGGTGCACAGTTGATTGATCATTATGAAACCACTCCCATTGGATTCATTGTCCCACATGAGCACAAGCAAACACACAGGCATTTCTTACATAGTTACATAGTTACATAATAGGTAAGGTTGAAAAAAGACACAAGTCCATCAAGTCCAACCTATGTGTGTGATTATATGTCAGTATTACATTGTATATCCCTGTATGTTGTGGTCGTTCAGGTGCTTATCTAATAGTTTCTTGAAACTACCAATGCCCCCCGCTGAGACCACCGCCTGTGGAAGGGAATTCCACATCCTTGCCGCTCTTACAGTTAAGAACCCTCTACGTAGTTTAAGGTTAAACCTCTTTTCTTCTAATTTTAATGAGTGGCCACGAGTCTTGTTAAACTCCCAGGAATCTAGGAGTTTAAAATCCTTGTAATGTACATAGATCACCCGGAAGGGAATGTTTTTGTTTTTGTCAACAAAAGTGGAGTTACGCTTTATTAGTAAGAAAGAATGTCTACCTCTTTTTGCTTTGCCAAGAAGGCATCAATGAAGTTCCTTTGGTCATTTATATCCAGTTCCTTCTTCTGTTTTGTAAATACCTCCTTTATGAAATCTTGTGTTGATTGAAAAATTTCACAAATTTTTTGATGGCTGCCAGGGAGTAAGCCTATCAAAGTTGGATAACTGTTGTAAAGCTTGAGGAAACAAGAAAAAAAAATAGTTATACAGCACATTGTATTGTTGTGGAAATTTTATTGAAGATGTATTTTAATATGTATTGTCATAGTGTCTCCCAGTGTTAGTTCTCCCGCAACCCACTCTAGAGAGCTGACTGGGGCAGACTGATGCTGATTGAGATCCGTTTGATAGTGGAAAACTTTCTGAGGTTGGAGAGAAGTGTTTGCAGAGTGGGGATATGTCCGCCGGCGAAGGGCCCCTGTGCGATGCACAGAACGATCATCTGGGGGAGATGCGTTCGCTCTGCAAAGACATTATCGGTTTAGCGGACGTGCGCTTGTGTCACCCCTGTATGCCTGATGAACATATTTAGGGTGCCATGGCATACACCTGCAGATAATCTCCCACCAGCAGGAACGGTAGTCATTGGTTGTCGTATAAACTCATATCCTGTTTGGTCATATCCTGTGAAGGAAGTGATTGGCTGTTGGGGCCAGGGCTTCCTGTTTGTGATTGCTTTTGTTGTCTTTGAATAAAAGAGCCAGTGCACTGCTCAGCAGTCAGTTGGAGGAGCGATGGAGCTAAGACGGTGACTATGTCTGTTTTCTTGGGAAAAGGAGAGATATGGGTTATTTAAAGATGTATTATTCCATTATGCTGAAAGGGCGCGCGCAAGAGTATAGTGGAATTTCCATGACAGCATTCAGTATAAACACCGTACCCTGCTTTTATAACATATTAATTTTATTTCCATAAACTGCAAAATTGTGGTTTATGTTTTTAAGGTTAACATGTTTTTTAATGTATATTAGCTAACAGAAGCTAGAGGGTAAGATGTTTGCAAGTATACTTGGGATGGGCGTTTGCGGGGGGGCCTTTGTTTATGTGGCTATAGCACAGGAGTCAAATGCTATACTCAACAGCCAGCATAATGAATTCAGATAGCAAGTTGCATGCAGACCATAGTCCATACTAGTAACTAATGTATGAAAACTTCATGGGTTAAGAAGTAGTGAAAAGAAACCCTTAAAAAGCAGCCCTACTTTTGATCTACAAACACTTGAGCTTGGATTGTCCAGCTCATCTATCTCTGCTGATATTGTTACTTACTGTGACCATAGAACTTCCTAAGATCCTGACATTTTCATGAATTGAGCGCATGAGCTTTAGTATGATTGGATCATCATATTCAAATCTATTTCCCAGTAATATAGACACAATTACATTGGCTACAGCTGTGTTGATGATGGTTAGATTATCAAAGGGATCCCCTAAAAACAAAAGCAAACATCAGCTTAGTACTGTAAGATTGACAATAATGAGGTCCAGTGAACCCCAAACAGAATAAAGAGAATGGGGGTTGTACTGAACACAGTGCACCCTCTTTTCTCCAAAATACATAAGTCAGCAGTAAAGGATCAGATTTAAAAACTTGTGTGTGGGAACCAGTGCTAGGCCACAATCAGCTCAAGGCTACAGGTCTGGTGTTATTAAAGCGGTTGTTCACTCTGGGGGAAAAAAAAATTTTAAAAAATAAAGTCGGCCAATACAAGTACTGTAGCTGCTGACTTTTAATAAAAGGACACCTACCTGTCTATGGATCCAGTACCATCCTCACCTGGGCTAGTTCTTCACTAGCCTAGGGGTTACCGGTGTTGGCATCCTAACTCTGCTGGTTTTGGCTTCACAGCCGGCTGCCCATTGCGCATTGTGTGAGCCGTGCTACGCATTTTGAATTGTCCCACAGTCTTCTGGGACCTGTAACATGTCCCAGAAGACTGCAGGGAGGGAGTGGGGGAGCAGAATGTCTCCTAGACCTAGGCAATCTTAGCCACTTCAGCCCTGGAAGGTTTTACCCCCTTAATGACTACAGCATTATTTGCGATTCAGCACTGCATCGCTTTAACTGACAATTACGCAGTTGTGCAACTCTGTACCCAAACAAAATTAACGTCCTTTTTTTCCTCACAAATAGAGCTTATTTTGGTGGTATTTGATCACCTCTGCAGTTTGTATTTTTTTTTCTATAAACAAAAAAAGAGCGACAATTTTGAAAAAAAATATATGTATTTTTACTTTTTACTATAATAAATATCCCACATTTATTTTTTTTAAAACAAATTTCTTCATCAGTTTAGGCCGATATGTATTCTTCTACATATTTGTCGTAAAAAAATTGCTATAAACGTATATTGATAAATTATAGCATCTACAAAATAGGGACTAGATTTATGGCATTTTTATGGCATTTTCATTATTTTTTTTTACTAGTAATGGCGGTGATCTGCGATTTTTATAAAGGACTGCGACATTGTGGCAGACAGATCGAACACTTTTGACAATTTTACAGGAAGCCATTAAAGTACTCATCTCTAAATGACTGCATATATTACAGAGGAATAATGTAGCGCATAAAATGTGCAAAAAATATTAAGGTCAATGAAATGACTGACAAACAAATGTCCATAAGTGATTCGAACGTTGATATTGAAACTTATAAGTCTCTAAATGATGGTAGATGGAATCCAGTAAGTGGAATGGAACAGCATGGGATATCCCCCTAGGAAAGGTATATGGATGTAAGAAGACAAATATTCCAAATAGATGTATCATCGGATCTTCCCCAACACTGTATCTCGCAACTGCATACAACTTAGTGAAGATGGTGTGTAAGAAACTCTTACCAGAAATGGTGGACTCACTTGTCAGCGACAGAGAGTCATACGAGCGGGTTGCCTCTGCGGGCCTGAAACACGGACATCACAGCTCTGCGAACCTTCTGGGTCAAACTCTGTGTGGATCTCCCGGGGCTGCCAGGTGGGTCCTCCCAAAGGATGGCCAAGGTGCGAATCAGAGGGAATGGTGCTTCACGTGAAAACTTGGGGTGAAGACGGGTTTGGTCTCTCAAAGGGTATGTGGAGAAAAAACAAACAAGCTCCACATGGCGTAGATAAACAAGGTGGGATTTTTATTGCTAAAAAAGCCAGGCAATAATAAAATGTGATCACAGGGTATAAAAACAAAGTTTGGGCAACAAGAAGGATGCTGAAAGCGCCCGACGCGTTTCGATCGATGGATCGTCTACTGGGGCATACAGCATCCCCTCCAAGTTGCCTTATATTTATGGGAAAACATTCAAAAAAAGCAAATTGTATGTGCTAGCAAACAGCTTTCCCCATTGGATGAATGGGGTCACCTGATCGCACCTGACTAGACATAGCAGGTGTATAACATCATTAGTTTGCATTGATGGTATAGTTAACCTATTAGGTACCACAAAACGGACTACTAATAAAACAACAATTGCATTGTGTAGCCTCCGTCCCTTTAATGTTAGTGAGAAAACAAAGAAACTGGACCTTCTAGCTTAGTACTACCATTGCTGACACTTTAGTACTTGTTTTAAAATTGCAGAGGGGTCTGTACCAATCAGAGACTCAATAGCTGGAGACGGGCGGGACCGATAGCCAATCGCTACAGAGACATGACGCCTCTGTCGGCGCCGCCCAACCTCTAGGTGACAGACACAGGGGAATGACGTCAGGGCGCAAAGCCCGCCCGACGTCCGTCCGCTGTCACATGACCTTTGTCTCTGATAGTTTGAGAGGAGGAGGGAGGAGGGGCGTACGTGGGACCAGACGTTCTCAGCGTCGGTTCACACGTTCTTCCCCCGTGTCCCCGGAAGTGACATTCCGTACAGGCAGTGACCAGGAATCCCACCTGGATGATGGGAAACTAGTAATCCTTGTCTGAGGGATGGAAATTTTCGATAATACCATGTAAAGTGGGACAGTGTATATGAGGGGGAGCCGAACAATGAAGGGAATAGCCTCCAAACTCAACCATGCACAGCTCCCTTTCTAAAATTAGAAATTAAAAATTAAGGGACCACAAGAACACAATTCAGTAAATGAATATCATGTCTATGGTAGCAAAAGACCCCGAAAAGGGATTAAAAAAGTTTCTAGTCTGAGCTATGCATGGTGAAGTGAATGAGAAAATAAATCAAAAACAATGTAGTAGATGTAAAGCAATTAACGCTGCCCGGCGTGCAGTGTGAACAGTGCTCATGCCGGTGGATGAACCCCGGACATGGGGAAGATATGACTCACCCCACATTCCCAATGTGAGCGTGCCCCCCAAAACAGCGCCCCCATGGGGAAAATTAGAAAAACTAAAAATATATGATAAAATAATGTTTCAAAAGGGCATCGTGAAAAAAATGTGATAGTATGGTTAAGGAACCAGGTAAGTGCAATGTGAGTAAGGCTAAGATGAGTTGATAAACGAGTTGAGGTCCCACTCAACGTTCAACCCAAACGGAAAGAAGGACCTCAACTCGTGGATCCAATACGTCTCGAGGCGTGAGACTCCTCGCAGGCGTGACTCACCTCTCCAGTGTGGTATGAACCTGTCAATAACTTGGAACAAGGTTCCCGTGGGGTCCTTATCATGGTGTTCCAAGTAGTGACGTGGTACTGTGTGCTTGTCCCTGCCCTTTTTGATTGCCGTCACGTGTTCGTTGACACGAACAGAAAAAGTTCTGATCGTGCGACCCACATACTGCTTGTGGCAGGGACAGGTTATCAAATAGACAATGTATTGTGAAGAGCACGTAGTGAAGTGCTTCATGTGATAAATACGGGAGGTGACCATGGACTTGAATGTAACGCTCTTGCGTCTTCCCCCGATATTATAAAGGCAGACCCGACATTTACGACAAGGGTAATAACCCTTGCATTCCTGAAAAAAGGACACCTTCTTGGGGGGGTCTATTATGTTTGGAGCGATCTGTCCCGTAAATGTCGGGTCTGCCTTTATAATATCGGGGGAAGACGCAAGAGCGTTACATTCAAGTCCATGGTCACCTCCCGTATTTATCACATGAAGCACTTCACTACGTGCTCTTCACAATACATTGTCTATTTGATAACCTGTCCCTGCCACAAGCAGTATGTGGGTCGCACGATCAGAACTTTTTCTGTTCGTGTCAACGAACACGTGACGGCAATCAAAAAGGGCAGGGACAAGCACACAGTACCACGTCACTACTTGGAACACCATGATAAGGACCCCACGGGAACCTTGTTCCAAGTTATTGACAGGTTCATACCACACTGGAGAGGTGAGTCACGCCTGCGAGGAGTCTCACGCCTCGAGACGTATTGGATCCACGAGTTGAGGTCCTTCTTTCCGTTTGGGTTGAACGTTGAGTGGGACCTCAACTCGTTTATCAACTCATCTTAGCCTTACTCACATTGCACTTACCTGGTTCCTTAACCATACTATCACATTTTTTTCACGATGCCCTTTTGAAACATTATTTTATCATATATTTTTAGTTTTTCTAATTTTCCCCATGGGGGCGCTGTTTTGGGGGGCACGCTCACATTGGGAATGTGGGGTGAGTCATATCTTCCCCATGTCCGGGGTTCATCCACCGGCATGAGCACTGTTCACACTGCACGCCGGGCAGCGTTAATTGCTTTACATCTACTACATTGTTTTTGATTTATTTTCTCATTCACTTCACCATGCATAGCTCAGACTAGAAACTTTTTTAATCCCTTTTCGGGGTCTTTTGCTACCATAGACATGATATTCATTTACTGAATTGTGTTCTTGTGGTCCCTTAATTTTTAATTTCTAATTTTAGAAAGGGAGCTGTGCATGGTTGAGTTTGGAGGCTATTCCCTTCATTGTTCGGCTCCCCCTCATATACACTGTCCCACTTTACATGGTATTATCGAAAATTTCCATCCCTCAGACAAGGATTACTAGTTTCCCATCATCCAGGTGGGATTCCTGGTCACTGCCTGTACGGAATGTCACTTCCGGGGACACGGGGGAAGAACGTGTGAACCGACGCTGAGAACGTCTGGTCCCACGTACGCCCCTCCTCCCTCCTCCTCTCAAACTATCAGAGACAAAGGTCATGTGACAGCGGACGGACGTCGGGCGGGCTTTGCGCCCTGACGTCATTCCCCTGTGTCTGTCACCTAGAGGTTGGGCGGCGCCGACAGAGGCGTCATGTCTCTGTAGCGATTGGCTATCGGTCCCGCCCGTCTCCAGCTATTGAGTCTCTGATTGGTACGGACCCCTCTGCAATTTTAAAACAAGTACTAAAGTGTCAGCAATGGTAGTACTAAGCTAGAAGGTCCAGTTTCTTTGTTTTCTCACTAACATTAAAGGGACGGAGGCTACACAATGCAATTGTTGTTTTATTAGTAGTCCGTTTTGTGGTACCTAATAGGTTAACTATACCATCAATGCAAACTAATGATGTTATACACCTGCTATGTCTAGTCAGGTGCGATCAGGTGACCCCATTCATCCAATGGGGAAAGCTGTTTGCTAGCACATACAATTTGCTTTTTTTGAATGTTTTCCCATAAATATAAGGCAACTTGGAGGGGATGCTGTATGCCCCAGTAGACGATCCATCGATCGAAACGCGTCGGGCGCTTTCAGCATCCTTCTTGTTGCCCAAACTTTGTTTTTATACCCTGTGATCACATTTTATTATTGCCTGGCTTTTTTAGCAATAAAAATCCCACCTTGTTTATCTACGCCATGTGGAGCTTGTTTGTTTTTTCTCCACATACCCTTTGAGAGACCAAACCCGTCTTCACCCCAAGTTTTCACGTGAAGCACCATTCCCTCTGATTCGCACCTTGGCCATCCTTTGGGAGGACCCACCTGGCAGCCCCGGGAGATCCACACAGAGTTTGACCCAGAAGGTTCGCAGAGCTGTGATGTCCGTGTTTCAGGCCCGCAGAGGCAACCCGCTCGTATGACTCTCTGTCGCTGACAAGTGAGTCCACCATTTCTGGTAAGAGTTTCTTACACACCATCTTCACTAAGTTGTATGCAGTTGCGAGATACAGTGTTGGGGAAGATCCGATGATACATCTATTTGGAATATTTGTCTTCTTACATCCATATACCTTTCCTAGGGGGATATCCCATGCTGTTCCATTCCACTTACTGGATTCCATCTACCATCATTCAGAGACTTATAAGTTTCAATATCAACGTTCGAATCACTTATGGACATTTGTTTGTCAGTCATTTCATTGACCTTAATATTTTTTGCACATTTTATGCGCTACATTTTTTCTTTTCATATGTTTCCATGGTTTTTGTCACCCTGTATGTAGCTGCTCTGCACCATTGTTTGTATTTAGCGCAGTGTATACCTTCTTTATTTTTGCACTTATATTACAGAGGATACCGAACAAACTCACCCTTGTGGGATCTGAATTCCTGGATTAAACACACCACTTCCTCCCCAATTTTGTTCTCTATAGATTTTTTTCCCACCCCAAAATCCCGTAGTGTTGAAATAGTGAATCTCCTCATCACCTTCCAGTTCTCTCCATGAGCAAAGACAATGCCTGAATGGAAGAATACAAAATAATCCATGCAGACATACGATATTAAACATATTTTTATTACATTCTGTATTCTTTCAAAAGCCTCAAATTCATTTTAATTCAGCTCATTGAATAATTGAAACCTGTCTTTTTGCAAATTTGTCACATGGTACATGAACGTTAACATTAGGCTTTCGGTGTGAATGCTTGTTCTATTAACTGGTAGACAGGGAGGGGCGTTACTTTGTTGGATTTATATGAGGAATAATGGTCTGTGTGGTCATTTCGGGAGTGGTGATGCTCCCCAGTAATCCAAAGAGATGCCGAGGTGGGGCAGTGACATGGAATCTGTAGAATTACAATTCTGCATTTCATCATTTAAAAAAATAAAACACAGTGTGACTGAACTGTCCATCACCCAGCTTGGGTGCTTCCATCAAGATATATAGCCTCCTACAGTTTGGACATAGGAGCCAGATATTATAGCTGACCATCCAAGACTAGCCGACAATAGCTTAGATGCAACCTGGAACTCTCTTTATTGAAAACTCGCACAGAATATATAGCACACCAGGTCAGATGAGCCTTATCACATTATTGTAAGCAAAGGAAACTGTATACAGGAATATTTGTCAGAGTTTGACGTTGATGGGGACAAGGGCCTCTTCTCCTGGGCTGTGGTTGTCGGGGTCTGCGGGTGGGGGGCTTATTGGTATCTGGAAGCCCCCTTTAACAAGGGGGCCCCCAGATCTCGCCTCCCCCATGTGAATGGGTATCGGGGACATCAAACCCTACCCATTCACCAAAACAGTGTCAAAAAGTAAAAACCACAAGAGACAGTTTTTGACAAATCCTTTATCACGATGTAATCCACCGTCACATGACATCAGGAGGGGGCGGCCTCCCAGTTGGGTCACTGGGTGGCCCAACCCTTGCCTATATAAGAACTGTCAAAGGGAAGAGAGCGCATATGGCGGGTAGCCTCCAATGGAGGCAGAGCGTTTTAATTTTTTCCTATTTTTCGGGTCTGTCGGGTGGTGTGATTGATGGTGGATTATATAGCGGGACACTTTTTTTTCTTTTTCCTTTTTTAATAAAGGATTTGTCAAAAACTATCTCTTATGGTTTTTACTTTTTGACACTTTTTGGTGAATGGGTAGGGGTACGATGTACTCGATACCCATTCACATATGGGGGGCGGGATTCTGGGGGCCCCCTTGTTAATGGGGGCTTCCAGATTCCAAAAAGCCCCCCACCCGCATACCCCGACAACCACACGCCAGAATTGTTGGGAAGAGGCCGTTGTCCTCATCAACATGGGGACAATGTGCTTTGGGGCTTGGTATGGACTGGGGGGGACCCCATGCCGTTTTTTTTCTTTATTTTTTAATAGTCGGGTGACGGCAGTTGTAACCGTGAGTCATTTTAAATGGGATGTTTTTCTTTGGAAATGTAGCATGGTCTGTAAATGTTACAAATGTGCCACTTTACAGGCACATTAACCACTTACGGACCGCCCACCATTGTTATACGTCGGCACTTTAAAGAGGGATATCGTTGCTTTGGCAGCAGATAGCTACCATAACCCCAGTATCCTCTTCTTCAGTGAGCGATCTGCTTTCAGAAAAAAGTGGTCTCTGCGGATACACCATTTTATAACTTTTATTGGCGGTGGGAGAGGGCACCCTCCTCCTGCCGCGCTCCACCACTTAAAAGAGCCTTGTAATAGGAATAAAAGTGACACAATTTTTTAAAAAAAGAACAGTGTAAAAATAAAAATAAAAGGTAAATTAAATAAGAATTTTTTTTTTTTTTTTAAACACGCCCTGTCCTGCCGAGCTTGTGTACAAAAGCGAACGCATACGTGAGCAGCGCCTGCATATGAAAATGGTGAAAACGGTGTTCAAATCACATTTTGAACCATGACATGTTGGGTATCAATTTACTCGGTGTAACATTATCTTTCACAATATAAAAAAAAAATTGGGCTAGCTTTACTGCTGTCTTATATTTTAATTCAAAAAAGTGAATTTTTTCACAAAAAGTGTGCTTGTAAGACCGGTGCGCAAATACGG
Organism: Lithobates clamitans; assembly: GCA_037952925.1. NCBI lineage: Eukaryota > Metazoa > Chordata > Amphibia > Anura > Ranidae > Lithobates > Lithobates clamitans. The sequence goes on along the minus strand of JBBGZY010000167.1, from coordinate 857,477 downwards.
TGTGACAGAAAGTATTGCAATGACCGCCATTTTATTCTCTAGGGTGTTAAAAATGTTTAATGTTTGGGGGTTCTAAAAAATTTTCTAAGAAAAATACCTGTTTTTAACTTGTAAAGACCAAATCTCAAAACGAGGCTTGGGGCTGAAGTGGTTAAGGGGGCCCCCCAGGCACCATATTTACAGGAATTTTTCCCAGACCCCCATACCCCTTTTATGGCCAATAACTTGCATATAATGCTGTTTTTTTTCATTATTTTCTTTACCGGCACTTTTTTTTAATTCAGTTGTCAGCGACGAAACCCATTGACAGCTGGTGATGACTCATCGGTTGTTAAGGACACTGTGGCCGGCTTCCCGGCCCCGTTCCTTAACAACCAGCTTGCACTGCGCCCTGATTGGGCAAAGTTTTGCCCAATCAGGGCATAGAATGCACTGTGCAGCGCTCAGTGCATTGCAGGGTGTTTGTCAGGGCGAATACCCTGCAAATTCGGATGTTCGGCGAAAGGACGAACAGGCAAATGTTTGGTCCGAACTCATGCTCAGGCCGAACCATTCACCCATCCCTACTGAAGATATTAACATCTGCTCTGAGTATCACAACCTAAAGCAGTCATTGCTGGTTATGGGCATAGAGGCCCTAAATATGGATCTGAGGCCTAGATTCCCAGAGTCTGTGTGTTTCAGGTAGACAATCCCGAATCCAAAGCAAAACCAATCTCCCAGGCACACCCCTCTCAAAGAGTAGTGTTCCCTTAAAAGCCAGGACCCATTGTCAGTAGGCAAGAGGCTACTCTGCAGTCCCCTCCAAAAGCCCCTGTCCTGGCTGGGTCTGTCACACACAGCTAACCTAATATAACTTTCCTGGCTAGTTCTACCTTAACTAGAATTGTCTTTAATATGTAACATATATAGTCTGTCATTTAGACTGTAATTTAGGCAAAATATATTTTGAATTAAAAAAAATATATATCAATACCATTTCCTTTTGTTGTTTTAGCAAATATTGGACCATCTGGTCTTTCATTAAATTCTTCGGCGTGGTTAATTAGTGCATCTTTTATGGTGTCATAACCACTTAAGATAACCATCTTTTCCAAACCCAGCTGGATGCTAAACACTGGACCATATTTCTTGGATAGCTATAAAAACAATACGACACATTATAGAGATAACAAAGAGCACATGTTGATCCCAAACAACATTGTAAACTGATGCTTACTTAACAGGTACAGTACATCTATGTATGCTCATGTTGCCCTTGATCCTCTGTGCAGCGTGCTGAAACCTTCAAATCTAGGGAACTCTGAGATAAAAATATTGACCGCCTTCTGTTCTTTCTGTCATCTTGTATCTCATGTGCCTTACTATTGGCTTGTTACTGTGATGAATGTCCTCATTAACCTCTTGCCGACCAGCCGCCGCAGTTATACTGTGTCAGGATGGCACGGCTGGGCAAAACAACGTTACCTTACAACGCTTCACCCTTTGGACACTAGGGGCACGTACATGAACCCGCAGCATGTGCCCGGAGCCGATGCGAGTGCCTGGCGGGAGCGATGACTGCCGGGCTCCCACGATCACTCGTGACAGAGCGAGAGCTGGGATCTCTGTGTGTAAACAGAGAGGAAACAGATCGTGTGTTCATGCTGATTATGAACACTGATCTGTCATCTCTCCTAGACAGTCCCATCCCCTCTACAGTTAGAACACAGTGAGGGAACACAGTTAACCCCTTAATCTCCCCCTAGTGTTAAACCCTTCCCTGCCAGTGAAATTTATACAGTAATCACTGCATTTTTATAGCACTGATCGCTGTATAATTTTCAATGGTCCCAAAGATGTGTCAAAAGTGTCCGACATGTCCGCTGCAATATCGCAGTCCCAATAAAAATCGCAGATCGACGCCATTACTATTAAAAAAAATGCCATAAATCTATCCCCTATTTTGTAGACGCTATAACTTTTGCGCAAACCAATCAATATACGCTTATTGCGATTTTTTTTTTACCAAAAATATGTAGAAGAATACATATTGGCCTAAACTGATGAAGAAATTTGTTTCAAAAAAATAAATGTGGGATATTTATTATAGCAAAAAGTAAAAGATATTGGGGGTTATTTACGAAAGGTAAATCCACTTTGCACTGCAAATGCACTTGAAATTGCACTGAAAGTGCACTTGGAAGTGCAGTCGCTCTAAATCTAAGGGGTAGATCTGAAATGAGTGGAAGCTCTGCTGATTTTATCATCCAATCATGTGCAAGCTAAAAATGCAGTTTTTTTATTCTATTTAAGGCCTTGGCTCCCAGGCTTGGTGTGCATTTTCCAAGTGGTTAGAGTAGAGACAGGTACCCCGTCTGTTAGAGACAGAACTAGCCATTGGGATAGGTTCCTGATGAGGAGAAAAAAGGTAGGGTTCGCAACTCTGGACATTTTCCTTCTTGAGCAAGAGCCAGCCAGTCTGCATTCTGCCCCTCCTAACAGGCGCTATCAGTTCTGCTGAAACTTGCTCTCTATACGGTGTTGGAACTCGTGTTTGGCTGCCTTCCCATTGGATTTATGGTAACTGTCTTTGTGTTAATTCAATACAAGTTCTTTACATCGCACTGGGACTGTGTGTGTTGTTGCTGCTGCACCACGCTGCATCCCACCTACATGCAGCTCCTGGCAGCTTCAGATGCACAAACAAATACCTAATTTATTCCTTATGGACCTCAGTGCTTATTTGAATGAGACCTAATGCCCTGTACACACGACCGTCCGAATAAACTCCGAAGGTTTCTCCGACGGAACTCCGACGGAATTCCATTCAAACGGTCTTGCCTACACACGGTCAAACAAAAGTCTGACCAAAGTCTGACCGTCCAGAACGCGGTGACGTACAGTACATACGACGGGACTAGAAAAAGGAAGTTCAATAGTCAGTAGCCAATAGCTTCCGTCTCGTACTTGCTTCAGAGCATGCTTCGTTTTTGGTCCGTTGGAACAGCATACAAACGAGCGGTTTTCCCGATAGGGATTGGTTCCATCGGAAATATTTAGAACATGTTCTATTTCTAGGTCCTTCAGAATTTTCAAAAAAAAAAGTCAGATGAGGCATACACATGATCGGAATAGACGATGAAAAGCTTCCGTCAGACTTTTTCTGTTGGACATTCTGTTTGTGTGTACGCGGTTTTACAGTTATTTTCCCTCATTTTCTGTCCCAATAACCTCTATCATTAGGGTAGGAAACAGCAGTAGAAATCCTCCATCCAACCAAATATAAAAACAACCTAATGTGAAAATATTCTGTGTATACTATGTATGTATAATATTGACCCCCTCATACTACCTTTATATGAAATATCCTTTAATACCATCAAGAACCGTATTCCTTATTTATTTCCTCAACAGGGGAAGGGGTGTCACCCTTTTGGATAAACTGTTTGGCAGTGGCTGAACAAGTTTACCAATCCTTTGGCAGGTCAGACAGTTCATATTTGTGATTTAACTATACATTTAGTTGTTTGCCTGGTGTTCAACATTAAACAATAAGTTCTCTTTGAAACAAAGTGCATTTATCCTTTTTGCCCCACAATCCCTCACCTAAACTAGTCCACCTTCACCCTCACCAGATGCATACTCATCATAAACCCTATTATGTCCACAAAATAAAATAAGAATATAAGAATAGAAACTCAACACTATCAGCAAAAATACTTGATTACCTTCATAAAATCTTTCTGAGGATTCACTGGGTTGACCATGTGCAGGCTTCCGATGATTGGTAGAGGTTTTGGACCTGGAGGGTAGTTTTTGTCTTGTTTTTGGTCATTATAGACCTTGGCCAAAAACAGGATGATCACGATTGTCAGAAGAACAGTGACAAGGTCCATAGCAACTATATTTATATGTAACTGCCCAGAAAAAAAATAAATAGATGACTAATTTTCAGTATCACTACTTAGTGGTGGGGTAAAATAATGTTAAGTGTCTGCAGCCATAAAGCATACCTCTCAACTGTTCCTCTGTCTGTCCTTCTTCCTCCCTCAGTTGTCCTTCTTTTTAGCCTGATGTAAGGATATCTATAAAAAAATATATATATGTATGATTTAAATATCAAAAGTGTTTTACTGCACTAAAGTTTTTAATATAACATTTAAATCATATTAAATGCCATCAAATCATTCTCTGCAGCTATTACCTTTTGTACCACCACCCCCTCCCTTTAGAATGTAAGCTCTACGAGCAGGGCCCTCCTGTACCTTTTGTATTGAACTGTACTGTAATTGTGCTGATCCCCCTATACATTGTAAAGCGCTGCGTAAACTGTTGGCGCTATATAAATCGCGTATAATAATAATATTATTTGTTGCTTTGAAAAACCAAATGAAAGGGAAAGTAGTGTTAAAAAAAACATTTTTTTGAATCCTTATGATCTGTGTTAATACTGATACTGGAAGCATGGCAGTGCCCTTTGTCTTATGCTTCATGCATGTCTCTCTTTCCCATCTCACAAAGTTGGGAATATTTGTAATATTTGTAATTACATTATTAAAAGAAATAATAATAAAAAAATTAAGTCAAAATTTAAAAAAAAAGATGTTTTGTCAGTCCATAATAAAAACAGAGCAGGGATTTAATTAAAACAATGTACCAAATAGAGATGGGCTGAACGACCCCCTGTTTATAAAAAAACATAATTTTTAAATGAGCAGTGATTTACTGATGCTTAAAGTGGAACCATCAACATGGAAATAACAAAAAAATGAAAAATTCCTTTAACCACTTGACAACTGGGCACTTAAACCCCCTTCCTAACCAGAACAATTTTCAGCTTTTGGTGCTCTCACATTTTGAATGACAATTACTCAGTCATGCAACACTGTATGGTGGTATTTAATCACCGCTGGGTTCTTTATTTTTTGCGCCGTAAAAGAAAAAAGACCAAAAAATCTGTAAAAAAATACATTTTTCTTCATTTCTGTTATAATATTTTGCAAATTAGTAATTTTTCTTCATATATTTTGGCCAAAATTTATACCGCTACATATCTTTGGTAAAATTAACCCAAATTGGTGGATATTATTTGGTCTTTGTGAAAGTTATAGAGTCCAAAAGCTATGGTGCGAATATCTGAAAATTGATCACACCTGAAGTACTGACGGCCTATCTAATTTCTTGAGACCCTAACATTGCAGAAAAGTACAAATACCCCCCAAATGACCCCTTTTTGGAAAGAAGACATTCCAAGGTATTTAGAAAGATGCATGGTGAGTTTTTTGAAGTTGTCATTTTTTCCCACAATTCTTTGCAAAATCAAGGTTTTTTTTTACTTTTTTTTTTCCCACAAAATTGTCATATTAGCAGGTTATTTCTCACACACCGCATATGTATACCACAAATTACACCCCAAAACACATTCTGCTATTACTCCAGAGTACGGCGATACCACATGTGTGAGACTTTTACACAGCGTGACCACATACAGAGGCCCAACATGCAGGGGAGCACCTTCAGGCGTTCTGGAGCACCCAGGCCAATTCTGACATTTCTCTCCTACATGTAAAAATCATCATTTATTAGCTAGAAAATTACATAGAACCCCAAAACATTATATATGTTTTTTTAGCAAAGACCCTAGAGAATACAATGGCGGTCATTGCAACTTTTTATCTCGCACGGTATTTGCGCAGCAATTTTTTTAACGCGTTTTTTTTGGAAAAAAAACTGTTTTGTGCTTTACAAAAACCAAAACAGTAAAGTTAGCCTAATGTTTTTGCATAATGTGAAAGATGAAGTTACGCCAAGTAAATAGATACCCAACATGTCACCTTTCAAAATTGCACGCGCTTGTGGAATGGCGCCAAACTTTGCTACTCAAAAATCCCCATAGGCGACGCTTTAAAATTTTTTACTGGTTACATGTTTTCAGTTACAGAGGAGGTCTAGGGCCCTTATTACTCTCGCTCTACCGATCGCAGCGATACCTCACATGTGTGGTTTGAACACCGTTTTCATATGTGGGCGGGACTTACGTATGCGTTCGCTTCTGCATGCGAGCACACAGGGACAGAGACGCTTTAAAAATTTTTTTTTTTTTTTATTGTTCATTTTACTTTATTTATTTTAGTTTGATGCTTTTTTCCAAAAAAAAAAAAAAAAATTTGACCACTTTTATTCCTATTACAAGGAATATAAACATCCTTGTAATAGGAATATGGCATGACAAGTCCTCTTTACAGTGAGATATGGGGTCAATAAGACCCCACATCTCACCTCTAGGCTGGGAAGCCTGAAATAAAAAAAACAAAACGATCCTGGCTTCGATCGTAGCGGTGAGTCGGTAGAAGCGTGGGAGGGGGGACATCCCCTCTCGCCTCCCGTAAGAACGATCAAGCAGTGGAACAGCTGCTATGATCATTCTCATGGTGTAGGGAATCGCCGGCTGAAAAAGCTGATATCTGAATGATGCCTGTAGCTTCAACCATCATTCAGATATCTCCGCACAAAGTCAAGGACGTTGTATGACGGCCGGCGGGCGGGAAGTGGTTAAAACGCTTTTTTTTTTTAACACAAAGTTGTCCATTTATACAATATTTCTACCACATAACATGTACATACCAAAAATGACACCCCAAAATAGATTCTCCTGCTCCTCCTGAGTACGGCGATACCACATGTGTGAGACTTCCATAGCCTGGCCACATACAGAGGACGAGTACAGCTGAGCATGGCTCAGCATGGCAGGGTATGGCGGGGTATTGCGGAGTATGGCGGGGTATTGCGGAGTATGGCGGGGTATTGCGGGGTATTGCGGGGTATGGCGGGGTATGGCGGGGTATGGCGGGGTATGGCGGAGTATGGCGGAGTATGGCGGAGTATGGCGGGGTATTGCGGAGTATGGCGGGGTATTGCGGAGTATGGCGGGGTATTGCGGAGTATGGCGGGGTATTGCGGAGTATGGCGGGGTATTGCGGAGTATGGCGGGGTATGGCGGGGTATAGCGGGGTATGGCAGAGTATGGCGGGGGGCATGGCAGAGTATGGCGGGGGCATGGCAGAGTATGGCGGGGGCATTGCAGAGTATGGCGGGGGCATTGCAGAGTATGGCGGGGGCATTGTAGAGTATTGTGGGGGCATTGCAGAGTATTGCACAGCATTGCAGAGTATTGCACAGCATTGCAGAGTATTGTGGGGGCATTGCAGAGTATTGTGGGGGCGTTGCAGAGTATTGTGGGGGCATTGCAGAGTATTGCACAGCATTGCAGAGTATTGCACAGCATTGCAGAGTATTGCACAGCATTGCAGAGTATTGTGGGGGTATTGCAGAGTATTGCACAGCATTGCAGAGTATTGTGGGGGTATTGCAGAGTATTGCACAGCATTGCAGAGTATTGTGGGGGTATTGCAGAGTATTGCACAGCATTGCATAGTAGTGAGGGATGGCTGAGCATGGATGGGTGGATGTCTCTGTGCAGCGCTATGGGCACTACACATACAGCCCACAGCACTGCACACATCCATCCATCCCCCTCCCCGCTCACTGTGTACCGATCGGTTTACAGGAGGGGAGGAGAGGAACCGGTGTCATCAGATGACGCCGGTCTGTTTACATGTGATCGCGCCGTCATTTGACGTCATTCGGCTATGGGCCGGTTGGTAAGTGGTTAAATATAGTGCCTGCTGGGTCCCCTTATGCCCCGTACACATGATCGGATTTTCCGACAACAAAACCGTGGATTTTTTTCCGAAGGATGTTGGCTCAAACTTGTCTTGCATACACACGGTCACACAAATGTTGGCCCAAAATTCCGAATGTGAGAACACGGTGACGCAAGTCCGTCTCACAAAAGCTCACGCATGCTCAGAATCAAGTACAACAAGCATAAAAAAGGGAAGTACAATAGCCAGTGCGGCTCCTTCTGCCTGATTCTGAGCATGCGTGAGCTTTTGTGCGACAGACTTGTGTACACACGACCGGACTTTCTGACAATAAAGTGAAGTTGGCGGAAAATTTGAGAACCTGCTCTCAAACATTTGTGGCCAGAAATTTCGACAGCAAATATTCGATGGAGCATACACACAGTCGGACTTTTCGATAACAAGCTCACATCGAATATTTCCCGTTGGAAAGTCTTAACGTGTGTATGCGGCATTAGTCTGCCTGTAAGGTGGCACATCTGTACCATGTATAGAACATGCTGCAGCAATAATGACATTTATAAAGCCAAAAAAAGAAAGCTTTCTTTATTCTATAAACAATGGCTTGGGGAGCCAGAGTGTATGATGAGGCCACAATTTAGTGCACTCAGAACAAGTTTAGAGATTTTTTTTTATAAATTCTGGTGTCTCCTTCGCAGACTTTGGATAGATGTAACAAGTGTGGATTATTATTTCTTTATACAGTTTTTTGCATGGACTACACATTGTTTGCACTAATTTTAAATTATCCATTGATATTGGATTCATGTATGTATATTTTGGTGTATTGAGCCCTGTGATCCCAATTTTTTATACATTTTAATATCTATTGTTATTATTATAATCGTTCCATTACTTTGGTTAATGTACCGCAGTACTATTTAATTTTGAAATGTACACTAGTCTCTGCTTGGGTGACAGAGGGTGAGGTGGATGATGATGGATTAGTAATCCAGTCCTCCACCACCTCCTCTGCATGCTGTGGCTGTATGGCGCAGGCAACATCACTAAACAGGGGAAATGATGCCCTGCCTGAGGACTGACCAGGTCCACCTTTGCCTTTGGACACATACGCTGCTGGCTCCCTTACGCCCCGTACACACGGTCGGACATTAATCGGACATTCCGACAACAAAATCCTAGGATTTTTTCCGACGGATGTTGGCTCAAACTTGTCTTGCATACACACGGTCACACAAAGTTGTCGGAAAATATGATCATTCTGAACGTGGTGACGTAAAACATGTACGCCTGGACTGTAAATGGGGCGGTAGCTAATAGCTTTCATCTCTTTATTTATTCTGAGCATGCGTGGCACTTTGTGCGTCGGATTTGTGTACACACGATCGGAAATTCTGACAACGGATTTTGTTGTTGGAAAACTTTGTGTGTCGGAAAATCCGATGGAAAATTTATGATGGAGCCTATACACAGTCAGAATTTCCGACAACAAGGTCCTATCACACATTTTCCGTCGGAAAATCCGACCGTGTGTAATACAATACAGTGCCATGGGAATGTATGCTTCTCCTTGCTGTCCTCTCAGACATGATTATTAGCTTATTAACAAAATATAATAAAGATGTGGTGTACGTTGATGCACTTTAATCAATGGAAAGCGCTGTTTGGTGCACTTTAACTTGAGTTCTCACTACACAGACACACTCCACTAACACATAATATAGTGCAGTAAAACTGCACTGATGCACTGCAATATACTGCAGTAAATGTGCACTAACACACTGAAATATACTGCGTTAAATGTGCAGTAAACGACAAATTAAACTGACACTAAAGTAAAAATGAATGGTCACTCTACACTCACACTGACTGAACTATCACTAGATTCACACTAAACTGATATTCTACATTGACAATAGAATCAGAATAGCACGCTAACTCGCTAGTAGCACTGAACAGAGCCCTGTTCTATCTCTTTCCACACCGATATCACACTGCAAATGGCTGCTATAGGGAGAATATTTTTATAATGTGGGGCGGGACTAAGAGCAATGGGCCACCATTGGATAGAGTCATCATTACTTTCTCCAATCATGGCTCTGACAGTACTCTGTGCCCTGATTGGGCAAACCTTTCATTGCTTCAGCCATTCAGGGCTTTCAATGCACTGTGGCGGTGGCGCAGTGCATTGTAGTCATTCGGCAGGCCAAACAAACGGTCAAATGCCCCGATAATTCTGGAGTTCGTCAAACAGCCAATGTTTGGCCTGAACTCATGCTCGGGCTGAACCGTTCGCCCAACTCTAGTACCAAATAAAAGTAATATATGTTCTAAAAATTAATACAAAATTGATTTAGGTATGCAGATGAACCAACCCATAATACTGCTGCATTAGGCCTGGGCATCTGGGCATCAATGACCTGTGGTCATGAAAGGGTTACTAGGAGCACTTTTTTGAGGAAAAACTTCCAATAGCAAAACAGATGAAAAAAAAAATATTATTATATTTTTTATTAGAGTAAAGGAAGGGTAGAATTTCCATTATCTTTTAGTTTGAGTCCCTTTCGGTGTCTTGTGAGCCAGGATGGGAAGTAGGCTTCAGGTACATGGGACATTGTTTAACCTCTCCTGAACGATTTAACTTGACAGCTAGAAACAGACGTCTAAAATCGTCTGTTTAGCCACGTTTTCATGCTGCATTTAGCCGTGTTTAGCAGCGTTTGCGTCTAGAAGTGTTTGTAAAAAAAAGATTTCCTTGCTAAACTGGTCAAATTTCAATCCATGCATGGCCAGCTTATAACTTGTAAATTTCAGTGCTGGCCAGGTTGACCAAAAGATTTGAGGGCAATAAATCTACACTATTAAGACAGCTAAACAAATGATCCTTACTGCACAACCCGAAAAGGTGATCTATGACTAGTAGATATGATTCTAAAATCTTGTTCTGTAAGTCAGTTTGTTTTGATTGGAAATGTCACAGGGGGTACGGAGACAACAGCAACCTCTGCAATCATTAATTATAAAGATATGGATATTTAATTTATTTATTACAGGTACTTATATAGTGCTTTCAATTTACCCAGCACTTTACATATTTATTATACATTCACATGAGTCCCTGCCCTTAAGGAGCTTATAGTCTAAGGTCCCTAACTCACATTCATACTAGGTCCCATTTAGACAGGAACCAGTTAACCTACCAGCATGTCTTCGGAGTGTGGCAGGAACCCAGAGTACCCAGAGGAAAGCCACACAGGCACATTGAGAATATACAAAGTCTGTGCAGGTAGTGCCAAGGTTGGGCTTCAAACCAGCAACCCTGGTGCTTCTAGGTGGAATTGCAAACCACTTAGCCACTGTGCTGTCCTGTAGGAGCTTTGAGTTGACCAGCACAAAGCTTTGTCTTAAAACCCTCCTCACGGGGCCCCCTTCTGTCCCCAGGTCCCATAGCAGCTGTGAGCGAGCATGACTTTTCAAGAATGCAGTTCAGCTTATTTTACCTATAGCAGACTTACATTTAGCACAGACGAATTCTTTCATGAAACCAACACCGATCTGGACTGTCCCAAGCACAGACAAGGTATAGAAAACAGGTTTCTAGTTTACATAACTGTAGCAGGCCCAGAGGTAATGTAAATATGTGGGTGGTATAGTCTGTATCTTCCACTTGCTGAATGTGCAATAGCAAACAATGATCACAAACAAGATATAACTTTAGTAGCAACAAGGTGAATGCAATAAGACATAAAAACACAGAAACAGAGACTGAACATTTTATTTGACATTGTAATTAATGCAGCTTTGTGTGCATTAATAAATCATTACGTAGAAAAGAACTGTGACCAGGTGCCTAACGTATCATACCTCCATCCCCATATATTAAGTCAAGTCAAGTTTTGTCATCATTTTCCTACACGTCAAGACACACAGTAGGGTGAATTATTGTATCTCACAGGACCACAGAGCTACATAATAATTAAACATAATTGTAAATATACAAAAATATATAACAGTGACACAACCAACGGGACTTTAAATGAGGCATAATACAAAAAGTCATAAAATATACATTTATTGTACAAGGATTATAAATGTATAGTACACATAAAAAATGTTTGGCATATCAGGCCAATGGGTTACACGTAACAATATATAGTGTACATCAAGCTGGCATATTTCAAGTACATGCTTTACATAACCAAGATGATTGCAATATGGGAGAGGAATGCATTTTGTAACTGGACGTGTTTTGTGAATACTTTCACTTCTTCAGGAGTAGATGCTTGCAACAACAGAACTTTATACTAAAAAAAGATAGACTAAAATAGACCTATATAAGTGTGTAGTGTGAGCCAGGAAACTTGCTTGTGCCACCTAATGGGTATTCCCTTTGGGTGTCTTGGTCCCTTTCCACTACTCCCGTGTCAGACACCCTTTGGAGTGAAAGTATTCACAAAACGCATCAAGTTACAAGATGCATTCCTCTCCCATATTGCAATCATCTTGGTTATTTAAAGCATGTACTTGGAAATATAACAATTTGATGTACATTATATATTGTTACATGTAACCTATTGGCCTGATATGCCAAACATATTTTATGTGTACTTTATACATTTATGTGTCTAATCCTTGTACAATAAATTGATATTTTATGACTTTTGTATTATGCTTCATTTAAAGTCCCATAGGTGAATATTGGTTGTGTGTAAATCATTACATTAATTTTCTTTTTAATGCACTCTGTGAAAGTAACCAAATTTGACTTGGTATCAGCCTCTTGCAGCCCGTGTACAGCAGAGCTCAGATCTGGAAAGAGAGGAGCAGGGAATTTAAGATCCTGCTTTTTCTCTCCTCACCACTGACATCTCTGCCCAATCTCCTCCATACGCTGGAACACTTTAAACTCCTATCTAACCTAAAAATAAACTATTCCAAATCGTTTGCGTTAAATATATTCCTACCCATGGAACTGGCCAAGCAATGTCAACTTAATTTCCCCTTTCATTGGAAAACAGAAGCCATAACCTACCTGGGCATCCAACTCCCTGCTGATTTAACAGAACTCTACAGCAGAAATTTCCAGCTGGAACAACACAATATATACGCCAAGATCTCCAAAAATGAGATAAACTGACCATCTCCTGGTTTGGAAGAGCGTCCATTCTTAAAATGATGATCCTGCCTTGGCTGCTAAATAAAAGGCAAACAGTACCTGTTCGCTTACCACCCTCCTTCTTTAGACTTTATTAGGCAATATGTAGGACTTTCCTTTGGTGTAAGAAACCCCCACAGATAAGCTGGGTGAAATTGGTGCTTCCCAAAGCGAGTGGAGGAATTGGTCTTCCTGATCTTCAACGCTATTACCGGGTGGTCCATTTAGCGCGAATCGACGATTGGCGACTACAAAACCGATGTAAAGACTGGGTCCCTTTAGAATACCCAGTGGCAAACTCAGATCTATGTCATGCTCCCTGGCTCTCTAAAAGACACGTCTTGCCAAAAGCCTCAACTCATCCCCTGGCAGGAAAAACCTTACATGAATTTGAGAGTGCATGCACTGTACATGCAGTTTCAGCTAAACTCTGCCCCATCATTCCAGTCAAAGGTAACCCAGACTTTCCCCCAGGACTATCAGGTTCCTTCTTGAAAGCCGAATGGCCACACACGGAAATGTTAGCTAAACACTTTTTCCAAAGAGGACACTTCCTACGACAAACTGATCTTGCTACGCTCTCTAATACAGGTACATTCCCGTTCTGGTCCTACCTCCAGCTTAAACATTACTTAGCTGACCCATCCTGCAAACAAAGTCTTACAAAACTCCCCTCAACCATGGAGACACAATGCACTTGCTTGACCCCCCCCAATGCCATGTCATCTCCACGCTCTACCCGTCGTTGTTCGACCCCCCACACTCCTGCGCTCGGAATGCTCCTACTGGGAATCTGCCCTGGGCTCTGAGATAGATGAGGAGAGCTGGGGACGGCATCCATTAGTACATTCATAAAGGGTCCATGAATGTAACTGTACACAAATTCTTCCCCTCTGTCCCTGACCTCTGCTGGCGGTGTGGTACAGAGACGGGCATATTCCTCCATATTTGGTGGGACTGCCCAACACTCCAACCATTCTGGCGCAGAGTACACGATCTGACAAAACAAGTGTCACTACTCCCACTGGAGTTCTGCCCTGTGCAATATCTCCTGCATCTAGCTAATCTCCCTAAAAAACATTATTATAAGTCAGTTGCCATGCACATGTGTAACGCTGCAAGGATGTGTATACCGACCCATTGAAGGTCCACATCCCCGCCTTCCATCCCTGAATGGTTTAACAGAATAAATCATGTCGCCGAGATGGAGGAGCTGATATATAATGCCTTGGATAACATCTCCAATTTCACGACCACCTGGGAACCCTGGATAACCTTCAAAAGTTCCCAATCATACCAAGATCTTAAGACAGCTTCAAATTAACTCCTAACCAGGGTGAATCCACCCATGCTATTAAAGCCAAATTTAAATTCAAGCCCAGTTGTGACATATTTAAGGGTAATGAGCACTACAAGTTGGAGAGGGTAGCTGTTGATGACCTCACCCCCTCTCCTCATCTATACTCCCCCCATTTTCTCTTTTTGCTCTTACCCCAGTGTCCCCCCCACAGTCCCCCCTTCCCATCCTCCCCTACCCCCCCTCCTCCCTCCTCCCCCTTTCTTTCTTCCCCTCCCCCACCTCTGACCCCCCCTTCCCCCCCTTTTTTTTTCTCTTTCCTCTTCCTCCCTCTTCCCCTATCCCGCTTCCTCCCCATATACCCCTTTTTTCCCATTTGTATTCCCTTTTTCTTTCTTATATCGCTCTTTGAAGATACACACTCCTTAACATCGTGGCCATGTCTGACTATCTGTTCACAACCTAGAGATGTTTAGCCTTATTCCAACATGTCTCTACATGACTATTTTTGTTATCATATGTGTAGTACTAATACAGGCTCACTGAGCCTTGAGAATACATGCTAAGTTTGTATTTTCTCAATAAAATGTTTATGCAAAAAAAAAAGAGAAAGGAGCAGCAAAAGGAGCCAGTGAGCAGTGCTGCATTGCATAAAGCTGAGAGGAGAGTCTAGTCACTTGACCTGTTATCAAAGTCAGATGACCAAATGTCCTCTATTGGCAGAGTTCTCTACTGCTTAATGCAGAAAGAACTCCATGAACTACTGCAGGTACAATATCACACCCCGGGCTATTTTTTATTGGTCTGCAAAATGCAGGCCAAAGATATGAGAAATAATACAAGATATAAAGGCAAGGAGATATTGATACCCACTCCTCGTCCCCTTTGTCTCTGGTTGAAACTTGGTACAGAAATGGTGAGAGGAAGAGCTAAGATCAAGAACACGGTGACAAGACCTCAAACTAGCAGGGGAAAAATGTAAAACTAACCTTGGACAGTAATATTTTACTTGTGTAGGATAGAAAGAGTGTCAGGTGTCCAAAAGACTATAACTTTGATGTATGGTTCATAAGACAGGTCTGCACGTAGTTCTGCGAGTGCCTGTGTATTGTCTTGTTGAGTACCTGTGTATTGTCTTGTTGAGTACCTGTGTATTGTTTTGTTGAGTACCTATGCATTGTCTTGTTGATATGGGTATTTTGCAGTAAGATGTCACATGTGAGATGTCACTTGTGATGTGACATCTCACTGCAACATACCCATATCAACATCTATAATGCTACGTTACCCTATAATGTTATTCACAGCTCTCTGAACCTCCCTTTTTTCCCCTTCTTTGGAATCTCCCTAGCCGACTTTAAAAATACTTACAATGGTTGATAATTTATTTCTCTTAAAAATATATACAATATATAATATTTGATTTATCTCTAAGCTTTTCCTGTGGGGTTTATTACGTCTTAGATGATGTTTTATCTATATACGGTGGGGACGGAAAGTATTCAGGCCCCCTTAATTTTTTCACTCTTTGTTATATTGCAGCCAGTTGCTAAAATCATTTAAGTTCATTTTTTCCTCATTAATTTACACAGAGCACCTCATATTGAGAGAAAAACACAGAATTGTTGAAATTTTTGCAGATTTATTAAAAAAGAAATACAGAAAAATGACATGGTCCTAAGTATTCAGACCCTTTGCTCAGTATTTAGTAGAAGCACCCTTTTGATCTAATACAGCCATGGGTCTTTTTGGGAAAGATGCAATATGTTTTTCACACCTGGATTTGGGGATCCTCTGCCATTTCTCCTTGCAGATCCTCTCCAGTTCTGTCAGGTTGGATGGTAAACGTTGGTGGACAGCCATTTTTAGGTCTCTCCAGAGATGCTTAATTGGGTTTAAGTCAGGGCTTTGGCTGGGCCATTCAAGAACAGTCACGGAGTTGTTGTGAAGCCACTCCTTCGTTATTTTAGCTGTGTGCTTAGGGTCATTGTCTTGTTGGAAGGTAAACCTTTGGCCCAGTCTGAGATCCTGAGCACTCTGGAGAAGGTTTTCGTCCAGGATATTCCTGTACTTGGCCGCATTCATCTTTCCCTTGATTGCAACCAGTCGTCCTGTCCCTGCAGCTGAAAAACACCCCCACATCATGATGCTGCCACCACCAGGCTTCACTGTTGGGACTGTATTGGACAGGTGATGAGCAGTGCTTGGTTTTCTCTACATATTGGAGTCCTTCAGGCGTTTTTAGCAAACTCCATGCAGGCTGTCATGTGTCTTGCACTGAGGAGAGGCTTCCGTCGGGCCACTCTGCCATAAAGCCCCGACTGGTGGAGGGCTGCAGTGATGGTTGACTTTCTACAACTTTCTCCCATCTCCCAACTGCATCTCTGGAGCTCAGCCACAGTGATCTTTGGATTCTTCTTTACCTCGCTCACCAAGGCTCTTCTCCCCCGATAGCTCAGTTTGGCCGGACGGCCAGCTTTAGGAAGGGTTCTGGTCGTCCCAAACGTCTTTCATTTAAGGATTATGGAGGCCACTGTGCTCTTAGGAACCTTAAGTGCAGCAGAAATTTTTTTGTAACCTTGGCCATATATGTGCCTTGCCACAATTCTGTCTCTGAGCTCTTCAGGCAGTTCCTTTGACCTCACAATTATCATTTGCTCTGACATGCACTGTGAGCTGTAAGGTCTTATATAGACAGGGGTGTGGCTTTCCTAATCAAGTCAAATCGGTATAATCTAACACAGCTGGACTCAAATGAAGGTGTAGAACCATCTCAAGGATGATCAGAAGAAATGGACAGCACCTGAGTTAAATATATGAGTGTCACAGCAAAGGGTCTGAATACTTAGGACCATGTGATATTTCAGTTTTTCTTTTTTAATAAATCTGCAAAAATGGCAACAATTCTGTTTTTCTGTCAATATGGGGTGCTGTGTGTACATTAATGAGGAAAAAAAAATCAACTTAAATGATTTTAGCTAATGGCTGCAGTATAACAAAGAGCGAAAAACTCAAGGGGGTCCCCACTGTATATTGTAATATCAATTGCTATACTTGTTTAAATTGATTATGTACATGTTTATTATTTAAAATTTATGATTGCTCTAATGTGTCCTGCTGTGGCGTACTCCCTCTCCTCCACTGGTCCACTTTCTGGCATTAGGGCATTTGGTCCATCATGTTCGACCGCACAGCACCGCTCATTCTGGTTTCTCTTTGACCGGATGTGCAGGGATTAACGGGGATCCGGGGTGACATCTAGTCCTCCTCGAGCCCCGCCTCTGCTGCCACTGCACTGGCCGATTGTTGCCGATGAGGCGGCGTCATTCAGCGCATGCGCGGTAGCCAGCGGTCGAGCCGAATAGCGCCGTTTCCGCAAGGAGAAGACACATTTACGGTCGGGACATGTATATGTATGGAGAGTCTGCTGGTTAATTCCAGCAGACCCTCACTGAATCCCAGGAGATACACACATCACCCAGGCACGTCTCTGAACTTTGAGGTAACAACAGCATCTGTCTCTACTTAGATACTTTCTTTATGTATAATTAGATTGCTACTACCTATTTGATACTATATTTGTTCTTTTTCTATATAGCCATCACCCTCCCTGTTTTTTGAGCTTAAATCTACTCTGTGGACAGCCTTTTCACTTTGATACACTCAGGCTGTCTCCCACATTACCAGTATCTACGCCTGTTTAGTGGTGTGCCTACAATCCTCTCCTGGGCAGATTGATATCATTTTCTTGCTTGTTAGCAAACTATAAACATCAAATCTCTGCGATTGATTTTGTGGTAAGCTTTGTTGGTCTTTCTTTGTTAAATCAGTACTCACTTATTTAACCACTTCAGCCCCGGAAGGTTTTACCCCCTTCCTGACCAGAGCACTTTTTACAATTCGGCACTGCGTCGCTTTAACTGCTAATTGCGCGGTCATGCAATGCTGTACCCAAACGAAATTTGCGTCCTTTTCTTCCCACAAATAGAGCTTTCTTTTGATGGTATTTGATCACCTCTGCCGTTTTTATTTTTTGCGCTATACGCGGAAAAAGACCGAAAATTTTGAAAAAAAATGATATTTTCTACTTTTTGTTCTAAAAAAAATCCAATAAACTCAATTTTAGTCATACATTTAGGCCAAAATGTATTCGGCCACATGTCTTTGGTAAAAAAAATGTCAATAAGTGTATATTTATTGGTTTGCGCAAAAGTTATAGCGTCTACAAACTAGGGTACATTTTCTGGAATTTACACAGCCTTTAATTTATGACTGCCTATGTCGTTTCTTGAGGTGCTAAAATGGCAGGGCAGTACAAAACCCCCACAAATGACCCCATTTTGGAAAGTAGACACCCCAAGGAATTTGCTGAGAGGCATGTTGAGCCCATTGAATATTCATTTTTTTTGTCCCAAGTGATTGAATAATGACAAAAAAAAAAAAAAAAAAAAAAAATTACAAAAAGTTGTCACTAAATGATATATTGCTCACACAGGCCATGGGCATATGTGGAATTGCACCCCAAAATACATTTAGCTGCTTCTCCTGAGTACGGGGATACCACATGTGTGGGACTTTTTGGGAGCCTAGCCGCGTACGGGGCCCCGAAAACCAAGCACCGCCTTCAGGATTTCTAAGGGCGTACATTTTTGATTTTATTCCTCACTACCTATCACAGTTTTGAAGGCCATAAAATGCCCAGATGACATAAAACCCCCCCAAATGACCCCATTTTGGAAAGTAGACACCCCAAGCTATTTGCTTTGAGGCATGTTGAGTCCATGGAATGTTTTATATTTTGACACAAGTTGCGGGAAAGTGACAAATTTTTTTTTTTTTTTTTTTTTTTTGCACAAAGTTGTCACTAAATGATATATTGCTCACACAGGCCATGGGCATATGTGGAATTGCACCCCAAAATACATTTAGCTGCTTCTCCTGAGTACGGGGATACCACATGTGTGGGACTTTTTAGGAGCCTAGCCGCGTACGGGACCCCGAAAACCAAGCACCGCCTTCAGGATTTCTAAGGGCGTACATTTTTGATTTTACTCCTCACTGCCTATCACAGTTTCGGAGGCCATGGAATGCCCAGGTGGCACAAACCCCCCCCAAATGACCCCATTTTGGAAAGTAGACACCCCAAGCTATTTGCTGAGAGGCATGGTGAGTATTTTGCAGCTCTCATTTGTTTTTGAAAATAAAGAAAGACGAGAAAAAAATTTTTTTTTTTTCTTTTTTCAATTTTCAAAACTTTGTGACAAAAAGTGAGGTCTGCAAAATACTCACTATACCTCTCATCAAAAAGCTTGGGGTGTCTACTTTCCAAAATGGGGTCATTTGGGGGGGTTTTGTGCCACCTGGGCATTCCATGGCCTCCGAAACTGTGATAGGCAGTGAAGAGTGAAATCAAAAATTTACGGCCTTAGAAAGCCTGAAGGCGGTGCTTGGTTTTCGGGGTCCCGTACGTGGCTAGGCTCCCAAAAAGTCCCACACATGTGGTATCCCCGTACTCAGGAGAAGCAACAGAATGTATTTTGGGGTGTAATTTCACATATTCCCATGGCATGTTTGAGCAATATATCATTTAGTGACAACTTTGCGCAAAAAAAAATAAAAAAAATAAAAAATTGTCTCTTTCCCGCAACTTGTGTCACAATATAAATTATTCCATGGACTCAACATGACTCTCAGCAAATAGCTTGGGGTGTCTACTTTCCAAAATGGGGTCATTTGGGGGGGGTTTGAACTGTCCTGGCATTTTATGCACAACATCTAGAAGCTTATGTCACACATCACCCACTCTTCTAACCACTTGAAGACAAAGCCCTTTCTGACACTTATTGTTTACATAAAAAAATAATTTTTTTTTGCAAGAAAATTACTTTGAACCCCCAAACATTATATATTTTTTTTAAAGCAAATGCCCTACAGATTAAAATGGTGGGTGTTTCATTTTTTTTTTTCACACAGTATTTGCGCAGCGATTTTTCAAACGCATTTTTTGGGGAAAAAACACACTTTTTTACATTTTAATGCACTAAAACACACTATATTGCCAAAATGTTTGATGAGATAAAAAAGATGATCTTAGGCCGAGTACATGGATACCAAACATGACATGCTTTAAAATTGCGCACAAACGTGCAGTGGCGACAAACTAAATACATTTTTAAAAGCCTTTAAAAGCCTTTACAGGTTACCACTTTAGATTTACAGAGGAGGTCTACTGCTAAACTTACTGCCCTCGATCTGACCTTCGCGGCGATACCTCACATGCATGGTGCAATTGCTGTTTACATTTGACGCCAGACCAACGCTTGCGTTCACCTTAGCGCGAGAGCAGGGGGGACAGGGGTGCTTTTTTTTTTTTTTTTTTTTTTTTCTTTATTATTATTATTTTTTTATCTTATTTTTAAACTGTTCCTTTCATTTTTTTTTTTTTAAATCATTTTTATTGTTATCTCAGGGAATATAAATATCCCCTATGATAGCAATAGGTAGTGACAGGTACTCTTTTTTGCAAAAATTGGGGTCTATTAGACCCTAGATTTCTCCTCTGCCCTCAAAGCATCTGATCACACCAAGATCGGTGTGATAAAATGCTTTCCCAATTTCCCAATGGCGCTGTTTACATCCGGCGAAATCTACGTCATAAAATGCTCGTAGCTTCCGGTTTCTTAGGTCATAGAGATGTTTGGAGCCACTCTGGTCTCTGATCAGCTCTATGGTCAGCTGGCTGAATCACCGGCTGCATTTTCAGGTTCCCTGTTGAGACAGGAGAGCCAGAGAAAAACACGGAAGATGTTGGGGGGGGGGGGGGCATTCCCTCCCACTGCTTGTAAAAACAGTCTAGAGGCTAATTAGCCACTAGGATTGCTTTTACATGAAAGCCGACCGCTGGCTGAAAAGAATGATACCAAGATGATACCTAAAGCTGCAGGCATCATTCTGGTATAACCACTCAAAGTCGTGAATGGCGTACCTGAAGACAAAAAAATGGTTAACAATGGTTAACAATAAAGCACAGTAAAGTGTAAATAATTACACACCTGAAAAACAAACATGATAAAACATAATAACAATAACAATAACAATAACAATAAAACATTGCAGAATAGAATACAGTAAAAAAGAGCAGAACAATAGAGAGAGAGAATAGAGAGAGAGAGAACAATAAAACAACAACTATTTTTTTTATTTCATATATTTTTTTTTTTTTTACACTTTTTTTGTAACTAACTTTTATAACGGTAACCGGTTCCAGGTTCGGGTCTCTCAAAATGCGATGGCATCTTGGGAGACCCTGTGAAAGTGCGCCTAGTCTGTGCAATGCTGTACCCTACGCTAATAGTCAACTAGTGCATGGTAGCGTTCAAAACATTCACCAATGCAAAGACCAGGATTGTCAGGACAGGAGGGACAATAATAGCGGGTGTCACGTCTATATCCGCGCTTGCTGCAGACACAACATCTTTTTTTGGGGGGTTCGCTGGGTAGGGGTACTCGGGAGGACATAAAAATGCCTCTCATGCAGCCGACTGCATTTGGTTGGGGATGTGAATGGGGGAAGTACGGGCGCTGCAGAAGCGGTGGGTTCCCAATTAGGATTGGCGAATGCAGCAGGAAGGGCACTATGGGCACGACGGGCCTGTGTTTGTCTTTTTGGTGGCAGCGGGACACTACTTGTGCTTGCCACCTCACCAGCTTGAACTGCACTTATGGGACTCGCCACGTCACCACGTGTTACTGCAGTGCTGGTTTGACTACGACCGGGGTGTACTAGGCCGCTGGCGCTTGCCAGTTCACCAAAACGCTACCAAAAAAACTGTTAGCGATCGCAGGGATCAGGCCTGACTCTGCGAACGCTGCAGTTATGCGTTTAGTATTTTGTAAGTGACAGTGATCGATCGATACTGCACTTGGGTGGGCTGGGCCGGGCTGGGCGGAGGGGCAAAACGCAGGTGCTAGCAGGTATCTGGGCTGATCCCGCTAACACTGCGTTTTTGGGAACCCTAAACTGCTGGGGACACTAGTATAGATCTAATCGGATCAGATATTGATCCGATCAGATACTATACCACTAAGGGTGGTGTACAGTGCGTGCGTGGGTGTTAGCGGTACTGGCGCTAATCTGACGCTGCCTGGGGCTGGTGCTTGCCAGTTCACCAAAACGCTACCAAAAAAACTGTTAGCGATCGCAGGGATCAGGCCTGACTCTGCGAACGCTGCAGTTATGCGTTTAGTGTTTTGTAAGTGACAGTGATCGATCGATACTGCACTTGGGTGGGCTGGGCTGGGCCGGGCGGAGGGGCAAAACGCAGGTGCTAGCAGGTATCTGGGCTGATCCCGCTAACACTGCGTTTTTGGGAACCCTAAACTGCTGGGGACGCTAGTATAGATTTGATCGGATCAGATATTGATCCGATCAGATACTATACCACTAAGGGAGGTATACGGTGCGTGCGTGGGTGTTAGCGGTACTGGCGCTAACCTGACGCTGCCTGGGGCTGGTGCTTGCCAGTTCACCAAAACGCTACCAAAAAAACTGTTAGCGATCGCAGGGATCAGGCCTGACTCTGCGAACGCTGCAGTTATGCGTTTAGTGTTTTGTAAGTGACAGTGATCGATCGATACTGCACTTGGGTGGGCTGGGCTGGGCGGAGGGGCAAAACGCAGGTGCTAGCGGGTATCTGGGCTGATCCTGCTAACACTGCGTTTTCGGGAACCCTAAACTGCTGGGGACGCTAGTATAGATTTGATCGGATCAGATATTGAGGGGGGGGGTGATTGGGGGGGGATCGGGGGGCGATCGGGGGGGGATCGGGGGTGTAAAGTATGCCTGGCATGTTCTACTGTGTGTGTGAGTGTTGGTGCACTTACATGTCATCTCCCCTCGGCGCTGGAACGGAAACTGCCAGACCGAGGAGAGATGACATCACATCCTCTGCCTGTGTGAAACGACACACAGGCAGAGGAGCATTTCCATTGGCTGGGAGCGATCGCGAGGGGGGGGCCACGATCGGATGGTCTCCCCCTCGCCTCCCGACGCTCCCAGTCAGATGCCGACCGCCGATGGCACCGGGGGGGGGTCCGATCGGACCCCCCGCCCGCGGGAGGCAGATCACGTATGGGTACGTGATTTTGCCTGCCCGTGCCATTCTGCCGCAGTATATCTGCGTTAGGCGGTCGGCAAGTGGTTAATTATGATATGTTTTTGAGCTCATACTGCATGTGCTTATTCAGCACATGTATGTAGTGGATATTATTGAGCTATCCTTAACTGCATATAATAGTACTGCAGCCCTCTCCTAATTTCAGACTTTACATTCTGGACTGGTGGGTTGGCTGTTTACCTTCCTCAAATCTGGCATCAATTTTGCTTGTATATAAACTCCTTGTTGTAAGTACCAACCCTTACGCTGTTATACTGACTCGACAAAGTGATACCAGACCATTATATGGCAAACTTTATTGATAACTTCTTACCTTTCTATTATACCTATATTTATGTGCCCCAACTGATGGGCTTTGCTCTCTGCCTTTGGGTGGTCCACACTTAAGGGTGAGGAGGAGGGGTTGTTGCTGCTTGCGGAACTCATTGGAGTTTTTTTGTAACCATTTCCTTTCTTTTTTCTTCTTTTTTTTTTTGGAACTTTTGAGATTCTGTGTTATGTCAATTGTATATTTATTGTGTGTTCTTTTCATATATATTTATGTAGCGTGGAATTTTTGCCATGTAATGTTAAATAATAGGCAAAGCTGCTAGATTGGTATTTGGCTCCCTCTAGTGGTATGAAATGTGAAAGAGACTTGTTTAATATTCACATAACAGCTAAGCAGGAAGTGGCTTAATTGTTTTACTGGAAAGACTCACCTACCCATGAAGACTGAGTGACTGAACTGCATGCTGGGTAGGTAATAAAAGGACCGGTGCGGCCATCTTTGGTCTCTTCTGGACGCATGGCCTGCCTGCAGGGATCTGTGAGGGAGTGTTCTGAAGAGCGTGGCCTGCATCGTGCGAAGTGGAACAGCAACCACTGAGAGTGTCTTACCACAGTGTGCTGGAGAAGCTGTGTGATCGGGTCCGTGGATCCAGAATATCTGACGGAGCCAAACGAGGGTCCCTGTCATCTTTTGGAGCGGAGCAGAGTGACGGTGCTGTCTGGCAGAGGGACTGAGATCGCCGGAGCGGAATCATCCAGTTTTACAGGCCTGCTGTGGTGAGAGGGTTGTTGCCCAGAAGTTATATACAGCACTTCACGCACTTAGTATAATCCCCCAGTGTTGCTGGGACCTGCAGTTCCACAGAGAGGTCTCATTTAAATGAACTGAGTGCAACCAGGCCTCAAAGCCTATACTCCATAAATACTGATTGACGGCTTGAGTGCACTTTCGCCGGAGGCAGTTATAGGTGTGTTTCATAACCAGAATTGCTGTCATCCATCACTTTATGTTACTATATTATCTGCTAATCCTTTGGATTACAAACACTGCAGTATAATGGCTAGCTGAAGAAGGAAGACCAGAGGCTATATCACTCGCTGGGAGACTTTGTGTTACAGTCACATGCAAAGGACCGCATCATATCTCAGGGGGAACTATAGAGCCATTACACTGTGTTGTGTTGTTGAATAACCTTGCATAGTATGTCCATACGGCCGTACTGGAAGTGGGAAGGTGCCCAGGGTCAAGGTTTGATCACCTTGAGCACTAGTCCCACTTAGAGATGCGCCTGCAGGGGTCATTTAAGAAATCTTTGAGTGTTAGCCAGTTACACATACTCATTATATTATTGTGTTAAATTGTGTGTTAATACAGTTATTGCAATTACTGTTGAGACCAGTTTTAGTAAACTTACAGTCTGGTTAAGTACAATTGGTGTGAGGCTTGTTCATTCTCCTAGCAGGTGGAGCAACGGATGCCCAGGTAACGACAAAGGTACATTATATGCATATTGTTGTTGTGGGATTGTTCCTTGTTATTAAGCTTCACAGCAACACTGTTACACAGCTGTGTCAAGCGGGTCGAGCCAATTAATTGGGGGTGGAACAGAGTACAGGTCCAATTAATTACTAGCAGTTCCTTTGGGGGTAAGTGCTACATTTAATAGACCTATGTGCTCCTGAAGAAGCGTACCCTTACGCGTAAAATGTAGAGCGAACATTTTCTTAAATTTCTTAAATACATTTTGGACAAAATTTATTAGGAGATTAGGCTTTTTAATTTTAGAATAGAAAGTAAAAAATATTGTTTTTTTTTTCCTCAAATTGTCAGTGTTATTTCATTTATAAAAAAAAATTCTAAAAAAAAAAAAAAAAACAGTGGTGATCAAATACTACCAAAGGAAAGCTCTATTTGTGTGAAAATGGCAAAAAATGGCCTGGTCAAGAAGGGGGGTAAAACCAGAATTTAAGTGGTTAAAGAAATAATCTATTGTGAAGAAATTATACACTCTGCTGGACCATAACATGTCACTGAAAGTTACATTTCACAACTGATATCAGATTAGAAATATTTCTTAGCAAAATTTCTCTTTATTAATAAGAAACTAAGTTTTACAAGCCAATAAATCAATACAACGAATTTGTATAATTGTACATGCGTCATGCGAAAATAGTTTCCAAGTAATAACAAATAATAAAGACAATATGTACATATTACTGCTACATGCTGTAACCTAGTACAAAAAGTAAAAAAAAAAAAAACTACTTCCAATATCCTGACAAATTAACCACTTGACCAATTAACCGTATATGGACATCCTCCCGTTTCAGTGGTTATACTGGGATGATACAAACAAGCTACCAAATATAAATGAGAACAGGTAAGCAGTAGCAAAGAGTTACCAGCAAAGACATTTGAGTAACACACCAAAAAGTGATAATGTTCATAGTATATTAAAGTCCATAAATCACACTTGATAGGGTAAAATCTATGGGTTTATTCAGTGGGTAATATAGGAGAAATAAGACTTCAAATAGTGTGATATCGTCAAAACACCCGGATCGTCACTTCCAGTGGTGGGAGAACGTCACTTCCGGTTGCCATACAGCCACGCTGGGACGTGGCTGTACAGCAACTGTAAGTGATGTTCACACACCACCAGAAGGGACGATCCGAGTGTTTTGAACTATCAGATCAGAGAAGGAATGACCTATACCTTGTGTCCGCGGTGACGGGGTATGTCTGGCATCTCCAGCATATGAATGTGATTTTACCTTGCCTGTTTGTTAGTATATACATACATCGGGCTATTTTTTTAATAAATGCTTTGTTTAATTTGACGATATCACACTATTTGGAGTCTTATTTCTTCTATATTACCCGCTGGGGAATGTGTACTGACGGAATTCATCTGAATAGGCAATTGGGCACTTAACCACCACAGGGTTCAGATGAAAAAGTCACGTGTCTAGTGATGAAACCGGTCGGGAGGAGCCAGTGACGAGGAGATCCCAGCTGTTAGCTGTATGCAACTGACCTTACCATATGCGATTTATTTTGCTGAAAATTGTGAGTGAAGTTTACCCTTAGTTTATAGGGAATCTATAATACACTACCTGTGCAATGGTCTCTTTTTTTGTTGTTTTATACTGCGGACATTCTTCGAAAGCCAGAAGCCAGCCTATGCCAATGAGCAGCTGAATATATGAGCAAGCCATCTATCACTGGGGAGTACTCATTGAAACCTGTCTATATTCATCAATCACCAAAGACGTTATATTTCTTCACAGCGATATGCTGTCCTATTGAGATATCTGTGCACTGTGATTCATCACATTAATATATCTCATCTTTCTTTCTTTTTTATTGTGTTCAATAATTTATTATCACATTGATATTTAGTTAAAGGATTTTGTTATGGTGAAGGATGTTATGTTATTTATAATAGGCTTCATTTGATTATTTTGCACATGATTCACTGATTAACCATTAGGAGATTACACCGTGTTATATTAGGAGGTTAATATTAGCGCATTATACATTCCGAATATATACAACATATATACAACATTTTTTAAAAATCCATTATCATTTCTGTTTTTGTTCTTTGCTATTTTTTTTTTTTGTTTTTCCATGTGGGTCAACCATGATTGTAGATTGGCTTGGCTTTGTCCTAGCTGCGAGGTATTGCACAGATCTTATGGGGTAAGGGGGCATTGGTGAACCCCAGTGCAGGGGTCAGGTCAAACTTAGCACCAGGAGGGGCCTGGAAGGTGAAGTTTTGCAGCAGTGTGGTAAAAAACAGGAACAGCTCCATCTTCGCAAGGTTTTCTCCAGCACAGCTTCTTTTACCTGGTGAAGGACAGGAAAACATTAAAACTTAACTTAATGCTAACACTTCTGAATGCTGTCAATGTGGAAGCTGCCAGTGTAATACAGCTGTGTGGAACAATGTGAGTCATGCTGGCCCCAAGTTCTGAAAACTAAGCAATTCCTGACTAAAGTAATGCAGATGAGATCTGTGATGGGAGAGCACTAAGCTCCTTTAACAAAAGTTTCAATGGTGAATGTAAAAAGGTTAAAAGCCTAAGAATGTCTGAACCAGAGCTCCTAATATCTAGTTACCATGGAATGTGATGCTGATTGTCCAAAAACTGAATGGAAGGTGTGCAAGTTGTGGAACCACCCCGTTCTAATTACATAATCCCATCCTATGATGTTAGGAAGTCTGAAAAGGTCTTAATCATTTGATTTACTTGGGCAAAGGTGCGAATTGAAGGTTCAGATCCGATGTAAAGGTTGTCAGATCAGGATAGTGATGTTAAATTACATCATATGTGGAAGACAGATGGTGGTGAAGGCCCCACACCTGTTTAGAGATGGCTGTTCCAGTTTGACCTAGATGGCCTCTTCCAGGCGTCTTGCAAACCAGCTATCCTCTTTGTCTCTACAATTGGATTAAGGTGTTTGTGCTGCCTGTGTGGATATAAATTTTGGAGTATGTTCCTAAAGCCCCGTACACACGGGCAGAATGTCGGGAGATATTTGCCAGTTAAAAAAAAAAAAACGTAGACATTCTGCCCATGTGTATGTCATTCGGCCAGCTTCAGGCGGACATGCATGCTGGAACTTCAGCAGCCGACCGACTCCTGATCAGCACTCTCAGCCAATGGCAGAAAGTGCTGATCGGAGTGTTCTGGTGGGGGGCCGTCCCCCTGTCAGAACATAACAGCTCAGCAGGGGAGATCGCTGGACTAAATCTCGCATGGTTAGTACAGTGTCTCCGACCGGAGCTGACGGGGTTTTTTTTGTGCAACCCGCGGGGGTTGCAATAAAAAAAAAAAAAAAACTGTAGTGTGTACCTGGTTTAACTCTCATTAGTACTAAAGATGTGGCCTGAATAAGCTAGAAAATGTCTTCATCATTACAGAACAAGTCCAGTTGCATGCGACTATTACTATCTACTTTACAGGGATACTTTTCACCACAATGGGAATGTCTTGAAATACTACGAGCCTTCTCTGATCTCTGCGAATGTACCTTACTGATTACTGACATGACACGACATCATCAATCACCTGCTCCCAAGAATATTACCTAGTGAGAAAGGTATAAATGCCTCGTTCCTCTTTAAATTTCCCTTTGAATCGAGGAAATGTTCAGGATAAAACTCATATGGTTTTTCAAAATAAGCTTTATCTCTAAGGACAGAGTGCAGCAATGGGATGATAGTGGTCCCCTGTGGAAAAAACACAATAATATAATTTATAAGTGTTTATGCTTTAGTATAATTATGATGCAAAATACAGTATTTCTTATGGAAAACCATTTTATGTATTTTTCATATTTTGGTTATGGCAGGGAATGGTTAAATACCTCTCAAGTACTTTTGTCCTGACTTTGTTCTTTTGGGAAGATTTCCTTTCCATTCCTGCTGTATCTTCACAGCAGGAAGTGAATGAAAAACTTCCCAACAGGACACAAAAAGAAAAACAAAAAAAAACAGTAGAGGGAAAATAACCCATTGGGGCTCTCTGTCACTGGAAGTGGCCTCATTGGGATAATTCCTATCTACACTTTCTAAGGTGGCAGCTGAAAAATTCTGGATTTTCCATGCATCTTTGTCAAGGTAACAATGGCCATCAAGACAAGTGGAGAGTATGAGTCTCCTCAGCAAACAGAAATATCAATAAATTCCTTATTAAAGTTCTAAAATTCTATCCATCAGAGAGAAGTGGGTGACGGTGTGTTTAGAGGTTTTATGGTTAAAAGGTATGGTCCTTTTTGGTCTGTTAAATATACCATTTAGAGTGGTTTGTTAAATTGTTAGTTGATAACTTCCTGTATTCTCTACCTTTGCTGACTGTTATCTCTAAGGACTAGTAATGAGGCGAACTGCCCTAGGGGTTTGCAGGCAGAGATCCTAGCAGAATTGTTGACTTAATATTTAATATTAAAGGGGGTCCAGATATTACCCCCTCTCCTATGTGAATGAGTATGAATGGATTACCCCCCCCCTCCCGTTCTAACCCGATCAGCGAACCCCCATTGAGGTCTGTGGGAGCTGAATATGAAAAATCAAAAGTGACAATTTTGAAAGCTTACTGTATATGCAAGGAATTAGCCAATAAAAGGTGTATGGGAGTCTGGGTACTCCCTGGGGGACGTGTATAAAAAAAAAAAGTATTTTCAGGAGCAGTGATTTTATTCATGCTTAAAGCGCAACAATAAAAATGAAAAGTTCCTTTAAATATAGTACTCCCTAATGTGCCTGTAAAGTGGTGCATCTGTAGCATGCATAAAACATGCTACAGCAAAAAAAGTCCAATCCCATATAAAATGATTTGCGGTTACACACCAAAAAAAAAACAAAAACAAAAAAAAAACGGGGTGGGGTCCCCCCAAAATCCATACCAGACCCTTATCCGGGCATGCAGCCTGGCAGGTCAGGAAAGGGGAGGGGGGACACCTTGTCCCCATGTTGCTGGGGACAAGGGCCTCTTCCCAACAACCCTGGCCTGTAGTTGTCCGAATTATCGGAATCTGGATGTCCCCTTCAGCAAGAGGGCCCCCAGATCCCGACCCCCCCCATGTGAATGGGTATCCCTACCCATTCACCAAAAAAGTGTACAAAAGTAATAACCATACGAGACAGTTTTTGACAAATCTTTCATTAAGAAAAAAAAAAAAAGTGTCCCTCAATGTAAATCTATTGTCAATCACGCCACTCGCTGACCTGAAAAAAAGAAACAATTAAGGATGTTCCACCTCCTGGGAGGCCTCCCGCCGTATGCCAGCTCTGCGCTTTGACATTTCTTATATAGGCAAGTGGCGGGGCCATCTGGCTATGTCATCCGGTGGCACCCCCTTCTTCTGACGTCATGTGCCCCAAAGCACCCACCCCCCATGTTGGGGGCATGTGGCCTGGTATGGTTTGGGGGGGGCAGGCGGAACGCCTGGATGTGGGTGTGGTATGGATTTTGGGGAGATCCCATCCCGGTTTTTTTATTTTTGCGTGGGGTTCTCCTCCAAATTCATACCAGTACAAATATTTTTTACCTGTGGCATAATAGTTGTTCTGCTCCACTTTCGTGTATTTTTTTATGTCTTGTATAGAACTGCTTGACGTTATTATTTGTAGTATGCTGACATCTAGTGGAGATTTTGGGCCATTACAACTTGTTTATTAATGAAATGTTGGTTCCTCCCTCTGTCCACCCCTTCCTGTTTAGTTAGTTTAGTCCTAGCTAGGCCCTCCCCTCTTCTTCCATGTTTCCTTAGTCATTGTTATGTATTCTCAGGAAAGTCATTGTCTTCTTAAAAAAAAAAAAACAAGGAAAAAAATGCGCTATACCATAGGAATATGTAAGTACATAAAAATCAATTGATGTATATTAAAGTGAATAAAAAACCAAAAATACTGTGAGAAAATATCATAATATATAAATACATGAAATCATGAGTGCACAAAATGAATAGTGTATAGCAAAGTCCATAGGGTGGAAAATCCAAAAATTCTTATATGGAAATGAGAAAAGTCCCCTGATGCTTCTCAGTGAAAGCCAGTTTGAAAAGGCTGGAAATAAACACCACTGTAAGTGATCCTCCACCATATAAAATTCACGCTTACCAGAAAGCAAGCAATTCAAGCTTGTATGTGGACCCAAGTCCAGGTATCCAGCTACTATTGAAGCTTCCCTGTGTACAGCGTGACTGTGGACGTGCAAATGGATGGTACACCAACCCGAGCTCAAGGACATGGACTCTAAGACATGAGGACAAAGGAAAGGTGGCCATAGCGTAAATCCGATAAAAACAATTTATTACAAAAAGTAAAACACTTACAGAAATAGGATATGAAAGAGCAGTCCGCCGGCCGGCATAGCGAGTGCCCGTTCTCAGCAAGGTTGCGATGACGTCAGAGCGTCGACCTCCTGACTTACGTTTCGTCTACAACTGACGTCGTCTGGGGACCGGCCGGCGGACTGCTCTTTCATATCCTTTTTCAAAGGATTTCAAAACTTTGTTTTAGTTTTTGTAATAAATCATTTTTATCGGATTTACGCTATGGCCACGTTTCCTTTGTCCCCATGTCCTTGAGTCCATGTCCTTGAGCTCGGGTTGGTGTACCATCCATTTGCACGTCCGCAGTCACGCTGTACACAGGGAAGCTTCAATAGTAGCTGGATACCTGGACTTGGGTCCGCATACAAGCTTGAATTGCTTGTTTTCTGGTAAGCGTGAATTTTATATGGTGGAGGATCACTTGCAGTGGTGTTTATTTCCAACCTTTTCACATTGGCTTTCACTGAGAAGCATCAGGGGACTTTTCTCATTTCCATATAAGAATTTTTGGATTTTCCACCCTATGGACTTTGCTATACACTATTCATTTTGTGCACTCATGATTTCATGTATTTATATATTGTGATATTTTCTCACAGTATTTTTAGTATTTTTTGTTTTTTATTCACTTTGATATACATCAATTGATTTTTATGTACTCACATATTCTTATGGTATAGCGCAGTTTTTTCCTTTTTTTTTTTTTTTTCGGATTGGTGTGTATATCCCACAGTTGAACTGCTGCTTTTCAGGTTTTTTTTTTTTCTGCGGTAGCGCGGTGTTTTTTTGTTTTTACATTGTCTTCTTAAACTTCAAAAGACTGGAAAAACATACTCCGTACTGCATTAAAGCGTAACTCCACTTTTGTTGAGAAAAAAAACATTCCCCTTTGGGTGATCTATGTACAGTGCAAGGATTATAACAACCTTTGTTGCAAATTCCTACATTTTGTTATTCTGAAGAAATCCATGTGTGTTTGTCTGTGCCTCTGTACTGAGTGGATCTAATGGGAGTGGTTTCATAATTAACTGTCAGGTTTGCAGCTGCAGGGCACTAATGAGGAAATCCGTTGGGTCTGCATCCCTTTAGACGTGTTCCTATTGAAAATATCTCTCCAAAATGAAATTTTTGTTGCAGGGGATGCCTGAAATCTGACTTGTATCTTAGGCAGACTTCTAGGAAAATTGGTGAGCCAATCACACAAGCAGGAAATGATGTTTGTGGGGAGTGGTCAGTACACACTCTGTGTACAGAACAACTCTGGGTAGCCATATTGCATAGCATTCTCAGAAAATTACAGCGGCTGCAGATTAAAAAGGAAAGGTAATTTTTAACAACATTCAAAAACAATATGATTAGTGTCACAATTATATGTGCTATATTTTTTTTTTCTTTATTTGCTATTTTTTTCCCCCACAAAAGTGGAGTTACCCTTTAAAGAAGACAAAATCCGCAATGCCTGTCACCACATCCAAATATGTGAACAAAAACAAGGAAGGAATTGAAAAACTGACTTTTAAGGCTGCCACTATAATCCCAGTAGGGAAAGAGAGTTACGCAAAAGGTAAAAATAAAATGTCAACATTTATTTAAATATTATCATAAAAACATGTTACAAAAATAAATGCATGGGTGTGCCATAGTATGTACATTCTCCCATATATGACCGAAATGGCTGGACAAGGAAACCTGTGCAGGTGGCCTTTGATATATTGAGTATGCTGTCATAACAGTAGTCTTCTATCTGAAGGCCAGCAGACGGGATCACAATGCCAGCACCAATAGATCACTACGGGTTTCGCTAATAGCTTCTTAAGGAGATCCTAGTCATTGTTAGGTATTCATAGAGAAAGGGCTCAAGAAAGTCATTGTCTTCTTAAACTTCAAAAGACCGGTAAACATATCCTGTACTGCAATTAGCTGAAGTAAAATTGCAATGAATTCAACTTCTGTGTATGGAATAGTTAAAGTGGTTCTAAAGGCTGAAGGTTTTTTAACTTCATGCATTTTTTGCATGAAGGTAAAAAACCCTCTGTGTGCTGCTCCCCTCACAGCTTCCCAATACTCACTCTGAGCCCCCTCTCGATGTTGTGCACGAGAGCCTCAGCTGTCCCGGGACAGCAGCAGAAGCCATTGGATCCCACTGCTGTCAATAAAAGCAAGTGAACCAATGAGGAGAGAGTGGGGGCAGGGCTGAGCCGTGGTTCTATGTATCTTATGGACGCATAGAACAGGGACAAGCGGCTTGCTATTGGGGGCACTGGTCAAGGGAGAGGAGCTAGGAGTGCCGGCGGGGGGACCCGAGTAGAGGAGGTTTGGGGCTGCTCTGTACAAAACCACTGCACAGAGCAGGTAAGTATAACATTTTTGTTATTAAAAAAGAAAAGCTGAACCTTTAATATCACTTTAAGCTGTTTTTGGATGGTGCCAAGTGAGCAAGTAACGAATGACCTTTTTCAGGTCATTCATTATGATCGCAATTCTTAAATTCATAAATTTGAAAGAATAATTAACTAACAATAATTAACTATTAAATTATAGGTATTGAAAATTCCTTTCAAATTTGCCTGTTAGTGAACGTAACGAATGTATCCAAAGTTAGGAATTATCCGAACTAACAAATGCCCCATCTAAACAAATGGAACGGAACAAATTAATAATAAAAAATATAATAAAAAGTTTTTATTATTATTGTTAATTTGTTACGTTCCATTTGTTTAGA
Organism: Lithobates clamitans; assembly: GCA_037952925.1. Lineage (NCBI taxonomy): Eukaryota > Metazoa > Chordata > Amphibia > Anura > Ranidae > Lithobates > Lithobates clamitans. The sequence continues at coordinate 823,365 of JBBGZY010000167.1, read as the reverse complement.
TACGGTTATTTTGGATCATTTGTAACTTTGGATAATTTCGTATTCGTTATGTTCACTAACAGCCAAATTTGAAAGGAAATTTCAATACCTATAATTTATTATTTAGTAATAGTTAAGTTATTATTTAGTTATTTCAGATTTTCGAATTTTTGGGTTTTCGGATTTTCGAATTTCGAATATTTGGAAACATTTCTTAAACTGGTTTTTATTAATTCGGATATTTCTGAATTAACAAATTTGTCGAAATTTGTTAAACGAATTTGAAATGAAACAAACTGCACATGTCTAGTGATCATGCTGTCTGGACAGACTTGCTCTAGGGAGGTATGTCAATGCATATAGCAACATTGGGCACAGAACACTAGTCCTTAGATGTGATGGACGTATTTGTTTCCTTTTTCTTGTTATATTCATCTGGTGATCCTGCCAGTAACACATATTCTATCCTATTGGGACAACATCCATATACTGTAGTGCATCTATGGAAGAGCATCCTTTTGATCCTGCCAGAAATCTAGTGGAGGATACCAGTCTGGAGGAGCGGGCATTTCTAGGCAGACTGGATTTGCATTCAGGCTACCCTAAATGACACCCACATGTAATACTGAGCCTCCATGATTAAAATAGCCGAAATCCAATAAATCAGGCATGTCCAAAGCCTGTGGGCTAATTGAGGCCCACATTCCGGTTTCAAACAGCCCCACTGGTAATTTGAATATATATATCTTTTGTGGCCCCCAACGAATCCCCAAGCGCTGCGGGGGCCACAAAAGATATATACCTGTATTCATCTGTGCTTTGAAGGGGACAGGAAGTCCCATCTCCTGGGCTGGCATTGGGCGACTGTTCTGTCTATCATAGGAGGCGAGACTTTGTATTAAAGAGGCTGCCGAGTGAACAGGAGATTCTCCTGTATGTAATATGTCGGCGCTCATCCAGCCCCCTCCCTGTCCCCTCTGGGGCTGCAGATGGGCATGGATCAGGCTGCACTGATGGCACTGGTGAGGCTGCATTCATGGCACTGGTGAGGCTACATTCATAGCACTGGTGAGGCTGCAGATGGGCACTGATTAGGCTGCATTGATGGGCACTGACCCTTATTTTGCTTCACAGTTCTTTATTTAAAATTTTAATTTTTTCCTGAAACTTCCCTCTTAAAGTGAAGGTGCCTGTTATACGCCGATAAATACAGTATATCCAAGTAACATGCCCAAGCTCATCCTCAGTCCTGAGCGGTGCTCGGGGATATATATATATATATATACACACACATAAATATCACGCCCGAGCTCATTGCTTCACCACACACAGCCACAAAGGCAAGAGAATTCTTGTTGGGCAGTGTATTAGTGCTCGGAAGAACACACTTAGACCGAATTTTAATGGTTCAAAGAATGTCACGCAAAAAGGTTGGTCTTCACGCATGTTCACTTCCACATCAAATCTGGCCCTCTTTCAAAAAAGTTTGGACACCCCTGCAATAAATGAAAAGGACAAGCCAGGTACAGTAAGGAGGGCTAGATGATGCTGAATAGGGATGAGCTTCGTGTTCGAGCCGAACCCATGTTCGACTCGAACATCGGCTGTTCGGTCGTTCGCCGAATTGCGAACGATATGGGCCGTTCGCGCCAAATTCGTGTGGCGCGTCACGGCCCATAATTCACTGCGGCATCGCAGTGCATTGCTTGCTGATGATTGGCCAAGCATGCACTATGACCCGCATGCTTGGCCAATCACAGCGCCGCCTGAACAGAGAGCCGTAATTGGCCAAAGCCAAGGAGGCTTTGGCCAATTATGGCTCAGGGGATTTAGTACACGCCCCACACTATATAAGGCCGCCTGCACAGCGGCCCTGTGCAGTGTGTTCCGGTGTGCTTAGAGAGAGACAGAGACAGTGTCATTTCATTTGAGTTAGCTAGATTAGACAGGACAGTCAGTCAGTTAGCTGCACTTAAAGTGTATTGTGTATATATATGCATCCCAGGTGTTGCATATATATATATATATATATACACTGTATTCAGTTTAGCTAGATCCGTTCCTGTTATCTTCTAGACTATTTACATTTAGTGCAGTGCGTCCTGCTCACAGTGTTCAGCTAGATCCATTCCTGTTATCTTCCTACTGACAGGCAGGCTTGTCTTGTTACAGTATTTACAGCTACCTAAAGAAAATTACTGGTGTTCTTTTGATCCTATTAGTACCACGGTCAGGCAGCTAAACTATTTACAGTTAGTGCAGTGCATCCCGCTCACAGTGTTCAGCTAGATCCCTTCCTGTTATCTTCCTACTGACAGGCAGGCTTGACTTGTTACAGTATATAAAGCTACCTGAAGAAAATTACTGGTGTTCTTTTGATCCTATTAGTACCACGGTCAGGCAGCTAGACTATTTACATTTAGTGCAGTGCGTCCTGCTCACAGTGTTCAGCTAGATCCGTTCCTGTTATCTTCCTACTGACAGGCAGGCTTGTCTTGTTACAGTATATAAAGCTACCTGAAGAAAATTACTGGTGTTCTTTTGATCCTATTAGTACCACGGTCAGGCAGCTAGACTATTTACATTTAGTGCAGTGCGTCCTGCTCACAGTGTTCAGCTAGATCCGTTCCTGTTATCTTCCTACTGACAGGCAGGCTTGTCTTGTTAAAGTATTTACAGCTACCTAAAGAAAATTACTGGTGTTCTTTTGATCCTATTAGTACCACAGTCAGGCAGCTAGACTATTTACATTTAGTACAGTGCGTCCTGCTCACAGTGTTCAGCTAGATCCGTTCCTGTTATCTTCCTACTGACAGGCAGGCTTGTCTTGTTACAGTATATAAAGCTACCTGAAGAAAATTACTGGTGTTCTTTTGATCCTATTAGTACCACGGTCAGGCAGCTAGACTATTTACATTTAGTGCAGTGCGTCCTGCTCACAGTGTTCAGCTAGATCCGTTCCTGTTATCTTCCTACTGACAGGCAGGCTTGTCTTGTTACAGTATATAAAGCTACCTGAAGAAAATTACTGGTGTTCTTTTGATCCTATTAGTACCATGGTCAGGCAGCTAGACTATTTACAGTTAGTGTAGTGCATCCTGCTCACAGTGTTCAGCTAGATCCGTTCCTGTTATCTTCCTACTGACAGGCAGGCTTGTCTTGTTACAGTATATAAAGCTACCTGAAGAAAATTACTGGTGTTCTTTTGATCCTATTAGTACCACAGTCAGGCAGCTAGACTATTTACATTTAGTGCAGTGCGTCCTGCTTACAGTGTTCAGCTAGATCCGTTCCTGTTATCTTCCTACTGACAGGCAGGCTTGTCTTGTTACAGTATATAAAGCTACCTGAAGAAAATTACTGGTGTTCTTTTGATCCTATTAGTACCACGGTCAGGCAGCTAGACTATTTACATTTAGTGCAGTGCGTCCTGCTCACAGTGTTCAGCTAGATCCGTTCCTGTTATCTTCCTACTGACAGGCAGGCTTGTCTTGTTAAAGTATTTACAGCTACCTAAAGAAAATTACTGGTGTTCTTTTGATCCTATTAGTACCACGGTCAGGCAGCTAGACTATTTACATTTAGTACAGTGCGTCCTGCTCAGAGTGTTCAGCTAAACCTACAAATTAGTGGGGTGCGTCCACCTCACAGTGTTCAGCTAAAGCTACCTGTAGAAGGTTGGTGGTGTTCTCATACTACAGGCAGGCAGTTGATTTTGCTAGCTGCAGTATATATATATATATATATATCCCAGCTTAGTGCAGCTACAGGCCATTAGTATGTCTGGAAGGCCAAGAAGGAAAGGCAGACAGTCACAAGCCAATAAGAGAGGGCAAGCAGGCTCTGTGTCTAGTGCTGGTCATGGAGACGGTGCATCCTTATCAGCACGTGGCCATGGGACACGCTTGGCCTGTTTTTCAGCAGCTGGCCGTGTTGAGCCGCAACATGCGGAAGACTTGGTCGAGTGGATGACCAAGCCGTCCTCATCCTCCTCATCCTCTCTCACCCATGCCCAGGGTGCTTTGTCTGGCAAAGCAGCGGCCTCTTCCCTTGGCTCAATGTCATCAGTGACTCCTTCCCTAGCTCCACCATGTCCTCCTGAGGAGTCCCTCGAACTGTTTGACCACAGTGTTGGGTACATGCTCCAGGAGGATGCCCAGCATTTGGAAGGCTCTGATGATGATACTGAGCTCGATGAAGGCAGTAACATGAGCACGGACAGAGGGGTGCCCAAGAAGGACAGCAATCTGGCAGTCATGCTCCCCCTGCTGCAGCATACTGCCAGGTTTGCTCCAGTGATGAGGAGGGAGGGGATGATGAGGTCACTGACTCAACATGGGTGCCTGATAGGAGAGAGGAGGAGGAGGAGGAGGTGGCACATCACCAACGAGGCAGGATGCCCTCCAGGGGCCAGCCTAAGGGCAGCACATTGACTGCATCACATGTGCAGGGCGCTGCAGTCTCTGCGCGTTATTCAAAAAGTTCTTTGGTGTGGGCCTTTTTTGAGACGAGTGCATCAGATCGCACCGCTGCTATTTGCAACATATGTCTCAAGCGTATCTCACGTGGCCAAAACATCTCCCGCTTGGGTACCACATGCTTGACCAGACATATGTTGACCTGCCATGCAGTTCGTTGGCAAGCGCATCTAAAAGACCCACACCAAAGAACAAAGAGGACCTCTCCTTGCTCCTCATCAGCTGAGATTTCCAACCCCACTAGACCTTCAGTCCTCTCTGAGACCTGCACTGAGAGGAATGAAGGTGTAGAATTAGGTGTGTCACAGCCAAGTACTTGTGGGCAATCTGCTTTTGGTACACCGACGTCAGATTGTACCAGGCAAATTTCCCTGCCCCAGCTGCTGCACCGCCGAAAGAAGTTTGCTCCCAGCCATCCACATGCCCAGCGGTTGAATGCTAGCTTGGCAAAATTGCTAGCACTTCAACTGCTGCCTTTTCAGTTGGTAGACTCTGCCCCCTTCCGTGAGTTTGTGGAATGTGCGGTTCCTCAGTTCCCAAAGGTACCCAAACGCGATTCCGGCTCTCTACCGGCATGTGGAAGGCAATGTCCATGCCTCGCTGGACAGGGCAGTCAGCGGTAAGGTGCATATTACCGCTGACTCATGGTCCAGCAGGCATGGACAGGGACGTTACCTAAGTTTCACGGCGCATTGGGTGACTCTGCTGGCAGCTGGGAAGGATGCAGGACAAGGTGCAGTAGTGTTTGAGGTTGTTTCGCCACCACGCCTCCAAAATGCTAATGATTGTGACACACCTCTCTCCTCCACCCCCTCCTCTTCTTCTTCCTCCATGGCCTCTTCCTCGGAACCAGCGGTGCTCCGTAGTCGTTCAAGGGGCTACGCAAGTACGCAGGCCAAAAGATGCCATGCGGTGCTTGAGCTGGTGTGCTTGGGGGACAGGAGCCACACTGGGGCAGAGGTTCTGTCAGCTCTGCAGGGCCAGGTTCAGAGGTGGTTGACGCCACGCCAACTTAAGGCAGGAATGGTGGTTTGCGACAATGGCACCAACCTCCTCTCTGCCCTCCGACAGGGACAAATGACCCATGTGCCCTGTTTGGCTCACGTCCTTAACTTGGTGGTGCAGCGGTTCTTGGGCAGGTACCCGGGCTTACAGGATGTCCTGAGGCAGGCCAGGAAAGTCTGTGTGCATTTCCGCCGGTCATATAATGCCAGTGCTCGGCTGACGGACCTCCAAAAGGAGTTTAACCTGCCCAAGAACCGCCTAATCTGTGACATGCCCACCAGGTGGAACTCAACGTTGGCCATGCTGCAGTGGCTGCACACGCAGCAGAGGGCCATCAATGAGTACCTGTGCGACTATGGCACCAGGACAGGGTCAGGGGAGCTTGGGTTTTTTTCCCCACGCCAGTGGGCCATGATCAGGGATGCATGCACTGTCCTGTCACCATTTGAGGAGGCCACGAGGATGGTGAGCAGTGACAGTGCATGCATCAGTGACACTGTCCCTCTTGTCCACCTGTTGGAGCACACGCTGCGTGGAATAATGGACAGGGCACTTGAGGCAGAACAGAGGAAGGAAGAGGAGGACTTCCTCAAGGCCCCTTTATCCACAGTGTTCCTGCGTGCCCGCCGATCACACAGGAAGAGGATGAGGAGGAGGAGGAGGAGGAGGAGGAGGAAGATTGTGTCAGTATGGAGGTGGAGTCTGGCAATCAGCATCAGCAGCAGTCTTTAAGGGATCAGTCCCAAGAAACACATGGACTTGTACGTGGCTGGGAGGAGGTGGCTGCGGACCATGTCGTCCTTAGTGACCCAGAGGACTCCGGACCGAATGCCTCAGAAAACCTACGCTGCATGGCCTCCCTGATCCTGCAAAGCCTGCGTAAGGATCCTCGTATTCGTGGTATCAAGGAGAAGGACCAATACTGGCTGGCAACCCTCCTTGATCCACGTTACAAGGGTAAGGTTGCGGACCTTATCTTGCCATCGCAGAGGAAGCAGAGGATGAAACATCTTCGGGAGGCCTTGCAGAAAGGTCTGTGCAACGCGTTCCCAGAGACTGGGAGGTTACAAACTCCTGTTTCTGGACAACGTGTTGCTGAGGCTTCGGTCAGTCAAAGAAGGAGCGGTGGAGAAGGTGGCCGTCTGACCGATGCGTTCAGACAATTTTTTGGTCCACAGCCCCAAGGTATGATCAGTTCCAGCAACCATCGCCAGCGTCTGTTTTACATGGTGCAGGAATACCTAGGGGCAAGATCAGACTTGGACACCTTTCCCACCGAAAATCCTCTGGGTTACTGGGTCTTGGGGATGGATCACTGGCCAGAGCTTGCACAGTATGCAATTGAGCTACTGGCCTGTCCTGCATCCAGCGTTCTTTCGGAACGCACATTTAGTGCTGCTGGAGGCGTGGTAACCGATCACAGGGTGCGTCTGTCCACCGACTCGGTCGATCGACTGACCTTCATAAAAATGAATCAGTCTTGGATCACCACCAGCTACCAAGCACCTGATGCTAATGTAACCGAATATTTTTTTTTGAAATCTCAGATCCCTTCAAAGACTGCCTATGCTGATGCTGAGTGACTATCCCTGAGTAATTATCCTCTTCCTCCTCAATCATTACGCTGATAGCTTGTAAGAACATTTTTGGTTCTGGGCGCCACCACCAGTGCCTAAGGCCCAATTTTTCATCCCCTGTTTAACAGGGGCGTGTAATTACAATTTTTGATGCAATACTTTGCAGCAGGGCTCGTTCCTGCATTCCAACTAGAGTGTCTGTGAGGGGTTGCAGTGTTGTGGCACCAGCACCAGTGCCTAAGGCCCAATTTTTCAGCCCTTGTTTAACAGGGGCGTGTAATTACAATTTTTGATGCAATACTTTGCAGCAGGGCTCGTTCCTGCGTTCCAACTAGAGTGTCTGTGAGGGGTTGCAGTGTTGTGGCACCAGCACCAGTGCCTAAGGCCCAATTTTTCTGCCCCTGTCTAACAGGGGCGTGTAATTACAATTTTTGATGCAATACTTTGCAGCAGGGCTCGTTCCTGCGTTCCAACTAGAGTGTCTGTGAGGGGTTGCAGTGTTGTGGCACCAGCACCAGTGCCTAAGGCCTAATTTTTCAGCTCCTGTTCAACAGGGGCATGTAATTACAATTCTTGATCTAATATTTCACAGCAGGGCCCTGTGAGGGCTTACAGTGTTGTGGCCACAGCAACACCTAAGGCCCAAATTTCTGCTGAGTATATAGGGCAGGACCCTACTTTCAAACATCTAACTTACAAACGACTCCTACTTGCAAACGGAAGGAGACAACAGGAAGTGAGATGAAATCTACCCCTAGGAAGGGAAATTCTCTCCTGTAAGAGTTAATATGGGAAAAAAAATTCTCCTTTCCACTGATGCTTTCCAATCCTTGTTCCACAAAAAAACCCAAATTTTCAAAAAACATTTTTCATTGGGACAAAAAGTGAGGTGAAATCTTCTGAAGAGGAGGAAAGACAGCAAAACAAATGTCACAGGGGTGATAACCCTTCCCTATGTTTTCCAAAAAGCTTAAAAAAGATTTTTTGGCTGGAGCTAAACACGTTAAAAATGTACCCGTTCAAAATTACAAACAGATTCTACTTAACAACAAACCTACAGTCCCTGTCTTGTTTGCAACGCCTGTATACTGCTGTTCAGAGTATATAGGGCCTGGTGGCCCCACACCTTTCCTTATTTTAATTTGGGTGCGGGGTTCCCCTTAATATCCATACAAGACCCAAAGGGCCTGGCAATGGACTGGGGGGTACCCATGCCGTTTGTCTCACTGATTTTCATCCATATTGCCATGACCCAACATTACATTAAACCCGCAAGCAGTTTTAAATGAGATTTTTTCCTTTAAAAATGACATTTGGTGCAGGGACTGTTCTAAACACGGGAAACACGCGTCACTTTACAGGCATACTATAGACACCCCCCAGGGTACGATATTTAAAGGAATATTTCACTTTTTTTTTTTACTTTAAGCATCATTAAAATCTCTGCTCCCGAAAAAACGGCCGTTTTTAAAAGTTTTTTTTGCATTGATACATGTCCCCTGGGGTAGGACCCGGGTCCCCAAACCCTTTTTAGGACAATACCATGCAAATTAGCCTTTAAAATGAGCACTTTTGATTTCGAACGTTCGAGTCCCATAGACGTCAATGGGGTTCTAACGTTTGTGCGAACTTTCGGTCCGTTCGCAGGTTCTGGTGCGAACCGAACCGGGGGGTGTTCGGCTCATCCCTAATGCTGAATATCCTTGTTTGATCACAATTTGGCTAACAGTTTAGACTTGTTGTGTCCTTGACCTTTTATTTGATATTAATCCTACACAGTTCTCTGCCTGCCTCCCCTGTATCCAAGCTATGCCAACTGCCTTTGGATCTGACCTGCTTACAATGCCACAACCTGGCATGCTGCTGTTCAATGTCTGTATCTATAGTGGGGTACTAAAAAGGGCCTCCAATCCCTGTTTCTGGACACAAGGTCCCATGCCTTTTCGGTACACACTGCATCTTACACTCACCTTTGGAATGTTGTACCCTCTAAATGTGACATCTTTATCAGTTGCATGTGGGACACTCAGAGGTGCAATATCAGCAAACCTCTGGATTTCATGAATGACGGCATCGGTATACGGCATCTGCTTCCTGTGCTCAGTTTGGGGTTCAGCCGATCCAAACACTATGTCAATTTCATTTTGAACTTTTTCTGTCCAAACAAAAAACAAACACATGTCAGCATGATGTACAGTGGGGATAGAAAGTATTGAGACCCCCTTAAATTTTTCACTCTTTGTTATATTGCAGCCATTTGCTAAAATCATTTAAGTTCATTTTTTTCCTCATTAATGTACACATAGCACCCCATATTGACAGAAAAACACAGAATTGTTGACATTTTTGCAGATTTATTAAAAAAGAAAAACTGAAATATCATATGGTCCTAAGTATTCAGACCCTTTGCTCAGTATTTAGTAGAAGCACCCTTTTCATCTAATACAGCCATGAGTCTTTTTGGGAAAGATGCAACAAGTGTTTCACACCTGGATTTGGGGATCCTCTGCCATTCCTCCTTGCAGATCCTCTCCAGTTCTGTCAGGTTGGATGGTAAATGTTGGTGGACAGTCATTTTTAGGTCTCTCCAGATTTGTTGACATTTTTGCAGATTTATTAAAAAAGAAAAACTGAAATATCACATGGTCCTAAGTATTCAGACCCTTTGCTGTGACACTCATATATTTAACTCAGGTGCTGTCTGTTTCTTCTGATCATCCTTGAGATGGTTCTACACCTTCATTTGAGTCCAGCTGTGTTTGATTATACTGATTGGACTTGATTAGGAAAGCCACACACCTGTCTATATAAGACCTTACAGCTCACAGTGCATGTCAGAGCAAATGAGAATCATGAGGTCAAAGGAACTGCCTGAATAGCTCAGAGACAGAATTCTGACAAGGCACAGATCTGGCCAAGATTACAAAAAATTTTTTGCTGCACTTAAGGTTCTTAAGAGCACAGTAGCCTCCATAATCTTTAAATGGAAGACATTTGGGATGACCAAAACCCTTCCTAGAGCTGGCCGTACGGCCAAACTGAGCTATCGGGGGGAGAAGAGCCTTGGTGAGAGAGGTAAAGAAGAACCCAAAGATCACTGTGGCTGAGCTCCAGAGATGCAGTCGGGAGATGGGAGAAAGTTGTAGAAAGTCAACCATCACTGCAGCACTCCACCAGTCGGGGCTTTATGGCAGAGTGGCCCGACGGAAGCCTCTCCTCAGTGCAAGACACATGAAAGCCTGCATGGAGTTTGCTAAAAAACACCTGAAGGACTCCAAGATGGGGAGAAATAAGATTCTCTGGTCTGATGAGACCAAGATAGAACTTTTTGGCCTTAATTCTAAGCAGTAGTTTGGAGAAAACCAGGCACTGCTCATCACCTGTCCAATACAGTCCCAACAGTGAAGCATGGTGGTGGCAGCATCATGCTGTGGGGGTGTTTTTCAGCTGCAGGGACAGGAAGACTGGTTGCAATCGAGGGAAAGCTGAATGCAGCCAAGTACAGGGATATCCTGGACGAAAACCTTCTCCAGAGTGCTCAGGACCTCAGACAAAAATAATGAAGGAGTGGCTTCACACCAACTCCATGACTGTTCTTGAATGCCCAGCCAGAGCCCTGACTTAAACCCAATTGAGCATCTCTGGAGAGACCTAAAAATGACTGTCCACCAACGTTTACCATCCAACCTGACAGAACTGGAGAAGATCTGCAAGGAGGAATGGCAGAGGATCCCCAAATCCAGGTGTGAAAAACTTGTTGCATCTTTCCCAAAAAGACTCATGGCTGTATTAGATCAAAAGGGTGCTTATACTAAATACTGAGCAAAGGGTCTGAATACTTAAGACCATATGATATTTCAGTTTTTCTTTTTTAATGAATCTGCAAAAATGTCAACAATTCTGTGTTTTTCTGTCAATATGCGGTGCTGTGTGTACATTAATGAGGAAAAAAATGAACTTAAATGATTTTAGCAAATGGCTGCAATATAACAAAGAGTGAAAAATTTAAGGGGGTCTGAATACTTTCCGTCCCCACTGTATCTTTAGCAAATAACACAACTGCATACATTTAGAAGAAAAAAAAAATAAGTATAGCAATATCACCATTTAGTACTGTAACTGTGACCCACAAGGTGCACCAAAAATCAGTAAGATACATATGGGGGAGGACAATAAAACATCTTGTTTGCAAACTGTGCAGTGCAAAGCAAGAGGATCCATCCTGCATGCAACCTATTTTTTCCCCAGCACAATGCCTAGTGCCAAAGCATGGAAGAACCCTGGGGGCCATCATAAAAAAAATCATAACATTTTTTTTTACAATTGTGAGTTCTGAGCTTGAGTATTCTGAGTTTAAAAAACAAAATCTTTTTCTTTTTTTTTTTTTTTTACCAAATTCTGAGTTCGAAAGTCAGAATTATGAGTGTAAAATTTTTCTTTTTTTTTTTTTACAGAATTCTGATAATAAAAGTCAAAATTCTGATTTTCAAAGTCAGAATTCTGAGATTCAAAGTCAAAATTCTGAGTTTCGGTCAGAATTCTGAGATTCAAAGTCAGAATTCTGAGATTAAAAGTCAGAATTCTGAGATTAAAAGTCAGAATTCTGTGTTTATAAATCGAGTATTATCTATTAGGAGGATTTTTGGACCAATGAGCAATAATGTAGTACCCACAGACCATCATTCTGCAGACATACATGTCTTCTGCTCTATATATGGATATGTAAATCTATCTTAGTTACAGAACACAGTATTGGGAAGCAGGCAGTGCTGGGTTCTCTGGTTCCTCTACTGTATTAATAATTCCTCGGTTTGCTGTCTTATCCTCCTTCTGTCACCTGCTCCAACATAGAGAGCCATGCTGAAAATGTGTGTATTTTGTGTGTGTGTGTATGGGGTGGGGGGGGTGGGGGTACAGCTTCCATAGATAACAGAACACAATGGCCAGCACAGCTCTGCACCCCAACTTGTAGGAAACATTACACTGTTGCCCCTACATGAGGGAATTGTGAATGGCTAGAAGGCAACAGGACAATGTGTGTCACTATGGTCATAACGGATTGATCATAATTACTTGTCTGGACTAGTACAGTTGTTTCACAGTAAATTAACCTCATATAAACATAAAAAGTAGATATGAAAACCCATTAAGTGATGGCATAGTGGTTAGAGTAATAGGCTTGTATTATTGAGGTTGTGGGGTCTAATCTAGTTCAGGCCATGTTTTATATATATATATATATTTTTTTTTTTTTTCAATATATATATTTTATATTAAACATATTTTAAAATATGAGTTAGTGAGGGCTTAAATTGTAAATTGATTTTAAGGTATATTAACATAGACATATTAATAAAATTGTTGTATATGCTGACTTCTATAAATAAAGAGTAAGGATTTTTTTACAAATCTGTGTATATATTAGGGTGATCAGGGTGACATGGGGGCAGTTCTCAATTTTAGGAAACTGTCCCTGGAAGCTGCATGATAACCATCATGCCTCACAACTTAGCCCTGGGCTCTGCTCCATAAGGTAATCTGTGCAGGTGTACTACAATGTCTCCCCTTCACTGATTGGCTGGCTGCCTACCTATCCACTATTGGCCAGCACTGTGCTACAGGGGAAGCTGGTCCAGGACAAGTGGGGGTCAGAAGGGACATGTGTCCCGGGCGTTGAATAGAGGGGCTAGAATTTGGTCACTCATCCCACTCTTCACTCACAGGAATGACTGCGTCACCCATTAGAAAGCGCAATTTGCGATTGCTGCTGAAGGGAGGAGTCTGCTTCCTTCTCCCTCCAACCAGCTGTGGGGAGAAGAGAGCGGGTGCCCAGTCTCAGCACAGAGCCGCTAGCGAGTGACACAGAGCACACTGCCCTTGTTTCATCGGATTTGGTGGACCGTCAGAATATGTCACGGAAGTGACATTTCGTCGCCGCCATCTTGCTACACCCCGCACTCCTCCACAGTGAGGGTACACTGAGAAGGGGGAAAGCGGACATCTTGTTACACCCACCAGAGTTTTGCATTTTACAGTGAGTCTATATAGTAAAATACAGTACTTAGAATTCCGTCTGACTGGTTAGATGTTGAATTTTAAATGCAGCGGCAAGCTTGCTGATCTCACAGTTTTGCTAATCGGACAGAAGTTTGCTGCTTTTAAAATTAAACATCTAAACATTCAGACAGAGTTCAAAGTACTGTATTCCACTATATAAACTCACTTTACTGTTAAAAATGAGTGTAAAATGCAAAACTCCGGTGGGTGTAACAAGATGTCCGCTTTCCCCCTTCTCAGTGTATCCTTACTATGGAGGAGTGCAGGGTGTAGCAAGATGGAGGTGACGAAACGTCACTTGCGTTACACACTCTGACGGGTCCTCAAATCTGATGAAACACTCTTCCTCCTGTTTCCCTTGTCATGTGACATCACAGGACCAGAAGGAGGAAGAAGGAGAAGCTGTCTTTAATCTGAGCAGACACCATGTAAATAACATGTGATCCTTGCGTACTTTGGGGAGGTGGAACAGCTCAGCCTTAGACCTCCCCTCTCCTCCTCAGACCTCCTTACCCTCTTCCCTCTCTTACTATGGGTTCACATATTTGTGTGTTGGAGGAACAAGCGCTAAATCACATGTGTTCCTGCAATGCAAAAAAACACACAGCCCTTTTGCAGTCAAGCAAAAGCGCCAATAATTCTTACTGTCATCCCCATGCACCTTGCCAGTGTATGCACTTTTGCATACCTGCATCAAAACGCATGATAATAAATTAATATGCATTTTGCTGTGGCATGATTTTTTAATTCTGCCTGCACTTTGGTCCAGTCAGCCTGGCTGGAGCTGTAGGCTCCTTGCTTATCTCTGTCACCTCCATAGTTGTCTTAAAGTGGAGTTCCACCAAAAAGAGGAACTTCCGCTTTAAGCACTCCTCGCCCCCTGACATTCCACATTTGGCACATCATTTTATTTGGGGGGGTGTACGCTTTTTTTCGTAGGACTTCCTGTCCCACTTCCTGCTTCCTATCTTCGGCCGCGACTCCTCCTCTCGCCATAGGCGGCCCCTCCCGGCCAGCAATCTTCTGGGACACAACTCAGGTCCTAGAAGATCATCTGGCCAATAGGAGAGTGCAGCGCAACTCGTGCATGTGCAGTGTGCGCCCGGCCGTAAAGCCGTAAGCTGTCACAGCCGGGTGCCCACAGTTACCATGACGGCACCGAGGAGAGTGGGGAAGAGGAGCTAGCCTCCAGGCGGCCACATCGATGAACCGTGGGGCAGGTAAGTGTCGGTTTATTAAAAGTCAGCAGTTATGCTTTTTGTAGCTGCTGACTTTAATAAACTAAAAAATGGGTGGAACTCCGCTTTAATTGTTTGTGTCAGTAGTTGGGAGTTAGGGTTCTGTCAGTGTGGGGTGTCAATGGCAGGAGGGGGGGGGTCTGGAAGAGTGTTAGGAGTTAGGGGAGGGGGTGTCAATCTGTATGTGGAAGACATCTGTCAGTCTGTGGTGTAAGGAGTTGGTGGTGAAAGTTGTCAGTCTGTGGGAGTGGGGTCTATCAGCCTGGGGGGAAAAGGGTGTCAGTCTGGGATGTCAGTGGTTGGGGGTAGGTGCGTTTCCTCACTTTTCAGTGTGCTTTTTGTATTTCAATAAAAGTATTTAATAAACTCTGTGTGATATTTGTTTATCTCTGCATTAGTGGTCATTTCTATTGATATATGGAAGGTGGGTCTTTCTGTAAGAACCCATTCACTCTACATGTTTGAACAAAAAGTTCACAGAATTCTTCTTTTGGAGAGTCATCTGTATACATGGGCCGAAAGTTGTCAGGTTCCTGCTGATCCGACTGTTTTCGGATGATTTTTAGCCTATGTGTACCCAGTTTTGGGAAAGGAAGTTACGGGTGAGAGGGAAGAACCGCTATCACTTTGGAATGCAAACACCTCTATGACTTCCAGGTGGTAACAGATGGTGCTGGGTGTAAAGCAGTAAGATTCAGCTTCAATCAGGATCCCTTCGCTGGAGGTGACGTCAGAAATGTAAGGGGGCATTAGTTAGGTCAGTGGTTCTCAACTCCAGTCCTCGGGACCCACCAACAGGCCAGATTTTAAGTATTACCTTAGGGAGTTGCAGACTAGAATACTGCAATCACTGAGCAGCAAGTGATATCACCTGTGATGTATTTCAGCTATCAGGCAAACCTGGCCTGTTGGTGGGTCCTGAGGACTGGAGTTGAGAACCACTGAGTTAGGTGTTTGAGGGCAATTGGACCTCCCCTTTCTCAAGCCAGAAGTTTTTGATGTCACTGCCAGCCGAGAAGTCCTGATTGGAGTCTGAACCTAACTGCTTTCCGCCATCTGTTACCGCCAAACTGACAGCTGTATTGCGGTTCTTCTCTCTCACCTGCAGCCTCTTTGCCGAAAGCTGGGTACACACAAAAATCATCCGAAAATGAGGAAACTGATGACTTTCGGCCTCTGTGTACAGATCACTGTCTGAAAGAAGAATTCTCTGAACTTATGGTTCAAACATGTAGAGTGACTAGGCCCTTACAGGAAGATCCTCCTTCCATAATACAATCGAAATTACCACTAATGCAGAGCTAAACAAATAACACATACTTTTATTGTCTTTTAAGGGTACCTGTTAGTGCAGTAGCTTTTATATCTATTTATTTATTGCCAATCAGCAGAGGGGAGATATTTGTGTGTGCATGTACATTGTAGTTCACACACATAGTTTAGCTCGGGGGTCAGCAACCTGTAGATCATGGTTTGGGCTTGCTGATCCACCATTCCATCATTCCAGAGCATCAGAGTGCAATACAGAGGGACTACTTGTAAAGTTGGAGCTGTAGTAGGGAGCAAGAGCCGCATAAGCAGATGCCTCCACTGCAGTGCTGGCTCCTGTCCCATGTGGAGTGATACCAACCGCACTCCACCTCTTATCCCGGCTAGCAGTCTCCAAAGTGGTGCCAGCAGCAGGAAAGAGGAAATGTTCAGGTCAGTGTGAAGCAATACACTGGGTATAAAAGTATAGGGCTGCTTTTAGACTGATGTGCTGCAGTTTACCCACACTGCGGGTGCAGTGCAGTGTACCTGCACCTTTCCTACGGCTTTGCTGCGCTTAGTCATAGACTTCTATTATATCCTGCGGGTTTGGTGTACTTTCTGAATGCAAGAGTCTTGATACGCTTCCAGAAAGTGCACCACACATGCAGTATATAAAAGAAGTCTATGGCAAAGTGCAGCTAGCCCAGGAAAGCTGCAGATACACTGCGCTGCACACGAGGTGTGGGTAAATGCTTATAGTGCAGAGACCAGGGCTAAATTGTGGGGCATGATGGTTATCATGCAGCTTCCAGGGACATTCTTACCCAGGGACAGTCTCCTGAAATTGGCAACTGTCTTCGGGGAACTGAAGAGATCACACTAATCACCCTGATCACCCTAATATATGCACAGATTTTTTCAAAAATAATCTCTACTCTCTAATTTATAGTAGTCAGCATATACAACAACTTTGTGTGCTGAATTTATTAAGGTCTTTGTTAATATGCTTTGAAATCAGTTTAGATATATGGAAATAATACAATTTAAGCCCTCACTAACTCATATTTTAAAATATGTTTAATATAATATCAATATATTGAAAATATATATATAAAATGTGCTCTTACCTGAATTAGAACCCACAAGTCAAACAATACAAGTCTGCTGCTCTAACCACTAAACGATTGTCCAATACACAATGTATGCATTGTTTTTATGTTTGATATGAGGTTCATTGTCTACAATACATCTGTAGAATTCTGATTTTGAAACTTAGAATTCCGACTTTTAATCTCAGAATTCTGACTTTGAATCTCAGAATTCTGACTTTGAAACACAGAATTCTGACTCTGATACTTAGAATTCTGACTTTGAAACTCAGAATTCTGACTGTGAAACTCAGAATTCTGACTTCGAAACTCAGAATTCTGTAAAAAAATAAAAATAAATTAAACTCGCAATTCTGTATTTCAATCTCAGAATTCTGACTTACAAACTCAGAATCTTGTAAAAAATAAAAATAAATTAAACTCAGAATTCTGTAAAAAAAAAAAATTCAAACTCATAATTCTGTATAAAAATTTTTTTATGATGGCTCCAGGGCTCTTCCATACCAAGGAGACCATAACCACTTACCAGGTACGTGATCTGACACTTCCGGCTCTTGGGCGCATGCGTGCACTGCCAGCGACCCACTCCTACTGTGATTGAACACAGCGGGAGCCAATCAGTGGGTCTGGCGGACGCAATGTCTGCAGGGACCCACCGATCGTTCAGGAGAAAGGCAGAACTACAATTGAAAACAATTGATATCCATGATAGATTGTAGCTTCTGACATGCCTGCATCTATCTAACGAAATGTGAGTACACTGGCTGTTTTTTATTAAATAAATTCACCCTGGTTTTAAATACTACATCATGAGGAGCTGCCGTTTTGTATTTCATACATGTACCTATGAATTTTTATTTGGTGAGACTACAAGATCCAGCCATCTATGATCCAATTGAAGTGGTTCTGTGGTGCTGTTTGGCCACCTGTAACTCAGTGGTCCATTTTCTTTGGTAAGAGGCCTGGCGTGTTGATGTTCGGTGGAGGATAATTTCATGCTCACCTTATTGTGTCTCTGTCAACACCATGGGTGGTTCCAGCTCTTTCCCTGAACAAGGACTCTGTTTTAACACTATGGTCTCTTACTTTATAATTTTATGTTTTTAGCGCTGCATACATTCATCCTCTGTGCTTTTTATTGTTACCATACAATTTATGCCAGCTGCTTTATTAATGTTAGCGCAGCGATTAATCTTGAATTTATTGTTTGTTTTTAGGTAGCAGAATACATATTGACCTAAATTGATGAAGAAATTCGATTTTTTTAAATTGTTTTTATTGGGAATGTTTTATAGCAGAAAGTAAAAAATATTGTTGTTTGTTTTCAAAATTGTCTGTCTTTTACAGTATATAGCACAAAAAATAAAAAACGCAGAGGTGATCAAATACTCCCAAAAGAAAGCTCTATTTGTGGGAAAAAAAGCTCTATTTGTGGGGAAAAAAGGACATACATCTTATTTGGGTAAAGCGTTGCACACCCGCGCAATTGTCAGTTAAATTAACGCAGTGCCAAATCTCAAAAAATGGCCTAGGCATTAAGTGGGGGATAACCTTTCAGGGCTGAATTGGTTAAAAAAATACCATTATTTGAGAGCAAGCAGGCACTGTTTTATGCAGCTTCTGGCTCTTAATTCCAACTGTCATTGATAGATGGGGACCAATGTGAGTGGTTCCCTAATCTGTGACCACTGCGTGTGCTCTGACTTTGTGATCACATGCAGGATGGAGGCTTAACTGACAAAAAGGAAAGCCGTCAGCCTGGGAACTTGAAATTGCTCCATTGCAGTGGGGCTGCAAGGTTGAGTGTTCCTTTAGTCTAGGGTAATTTTTTTGTTTTTTGTTCCATAACTTTTTGTATACGTTTTCCTTGGCTTGTAGGGCAATGCGGGAACAGAATATTGGGCCAGTTTAAAAACCATGCTTGGGAGGCGATTCTCCGGGCCCTCCCCCTTGTCTCACAGGCTAACCCAGCTTTTTATTCTTCATAGGGTGTACAGGACCCCAGAATTTCTGTGTGCTATTGGGCTAAGATCTGACCTGGCGTGTCCAAGATGTGGTAATTTGGGTTGTCTGATACACCTACTCTAGTGTTGTCCCAAGCTTCTGAGGTATTGGGCGGAGGTTGTGGGCATGCTTAATGGGCTTCTAGGTGTTAACATTTTAGTGGATCCACCTTTTGTATACGCCTATTTGGCTACGTTGACCACTCTGCACTTAGGTCGCTAGTTCAGATCACTGTTGTGCGTGCGCTGTTCGTGGCCAGTAGGCAAATTGCCTTTAAGTGGAATTCTCACACCCCCAGACCCATTCTGTCTGGATATCAGAACTTAATAGATGTATTTTTTATGACAGACATACTTTTTTTCTCAGGAACTCCTTTAAAAAGTTTGAAGCAATTTGGGTACCTTGGTTAGAGCATATGAGTTCTAAAATTAATTAGTCATTAATCCCTTCTAAGCATTTGCTCCTATGCATATCTCTAAGAGCATGGCACACAGTCAAATTATTTCAAATTTTATACCATGTCACTTAAAGTGGATGTAAACACGAAAAATATTTTTTTCTTTTTTGATATCATACTGTCGAGTATAAGATTTGCTATCATTTGAGCCCAGTCTTGCCACACAGAGTTAATCCATCTCTGAGCAATCCCCTTTTATTGTTCAGTGAGAGAAATCTTGACAAACTGACAAAAACGTTGTCAAATACTCCCCCTTGCTGTGAGTGACAGCCTAAGACACAGGCATGATTTTTTAATTCCCTCCCCCACTCCTTTCTTCAGCAGCTCTGCAAGGATTGGCTGTTCCACACCTCAGCATGATTTGGCATGCTGAAGTCATGTGGTTACTTTCCTGTCTTTTCACTGGATGTTAGAGATCATAGCAGAAGTTCAGCAGAAGTTCAGTGTTAGAAATGCATATAGACAAGGGGAGTGTAGAGGTGGGCGGGGAGTCTACTGACATCACGACTCCACCCACCGAGCTCCAGACAACAGACCCACCCACAGAATCTGCAGTTTTTCGGGTCATAACAGACAGAGGGGAGACATTTGACAGGTAAAGATACATGCAGAAGGCATGTATATCCTTATAGATAACCCCTATGGCAGTAGTTTAGAAAGGATGACATTGGGTTTTACATCCACTTTAACTTGCCTATTGCGCTGATGATTGGGTATAGCCTTTGTGTTTGTTATGGGTTTCTTCTTTTTTTATCTTTGCTATTATCCTTTTTCTTTTTTTTTCTCTCTCTTTTATTGTATTTCTTTTGTTGGGTGTTTTTATTTTATATTTGACAAATATCTGTAACTATAAGCAAAATTAAATCAAATCTGATTTAAAAAAGAAAAAAAGTCTCAGGGAGAGTAAAAGCTCATTTTCTTACCCGATTCTCCGCCCCACTAGCAAGTGGTGATTCCCCCATGCTTTGGTGGTGGACTGTCTCTCAGTGTCATTATGCTCAGTGCAGGGTTATGCTGCTTGCATTGGTCTTGACATCAAGACCTTAGACAGCTGGCTTGTAGAGGAGAAGACCAGTCTAGCAATGTGGAAGGGGAAATGATCAGGTAAGCAAATCTACTTTAACAAGACCCTAAACCAGGGGTCTTCAAACTACGACCCTCCAGTTGTTCAATGAGCAATTAGCCCTTTTAGTGTAAATGAAGTTGCACTGCAAGGGATAATTTTCATGTGTTCCAGAAGTTTGGCTCTAAGGAGACATCTGGTGGATCTTTAATGCCCCCCCTTGCACCCTGCTGAAGCTGATCAACAGTGTTAATTTCATCAACATAAATGATTTGGTCAAAGTTTTCGTCAGCGGCATTTTTACAGTGACGAAAACTAAACAAAAAGTACAGCACATTTTTGTCCACTGACGAAAACTATGAAGAAAATCAAATATGTTTTCATTAACGAACGAAAATGGGATGAAAATGTGAGGCAGGGATGTTTACTTTTGTGAACTAGTTTCCGGTTTTCACAGAGCTCCGCCTGCTTCCACTCCCAGCAAGCAAGCGTGTAAAATCAACTGCGTGCACCATCCGAGACAACTGCCGGAGACCAGAGAAGAACTGTACATTATATGCAGGCCTCCTGACTCCCGACGAGACTGTCCCACTCACGAGTCCCGACTCACGAGATGACCGCCCACGTCCATAGCAGAGAGCAGACTGTGAGTGTATAGTACTAGTGTACATTACCAGTACAGCGGGCCCGAGGCCTCCCCGCAGACCACCCTCTGTCCAGAGCACTGTGTGTGCATTACAGGCCTCCTCTGATAACTGGCAGTGGCATCCATGGCACTGTGCATTACAGGCCATCCCTCAGACCTGAGATCACCACTCAGCACTGCTCCAGCATCGCTGGACCGTGGGACAGGTGAGTGTCTTATTATTAAAAGCCAGCAGCTACACTTTTTGTTGCTGCTGACTTTTAAATGGGTGGAACTCCGCTTTAAATAATGCATTACAATTTAACTAATCACATTCGATTTTAGTTGACTAAAATGATTTTATTTGACTAAAATGTACTGGAGATTTTAGTCTACTAAAATACGATCACTATAATGGGACTAAAACTAAAACGGCATTTTAGCCAAAGACTATGACTAAAACTAAAACACTTGCAGAAGACTAAAATGGGACTAAAACTAAAATGCCATTTTAGTCTTAAAACTAATGCCACGTACACACGACTGGTTTTGCCATCGTAATAAACTCGGACAGTTTTTCCAACAGAATTCCACTCAAGATGTCTTGCATACACATGATCACACCAAATTCCGACCGTCCAGAACGATGTGACGTACACCACGCACAACGGGACTTGAAAAAGGAAGTTCAAGAGCCAGTGTGCCACCCTTTGGGCTCCTTCTGCTAATCTTGTGTTTATCTCGTGTTAGTAGAAGTTTGTTAGTTTTACCAGACCGAGCGATTCCTTCTCGTACTTGCTTCAGAGCATTTTTGGTCCGTTGGAACAGCATACAGATGAGCGATTTTACCGATAGTAATTTGTTCCACCAGAAAAATTTAAAACATGTTCTATATCTAAGTCCGTCGGAATTTTCGACTGGAAAAGTCCGATGGGGCGTACACACGATCCGAATATACGATGAAAAGCTCCCATCTGACTCTTTCTGTCTGAAATTCTGCTCCTGTGTACGTGGCATAAGACTAAAATAAAATCAAAATTTGCTGCCAAAACTAACACTGCTGATCAAACACAGACTATCCTTGATCTGCTGCTTCCCCAGCTACATCCTCTGGTGTTTGACAGCTCTAAACCTGGAAGTGACTACAAATGAGCTCTTCCAGGTTTGTAACTTAAAGGGAAGATTACAAAAAGAGAGTTTGCTGGTTTTCCACTGTTCTCCATGATGACCTTTGTCATGGAGGCCTGGGACAAATGGAGGAGGAGAGGAAGAGGAGGACATACACGTAGCTTTACAGCTTCCTGAATCACTTATACAAGTAAGCTGACAGCACAATAAAAATATAAATAAACTCTTGACTGCTATAGTGGCTGTGAGTTTGTCTATATACCATAATAGTTGCAGTGGCAGCAGTGAAAGTTAAGGTGACCTTGTCACAAGAGTAGTATGGGACTGCCATTGATGGCCATCTTTAAAAAAAAAAAGGTTGTTGGCTGTATGTGCCAGGCATCGGTTTTCTATGTTACAGACCTAGAACATGCATGCTTTAAATGAATCCCAGGAAAGTGTCATATTTATCTTAAAAATTGCTTCAGGTTAATGACTCAGGAAGCCAAGGCTTAAAGTCATTTCAAAAGAAATTGTTAGCGGTGACTGCTTGTATGATTTTTGAAGACAAGCTTTCTTTAAACCACAGGGTTGTGAAAGCAGGGGTAAAGCATGTAAATGGCAATGCCACTAGAGATGAAAAAAACAAAAAACGATCACGTATTGTAATTCGGCATATCTTGATTTCTTTTTCTTACTTTGTATTTCTGGGTTTTTGATCATTAGTAGGAGACCCCATCGTAGAGTGGTGGATGTCGTCTCCATTCCAGCAACAAAAAGGTTGCTCACCAGCATGCCTAAGTTGTCATTGTGGAAGTACAAAGTAGATTCTGGCTTCCCCTACACATAAAAAATGGGGGATGAAATATGCATTGAAAATCAATATCCTGTCCTACAAAGTCAATATTTCATCGCATCTCACTGTTATAGTCAGGGCTGTAGTTACCATAAAGCCCTCCTTGGCCAGTGCCTAGGTTGGCAGGATTAGAGGGGACATCAAAAAGCCTCAACACTAAAAAATTATAATGACTTTTCTTATTTACATGTACATTTGTAGACATTTGTGGTTAAATTCTGGACAATTATTTGAAGGGAAAGATGTGCAGAGGATGACGAAAGGAGTCAAAAGACTCTTTGGAGTTATGGAAAATTAAGAGGTTTATTAAGCTAATAGCAGAAAATATCAAGATTACATTTTCTGCAAAAATAAAAAGCATGTTAAAAAAAGATCACAAAATGAAGGTGACAAGAAAACAAATAAAAAAAAAAAAAACAAAGGAACAAAAGACATTGAGTGTTAGGATGAATTAGCAAGCAACAAAGGGAATATATCATTCAACCCCGAAGGGGCTGCTGAGAATGACCCAGGCCCCACTTGTTAGTAGGGATGAGCCGAACACCCCCCCGGTTCGCACCAGAACCTGCGAACGGACCGAAAATTTGCGCAAACTTTAGAACTCCATGGAAGTCTATGGGACTCAAACGTAAGAAAACAAAAGTGCTAATTTTAAAGGCTAATTTGCATGGTATTGTCCTAAAAAGGGTTTGGGGACCTGGGTCCTGCCCCAGGGGACATGTATCAATGCAAAAAAAAGATTTAAAAACGGCCTTTTTTGGGAGCAGTGATTTTAATGATGCTTAAAGTGAAAAAAAGTGAAATATTCCTTTAAATATCGTACCTGGGGGGTGTCTATAGTATGCCTGTAAAGTGGCGCGTGTTTCCCGTGCTTAGAACAGTCCCTGCACAAAATGACATTTTTAAAGAAATAAAAGTCATTTAAAACTGCTTGCGGTTTTAATGTAATGTCGGGTCCCAGCAATATGGATGAAAATCAGTGAGACAAACGGCATGGGTACCCCCCCAGTCCATTACCAGGCCCTTTGGTTCTTGTATGGATATTAAGGGGAAATTAAGGGGAACCCCGCACCCAAATTAAAAAAAGGAAAGGCAGGGGGCCCCCAGGCCCTATATACTCTGAACAGCAGTATACAGGCGTAGCAAACAAGACAAGGGACTGTAGGTTTGTTGTTAAGTAGAATCTGTTTGTAATTTTGAACTGGTACATTTTTAAAGTGTAGCTCCAGCCAAAAAATCTATTTTAAGCTTTTTGGAAAACATAGGGAAGGGTTATCACCCCTATTACATTTGTTTTGTTGTCTGTGCACCTCTTCAGAAGATTTCACTTCACTTTCTTTCCCAATGACAAATGTTTTTGACGATTTGGGGGTATTAGTGAAACAAAGATTGTTGATAAAGCATCAGTGGAGAGGAGACACGTTTTTCCCATATTAACTCTTACAGGAGACAATTTCCCTTCCTAGGGGTAGATTTCATCTCACTTCCTGTTGTCTCCTTCCGTTTGCAAATAGGAGTCGTTTGTAAGTTGGATGTTTGAAAGTAGGGACCTGCCCTATATACTCTGCAGAAATTGGGGCCTTAGATGTTGCCACAACACTGTAAGCCCTCAGTTACTCTTGGTGGGCACAGTAACGGGCCCTGCTGTGAAATATTAGATCAAGAGTTCTAATCACATGCCCTTGTTGAACAGGGTCAGAAAAATTGGGCCTTTGGTGGTGGTGGTGGTGCTGGTGCCACAACACTGTAAGTCCTCACAGTTACTCTTGGTGGGCGCAGAAACGGGCCCTGCTGTGAAATATTAGGTCAAGAATTGTAATTACATGTCCCTGTTGAACAGGGGCAGAAAAATTGGGCCTCAGGCACTGGTGCCACAACACTGCAACCCCTCACAGATACTCTAGTTGGAGCACAGGAACGAGCCCTGCTGCAAAGTATTGCATCACAAATTGTAATTACATGCCCCTGTTAAACAGGGGATGAAAAATTGGGCCTTAGGCACTGGTACTGGTGTCACAACACTGTAACCCCTCACAAATACTCTAGTTGAGCGCAGCAATGAACCCTCCTTGCAAAATATTGCATCAAAAATTGTAAATATAAATTGGGCAAAAGCCACTGGTGGCGGCGCCCAGAACCAAAAATATTCTTACAAGCTATCAGCATGATCATTGAGGAGGAAGAGGATAGTCACTCAGCATAACAGGATAGCCACTCAGCATCAGCATAGGCAGTCTTGCAGGGATTCGGTTACATCAGCATCAGGTGCTTGGTAGCTGGTGGTGATCCAAGGCTTTGAGCAACACGTTGTCCAGGAACAGGAGTTTGTAATCTCCCAGTCTCTGGGAACGCGTTGCACAGACCTTTCTGCAAGGCCTCCCGAAGATGTTTCATTCTCTGCTCCCTCTGCAACGGCAAGATAAGGTTTGCAACCTTACCCTTATAACGTGGATCAAGGAGGGTTGCCAGCCACTAATGATCCCTCTCTTCGATATCACGAATATAAGGATCCTTCCGCAGGCTTTGCAGGATCAGGGAGGACATGCAACGTAGGTTTGCTGAGGCTTTCGGTCCGGAGTCCTCGGGGTCACTAAGGATGACATGATCTGCAGCCACCTCCTCCCAGCCATGTAGAAGTCCATGGGTTTCTTGGGACTGTAAATGATCCCTTGAAGACTGCTGCTGATGTTGAGTGCCAGGCTCCACCAGGCTGACACAATCCTCCTCCTCCTCCTCTTCCTGTGTGATCGGCGGGCACGCAGGAACACTGTCTGGATAAAGGGGGCCTTGAGAGGTAAGTAAGTCCTCCTCTTCCTGCCTCTGTTCTGCCCTAAGTGCCCTGTCCATTATTCCATGCAGCGTGTGCTCCAACAGGTGGACAAGGGGGACAGTGTCACTGATGCATGCACTGTCACTGCTCACCATCCTCGTGGCCTCCTCAAATGGTGACAGGACAGTGCATGCATCCCTGATCATGGCCCACTGGCGTGGGGAAAAAAAACAAGCTTCCCTGACCCTGTACTGGTGCCATAGTCGCACAGGTACTCATTGATGGCCCTCTGCTGTGTGTGCAGCTGCTGCAGCATGGCCAACATTGAGTTCCACCTGGATGGCTTGTCTCAGATTAGGCGGTTCTTGGGCAGGTTAAATTCCTTAACCACCAAGTTAAGGACGTGAGCCAAACAGGGCACATGGGTCAGTTGTCCCTGTCGGAGGGCAGAGAGGAGGTTAGTGCTATTGTTGCAAATCACCATTCCTGCCTTGAGCTGGCATGGCGTCAACCTCTGAGCCTGCCCCTGCAGAGCTGACAGAATCTCTGCCCCAGTGTGGCTCCTGTCCCCCAAGCACACCAGCTTACATGGCATCTTTTGGCCTGCGTACTTGCGTAGCCCCTTGAACACCTACGAAGCACCGCTGGTTACAAGGACAAAGCACAGGAAGAGGCCATGGAGGAAGAAGAAAATGAGGGGGTGGAGGAGATAGGTGTGTCAGAATCACCAGTAGTAGCATTTTGGAGGCGTGGTGGCGGAACAACCTCCAACACTACTGCACCTTGTCCTGCATCCTTCCCAGCTGCCAGAAGAGTCACCCAATGCGCCGTGAAAGATAGGTAACGTCCCTGTCCATGCCTGCTGGACCATGAGTCAGCGGTAATATGCACCTTACCGCTGACCACCCTGTCCAGCGAGACCAAGACATTGCCTTCCACATGCCGGTAGAGAGCCGGAATCGCCTTCCGTGAGAAAAAGTGGCGTTTGGGAACCTGCCATGTGGATGGCTGTGAGCGAACGTCTTTCGGCGGCGCAGCAGCTGGGACAGGGAAATTTGCCTGGTACAATCTAACGTCGGTGTACCAATAGCAGATTGCCCACAAGTACTTAGCTGTGACACATCTAAATCTACACCTTCATTCCTCTCAGTGCAGGTCTCAGAGAGGACTGAAGGTATAGTGGGGTTGGAGATCCCAGCTGATGAGGAGCAAGGAGAGGTCCTCTTTGTTCTTTGGTGTGGGTCTTTTAGGTACACTTGCCAATGAACTGCATGGCAGGTCAACATATGTCTGGTCAAGCATGTGGTGCCCAAGTGGGTGATGTTTTAGCCACACGAGATACGCTTGAGACATATGTTGCAAATAGCAGCGGTGGGATCTGATCTCAAAAAAGGTCCACACCAAACAACTTTTGGAATAACGCGCAGAGACAGCCGTGCCCTGCACATGCGGAGCTCTGCGGTGTGATGCAGTCGGTGTGCTGCCCTTAAGCTGGCCCCTGGAGGGCATCCTGCCTCATTGGTGATGTGCCTCCTCCTCTCTCCTATCAGGCACCCATGTTGAGTCAGTGACCTCATCATCCCCTCCCTCCTCATCACTGGAGCAAAGCTGGCAGTATGCTGCAGCTGGGGGAACATGACTGCCAGATTGCTGTCCTTCTTGAGCATCCCCTCTGTCTGGGCTAACGTTACTGCCTTCCTCTATCTGAGTACCATCATCGGAGCCTTCAAAACGCTGGGCATTCTCCTGGAGCATGTACCCAACACTGTGGTCAAACAGTTTGGGGGACTCCTCAGGAGGACATGGTGGGGCTAGGGAAGGAGTGACTGATGCCATTGAGCCAAGGAAAGAGGCCGCATTGGCAGCTGCTTTGCCAGACAATGTACCCTGAGCCTGGGTGCGAGAGGAGGAGGAGGATGGCTTGGTCATCCACTCTACCAAGTCTTCCACATGTTGCGGCTCAGCTGCCGGAAAAAAGGACAAGCATGTCCCACGGCCACGTGCTGATGAGGATGCACTGTGATCAGTACTGTTGCCTCTAGACACAGAGCCTGCTTGCCCTCTTTTATTGGCTTGTGACTGTCTGCCTCTCCTTGTTGGCCTTCCAGACATACTAATGGCCTACACAGCAGTGAGATGTAGCTGCACAAAACTGGGATGTATATATATTTACTGATTATACAGTGGCTAGCAGAATGCCTGCCTGTGCTATTAATAGGATCAGAAGAAGAACAAAAGCACTTGTCTTCAGGTAGCTATACTGTAGGTGCAACTGTGCAGGGTACACAGTACACTAACTGTAAATACTTCAAGAGCCTGCCTGTGCTATTAATAGGATCAGAAGAAGAACACAAGCACTTGTCTTCAGGTAGCTATACTGCAGGTGCAACTGTGCAGGGTACACAGTACATGAACTGTAAATACTGTAAAAACACCTGCCTGCCTGTCAATATATTAGGAAAGAATAACAGGAACGGATCTATCTAAACTGAATACAGTGTGTATATATATATATATATACAACACCTGGGATGCATATATATATATACACAATACACCATAAGTGCAGCTAACTGACTCGACCTGCCTACTCTAACTTAAATCAAATGACACTGTCTCTCTGTCTATCTATCTCTCACCGCCGCCGCAACACACTACACAAGGTTGACACGCAGGCGGCCTTATATAGTATGGGACGTGTGCTAAACCCTCTGAGCCATAATTGGACAAAGCCAACCTGGCTTTGGCCAATTACTGCTCTCTGTACACACGGAGCTGTGATTGGCCAAGCCTGCGGGTCATAGTGCATGCTTGGCCAATCATCAGCCAGCAATGCACTGCGATGCCGTAGTGAATTATGGGCCGTAACGTGCCACTCGAATTTGGTGTGAACGGCCCATATCGTTCGCAATTCGACGAGCGGTCGAACAGGTGATGTTCGAGTCGAACATGGGTTTGACTCGAACTCGAAGCTCATCCCTACTTGTTAGTGCAAAAGCTGCCTGACACACAACTGTCATAGTTCCAACCACACCGATAAACACAGGGTCAGTCTAGGACAGGGGTCTCCAATCTTTCTAAGCAAAGGGCCAATTTACTGTCCTTTAGACTTTAGGGGGCTGAACCATGGCCAGTGGAAGTAGAAAATGCCCCAGCATCAATGCCCCTTCATTGGTTTTAATTGGAGGAATAATGCCCCATGAGAAGAATAGCGCTTCATCATTGATGTCAGTTGTTGGAATAATGCCCCAAGGGCCAGATAAAGGCAAGTGAAGGGCCATATATGGTCCCTGGGCCGCAGTTTGGAGACCACTGGTCTAGGGGATGTCCTTGTGTGGATTTATTTATTTAACTGTTTGCTACTTCACTGAGTACAGCAGAGCCAAATCTAAACTTAGCCTGACTAGGATAGGGAGCTACAGGAAAAATCATTTTCATGTAAAATGTTTAAATTGCAATTAGTTATCATCTTGTGGCTGAAATGATTGTTTTCCTAGAGTGACTATCAAAAATTAACTTTTAAGGCCAAAGATTTATATATGCCCATTATCTAAGAAAAAAATTACTCAGCATAATGCCCCATGCTGAGGTTACATTTAAAAATATCCCCACTGAGAACTGGTGGTCAGGGCGCATGCACGGAAGCTTGAGAGGATAGTAATGCCGACTTAGAGCTCCGCTCCAGTGACATTCGCGCCGGTGGACTACAGGTGCCAGAGGTTGTTAAACTTCAAAATAATGACAGCCACACGTACTGCAAAGCCTCAGGTATAACTAAACATGGTTTTGAGAGGCACAAAATCAAAATTTAAAACCGACATTAATAAAGAAACTACGCCTTAGTTGTCTTCCAAGATGGCGGCGGCAGTCTCCTCACAGCCTAGCACCTCACATAAGGCTAAACCTCTTAAAATCAAACTAAACACTGTGGATAATAATGAGGAGTCTGATTCTGACTCTGGAAATTCACAAACAGAACTTCAATCTGCCTTGTTTAAAAAATTTGAATGTATTTTACAGAAGGCTTTAAAGCAAACATCAGACCAGATAAACTGACTAGAGAAATCAGAGAACTAGGTCTAAGAACAGCTGAATTGGAGATCCGTGTAGATGATATTGAAAGTCAAACTTAGCTATATATTTCTGAATTTAAACATCTAAAAGAAGAGAATGTTATTTTACAGTCCCGTTTAGAGAACCAGGAGAATAGAGACAGAAGAGCTAATTTGCGGATCAGGGGTTTTCCTCCTGAGTCTGTCATTGATGTGCAAGCCACTATTACCACATTATTTCAGGAATTACAACCTGGCATTCCTATAGAGAGATTAGAGATGGACAGAGTGCACAGAGCATTGACTCCACGCAAACCAAATGGCTCCCCTAGGGATATAATTGCTAAAATGCATTACTATCGCACAAAAGAACAATTGCTTGCAGCAGCTAGAGGAAAGAACTCCCTCACTTTCCAGGGTCAAGTTTATCAACTATTTGCAGACTTATCTCCTATTACAGTGGCTAAAAGACGTGCTCTTAAACCCCAATTACAAATTCTTCAACATCATCACATCACCTATCATTGAGGGTTCCCTTTTTCTCTCAAATTCACACACTTAGAAACCAGATATGTTTGTCGCTCTTCAGAGGACCTACAATCAGCATTGCTTGAATTGGGCCTTACGGACCAACCTCCATCTACAGACCAATCCCGTAGAAGATCAGCTTCCAGATCCCCTCAACAAAATGTTGCAACAGAACTGAACCCATCTATTTCTCTGCATAAGCGCGGTCGCTTCGAAAATCCAATTCCTAATACTGAGGATTCGATGAATTGATTTTCATATTTTTTTTTTTTTTGATTCACTAACATATTTTCTTTTTCAGATCTACAGGACCAAACATTGTCTAAAATGTCTTAATTTATAAGACAATTTTTATTCAATTTAATGGTCCCCCTGAGAATAAATCATTTCATGATTTATTTATATATTTATTTAAAATTTATTTACTAATGAGGTAATTTCCTATTAGAGATAATACAATTATTCCCACGCTATCAAATATGGAAGACGGCTAAGAATGGAAAAGCTGCTTGCAACGATTCGGGTACACACCTGACCTTGGAAATAAATATATGTAAATGGGTGGTGCTGCGCTAATCCTTAATAAAAGACTAAAAACATATGCCATAAGAGTGAATAAAAGGCTTATGGTCAGATCTTACATCACAGAAAAAATAAATAAAACAAATACCGTGATACGTGACACTAGCCAAAAATCATAGATAATAAAATTGAAATATAAATACTAAAAACATATATCATATACGTTGAAACATGTTCATAATGACACACAAATATTTAGACCATAACACCGTAGCAATTTAGTAAACTCACAATCGGTGAGAAAACATACCTTAATACAGTGCAAGTAAGTATATATAAAAAAATAATTTAGACTATGTGCAAAAAATGTTCAAAAAAATGACAGTGTGCAATGGTGAATTCCAATCAAACCAGCATGGATATCAAATGAGTCAATACACCATGCTTCACATAAAGTGACAAATGTGCAAAATGTACATCCAAATAAATACAGCATAAATGTCCCAAAAAAATATATTCAAAGTGCTTCACAAGAAAATCCTTTATATAGATGAAATATGTGACAGCAACGTCCTAGCATGCAATCGTTGCAATTAGAGTGCTCAAAGTGGGTAACATCAAATGTGTCTTCGTGTGCATACACACAAGTGGGTAATGGCCCCTTACCTTAGGGTAATAGGGCAAAAGTATATGACCAGAAAAGCCTTTGGGGTGTCCACCTAGGGGCTCCAGTGCATCCCTCACAGTCCTAGATCCGGGATATGGTTCCCTCAGATGTAGTGCAGGGAGGTATATAAGATAATAAAGCAGGAAGGATCCCAATAGTGTAATTTCGTTTGGTAAAATAGTAAATTTTATTAAGGAAATAAAGGTACTCACATCAAAGATAAATAAACAGCAATTGAATCCAATGAGCGGCAAGCTCGTAAGCCTCTATCAGTGTCTGCAGCCTGTCCCCCTGATGAAGTCACGTGTGGTGTGACGTCACGCGTAGGGACGAGACAGGCTGCAGACACTGATAGAGGCTTACGAGCTTGATGCTTGTTGTGAGTACCTTTATTTCCTTAATAAAATTTACTATTTTACCAAACGGAATTACACTATTGGGATCCTTCCTGCTTTATTATCTTGGCTCAGTCACATGGCCTTATATGCAATATACGCTTCAACAATGGGGTTTTGGTAATCATTTCTTGACTTGGGTCTCCTCTCCCTATAACAACCCCAAGGCCTATATCAAGTTCGCTGGTTACAAATCAGCAATGTTGGATATTAGAGGAGGCACGAGACAAGGCTGTCCATTATCCCTGCTGCTTTTTTCCCTACTGATAGAACCCTTGGCACAATTAATCAGAACCAACCCAGATATCAAAGGTATCGAATTAGGTGGCCATCATCACAAACTTTGTCTCTTCGCAGACTATATACTTATTTTCTTATCTCATCCCCACATTTCGGCTCCTAATCTCCTCAATATATTAGATACATTTTCACATATATCCGGACTCATAGTAAATCACACCAAATCAAATGCATTGAATGTTTCTATAAAACAATCAGACCTGCATCAGGCACAATCCTCTTTACCATTCAATTGGGTTATTCATAAATTACCATATTTAGGAGTACATCTCACTTCCTCACTATCTGATCTTTTTGCAGCTAATTACCTACCTTTGTTAAAACAAACTACAGCCTTAATTAAGCAATGGTCCTCGTTATCATTATCATGGTTGGGGAGGATAAATGCTGTGAAAATGTCCATATTACCAAAATTCTTGTATTTGTTTAGGGTACTTCCTGTTGCTTTACCATCATACTTCTCGCGTCTCACACAATGTAGGGTTATGTCTTTTATTTGGGATAAGATTAAACCACGTATTCCAAAATCTACTTTATATCTTAGTAAATCTTGTGGGGGATTAGGGCTACCAAACTTTTCCTCTTATTACTATGCAGCCCAATTATCAATATTAACTAAATATCACTCTACTGAGGACACACCCTTATGGGTAGCTAATGAATCCATTGACTGTGATCCCATCTCAATTGACAATCTACTATGGATTCTACCAAAGGATAGATCTCATCTTACCAACCCCATCACGAAACATTCATTGGCTATTTGGGATAGATTTAATGACTCACATGGTCTATGATCAAAACATAATCCCCTCCTCTCTTTTCTTGGGAATCCAGCCTTATACCCTGTGTGGAAATTCCCAAAATCTTTTTCTGCATGGTCTTCTAGAAACTTGACTTTATGAGCTATTATCTACGGATACTCTTCAAACATTTCCTACGTTATGTAAGAATCACGAACTTTCAAACAATGAGTTATTCCATTATTTACAAATTAAGAATTTCTATACACCTCTACTTAGTTTAAGTACATCAATTAATCAAATGTCCCAATTCGAACATATTTGTATAAGGGACCCACATGCTAGAGGGTTGATGTCATGTGTGTACCAGTTTCTCATTACTAACTCTAATGGAATCTTCTTTCTTATACTGAAATGGGCACAGGATATGGGATGAATATTTGACAACAATGACTGGTCTAATATTTGGTTAGCCACCAAATCATCATCTCCTAATTGTTTTGCTTTGGAAACAAACTTCAAAGTTCTGGCAAGATGGTACTTGGTACCAGCTAGAATAGCAAAATTTACTCCCTTTTATCCCAATAACTGTTTCAGAGGTTGCTCTTCACCAGGTACACATTTCCATATATGGCGGGATTGCCCGGTGGCCCAAGAATTTTGGAAAACTATATTTGCAATGGCATCTAAGGCTCTAGATATCTCTATTACTCCAGACCCTGCCATTGCACTTCTGAATCTCAAACCGGCTTCACTCACCAGGGTACAATTCAAACTACTTATTCACATTAATACCGCTGCCAAACAAACCATAGCCAAGGCATGGAAGAACAAGAATTTAATTGTGGCAGAGGTCAAACATAGAATGAACAAAGCTCCCATTTTTGCTAAAATGACAGCTATCGAAGATAATAATATCAACAAATTCCGTCTGATTTGGCAACCATTGATTAAGCACTTCTTTACCTTTGATTTTGACCAGTCATTGTTGTTACCATGCTAAATCCTTGTGTTATTGTTATTATATAACTTGTTCATATCATAAACCAGGTCATCACCTCGAGAGATTTCTTTCTTTCTTTCTTTCTTTCTTTCTTTCTTTCTTTCTTTCTTTCTTTCTTTCTTTCTTTCTTTCTTTCTTTCTTTCTTTCTTTCTTTCTTTCTTTCTTTCTTTTCTTTTCTTCTCTTCTTTTTCCCCTTTTTTTTCCCTTCTTCTTTCTCTTCTCCTATAATCTCATCTTATTTACTAAGCTAATGATGAACTTGGGATACCTTATTAATTCATACACTAATTTATTTCTCATCATTAGGGATTAACTTACGCTCTGAGGATCCGAAAAAAAAAAATTTTTCCTCTTCACAATTTTTCTTTCCGAACTAGTTATGATTATCATTATAACATTAGTTATAATGTTCATCAAAGAAATTGTTATATCTTTTTATTATATATCACATAATATAATAATAATAAATAACATCATTTTCAATTTTGATTATAAATGCTCCCACCCGTCCACAGTTTGAGCCCACATGGGCTGGACGTGTGGTCTGAAGGCATAAATAGATTTTTTTCTATCTTTATGTACTTCAATCGATCTTATTTCGGATCTTTACAAACGTTATTATTCTATACAGTCTCTAAGACGCATAATCTTTTCTTTCAGCAAGACTAATTTGAGATATGTATATATAATGACAATTACATTGTTTATATCTGTATCCTATGCTTTGTTACTAGTTATAATTTGGGGCTTTGTTACTAGTTATAATTTGTATTTTATTTATACAAATTTCAATAAAAACATTGAACGAGAGAACTGGCGGTCAGCACCTGTGTAGGCCGCTAGCTATGTTCCCGTGCTGTGCAGTCAGATACAACCAACCATCAAGGTTCTCAGTCATGTGATCACTATTATTCCTCACAGAGAAATCGTGAAAGGGATAAAACAAACAGTTAACAGTAATTGACAGGACTTGTACCTCTTGCTGTTTTGCCAGAAACACATCGATAAGGTTCCTTTGGTCATTTATGTCCAGTGTTTTCTTCTGTTTAGTAAATACCTCCCTTATAAAAGCTTGCATGACTACAAAGTTTTGAAAGACTTTTTGATGGCTGCCAGGGAATAAGCCTATCAGTCTTGGAAACATGTTATAAATCTTAAGGGAAGAAAAAAAACATTTTATCTTAAAATGCAACTCATGTAATTGTATAGTACTATCAATTATTATGTTTAAAGTGGATGTACACCCTCACAAATACCCAGTGAATTGAACAGCCTAAGATCACCATGTGTTGGAGTGGTGCTTGTATATAAATTCATAAACCATAAAAAATACCCTGATTTCACAATCTGTAAAGTGAATAAGTGCAAATATATATATATCAATCGATAAAAGTGATTGGATGCAAATAAATGCATCAAAAACCTATAAGGGAACTCATATCCCTAGATATATGTTGATGAAAGAAATACAAATAAAAAACCTTAAATAGTGTCTGTTTGTGTTAATCCAGCTAAGGTCTAAATGTCCAATCAAATGCATTTGATGAACTTGCTGGTATTTCAATTATTACAGATCACAGTTGCATGATGAATTACATTTGCAAGGTGATAATTCACATAAAAAGAAAAACCATCATTGCGCAGTGTTTTTAAATGCTACAAAACTGGGCAATCAATGTAATCCACTCACACATTTGTAGTACCTCAATCGCTTTTGTTACAATGGTCAGACAGATTCAAACACCAGAAAAAAATGTGTGAGCTGCAAGCAACGAATGTGTGAGGGGATTACATTGATTGCCCACTTTTGTAGCATTTAAAAACACTGTGCAATGATAGTTTTTCTTTTTATGTGAATCATCACCTTGCAAATGTAATTCATCATGCAACTGTGATCTGTGATACAAGCAAGTTCATCAAAGGCATTTGATTGGACATTTAGACCTCAGCTGGATTAACACAAACAGACACTATTTAAGGTTTTTTATTTTTATTTATTTCATCAACATAAATCTAGGGATATGTGTACCCTTACAGGTTTTTGATGCATTTATTTGCATCCATTCACTTTATCGATTGATATATTTATTTGCACTTATTCACTTTACTGATTGTGAAATCAGGGTATTTTTTATGGTTTAGGAATTTATATACAAGCACCACTCCAACAGATTTGTAGCAACGGTGTCACAGCACTAATTGGTTGGTTGCAGCTCACACATTTTTTTCTAGTGTTTTGTTTTTTTTTGGTGTTTTGTTATTTTATATAGAATCCACATCAGCGCTTTAGTTTTCTTTTTTCCACTGCCATCTGAACCCACTGGCACATCCACGGCTCTAAACACAGCCATCAGACCGCTGCACACCTCAGGGATGCCAAGGCACAGAAAGAACCCACAGAAGCCACACAAACTCTCAAACTTCTTCATGGCAGCCCCGTGCGGGCTACAACAAAATGTTGGCGGCTCCCAAGAACAACGGCCTCCATTCCACGAGAAGTCCAGCAAAATCAAAGCCAAGAAGGGGCTCACCAGCTAGGCCGCAACCTGACCCAGAGATGGAGGTAAGCGGGCTACAAAACCCTGACACAGCCTAATATGCACAGGATGAAGATCCCATAGCTGGCTTCCCCACATCAGACAGACCCATATATGACACAATGCTGAAAAATATACTAATGTCCCTGCAATCCTCCTTACAAACAGATATGATCAGAGGAATCAACAAGTGCACAAGGGAGGTACAAGCCATAGGTCACAGGGTGGACCATGTTGAAAAGAAGATGGAGGAATACACATCTTCATACAACATAATGGTGGAGGCTCACACAGCCCAGGGTGAGGACATAACATGGCCAAAAAGACAAGATTGCAGACCTAGAGAACAGATCTAGAAGAAATAATATCAAACTAAGGGGTATTCCAGAGTCTGTCCTACCAAATCAGCTCCTCCAATATGCCCACACCCTGTTCTCCACCTTGGTACCAACGCTGACAGCACAGGACCTCATAGTGGACAGAATTCACAGGGTCCCTAAACCCTTCTCTCTCCCAGAGGAGACTCCAAAGGGATGTCCTTTTAAGGGTTTGTTATTACCACGTAAAGGAACAAATCCTACAAGAATTACGAAGACAACACAACATACCTCCACAATACACCACTATAAGGCTACTCCCTGATCTCTCCAGGCATACACTACAAGGCCACTACAACTTGGCAACCATTACTAAAACATTAAGAAACCACAAAGTCCTCCACAAGTGGAAATATCCTGCGACACTATCCATCACACACAACAGGACCATGACGTCAGTAACAAGCTAGAGGAAGGGATCACAGCCTTACGACAGTGGGTCATACTCCCTGGCCAAATCTCATACCAATCATTCCCAGCAAGACCACGTCCAGTCAAAAATGAGTGGCAAGTAATATCACACAAGCACTCTAACAAGAAAAACAATGGTGGAAGCTCGTAAGTAAACAACACAGCTAACCAAGATCATCTCCGGTTTTAGGAGCTTACCGTTCTTATCTCCTTTTTTCCCTCCAAATACCAACACAGATGTATCTGCCCAAGGATCAGTTGTAAGATCCATTTCTTATGTTGTCTACTTTCTATGCTTTTTGTTATCTGTTTGATACACGCAGCCATATCAGAAGCAAATTATACCCATCTGATAATGAAAACAAGCTTCACATAACCTCTCCACATCACACCAAGTCATACCAGAGAAGACCATGTGGACACAGTGATTACCTACGCCACATAATTATATGACAAAACGCACCGCACCTGCAATGACCATCACCTGCCTTTCAATTAACGCTCGGGGCCTAAACCACCCCGCTAAAAGTTTCTCCATGTGGAAAGAAGCCTGCAAGCAGAGGGCGGACATCCTCTGTGTGCAGGAAACTCACTTCCAACTTACCAAAACCTCGATCTGCACACACAGGGACTACCCAAATGTATTTTTGGCTTGTACACCCAACCACAAAAATGGAGGGGTGCGCCTAGCCATAAAAAAACTCCCTCTCCTTTCAACTCAATGAAACCCTATTAGATGAAGGGGCAGATACATCATCATAACTGGGGATTTAAACTTCAGGCCGTATACACTAGTAACACTATATGCTCCAAACTCTCACCAACTCTGCTTTATCAGGAAAGTACTCAAAAAAAACAACTTTATGAAACACGGAAACCTCCTGGTATGCGGTGACTTTAACCTAATCTCGGATACAAAAATGGACACCACTACAAGCAAACCCAATGGCACGACATCCCTGCAAATATTACTCCATACAGAGGAACTGTTTGATACATGGAGATGCCTTCATGCTAATGAGAAGGACTACACTTTTTTCTCACATAGACACTGTTCATACGTATCAACCTGTTTTTGACAGACAAGTGGCTCTTGCAACAATTACTAAATGTCCAAATGACATTACGTGGTTGGACCACGCTGCAATATCAATGTGTCGCTTAGAGAGCGGGGTGTCTCCTCTTCCTCCCCTATCTGGCGCTGCAACACTAAATTATTACAAGAACCCCAAACCTGCAAAAAAATCTCTCAGCCTCTCCAGGAATTCTTTCTGACTAATGATAGATCAGTAACTGACCCATATATCCTACGGAATGCACATAAGGCCGTCATGAGGTGCATATTCATACAATTAGTAGACATGTGCATTCGTTTTCGCCCGAATGCATTTTCGTCCGAATTTCAGGTATTTTTGTTATCGTTTTAACAAACGATAATGAACGTGCAGAATCCGAAAACCGAAAGATTCAACATAAACAAATGCTTTATTTTCATTTTCGTTGCGACGACAGTTCGATATAGATAAGAGATTCGACATGACGCTGACAATAGCAATCTGTGTCCATCGAACCTGTGGTCGAATGTGCCTAACCTTAGCTCTATTAGTCCAAGATTATTCTACATAGAGAGAAAAGATTCGACATAGAGAGAAAAGATTCGACATTATAGAGACAATAGCAAAAAAAGGTTGAATGTGCCTAATCTAACTCTATTAGTCCAAGATTATTCGACATAGAGAGAAAAGATTTGACATAAAGATTCAACGAAGCAGTCACCGCAAGCAGACATTTATGGTCAAATGCTCCGCCCATAGGCTATAGAAGAATTCTAATGTTGGTCGACTACAATATAATTATTACTAGTGTCATACAACATTAGAATTCTACTATAGCTTGTAGGCGGAACATTCGACCGGAAATGTACCATTGCGGCATCGTACAGTCTAGCTGCTCTGTCAAATTTTCTTAGAACATTCGACAAACACTATAAGCCTTCAATGACAGATTCGACCTTAATTATTTAGGATTTTCGGACGAATGCATTTTTAACGAAACAAAATAAATAAAAACGAATTTCAGGAGTAACTAAATAAATTTATTTTTCAGATGAAAACGAAATTCCGAAATGAAATATTTCAGTGTGCACATGTCTAACAATTAGGGGCCAGAGAAAAAAATGCTACACGTCAAAACGTACCACATTGATATCAGAAATCCATACTATAGAAACTCAAAACCAAAAAATCACCTACAGCCACATTAACTAACACACTTTCCAAACTCAGAGAAAATATGAGAGAACATCTCTTACAAGAAATTTGACAAACATTTCAGATGCCTGAAACTAAACTACTACGCTAATACTAACAGGGCAGGCAAATATTTAGCCAACAGACTGAAAGCAGCACGCACAAAGTCCAAAGAGTATACCTGAAACATCCCACCCAACACTTCAAGATCACCAATCCACAAGACATAGCAAACCAATTTGCCGAATACTATGGAGCATTATACAGTATAACCTACACAAAGATACCTCCACGTCACAACCAAATACAGAGAAAATACAAAAATTCCTACAAGGAATAAAAATTTCTTCTCTTTCCAAAACTGACCTAGCTGAGTTAAATGCCCGTTTACTACCATAGAAATAGAAACAGTTATAGACACACTTCCTAATGGTAAATCACCAGGACCGGACGGTTTCTCCAACAAAAATTATAAAACATTTAAAAACATACTAACACCTTACCTATGTTCAGTATTTACACAAGCTGCAGATTCCTCAACCTTCTCCCAAGAGATGCTGAGAGCACATATAGTAACTCTACTCAAAGCGGGAAGACCCAAACACACCAGCCAACTTCAGACCAATATCCTTTTTGAAGCTAGATATCAAAATATACGCAAAATTACAGGCCAAAAGGCTAATAAATATCATTGCCTCCATTATTCAACATGACCAGATGGGTTTTGTGAAGGGGAGACAAACCTCAGAGGCCACTACAAGAATTATAACGTTATTTATCGAGCTAAAAAAACTTGAACGCCCTCTCTGCTGTTGTCTTTAGATGCAGAGAAGGCGTTCGACAGGGTCCATTGGACCTACATGGAAATGGTGATAACCAAGTTTGGATTCCAGGGATCTATACTAAAGGCTATCCTAGCATTGTACTCCTGCGCATCAGCACAGGTGTATTCTTCAGGCTTTCTATCCTCACCCTTTAACATAACTAATGGGACCCATCAGGGATGCCCCTTATCACTGACCATCTTTAACCTAATAATAGAGCCCCTGGCAGAAGCCATTAGGTCATATTCTTCAATCACAGGTTTCCAGTTTGGTTCTAGCATGCACACTATCAATTTGTTTGCGGATGACATAAAACTACTACTAACCAATCCACTCACTTCACTAGAACAGGCCCACAAATTCTTAACAGGGATGTCTCATACTACAAAGTAAATTTCACCATATCTTTAACCTTAAGCCTGGGCTTAAGACACCCATCTAAAACATATTACAAACCAAGCTCCCATACACATGGAGTAAAAAAGGCATCACATACCTAGGAATCACATTCACAAATACAACCTCCTCACTTGCTGAGGCAAATATCAAACCGTTAACGACCAAACTGGAATCCCAATTAAAGGAAATGTCCAGAAAAAAGCTAGGCAAAATAGCAGCCTTCAAAATGTCAATTCTGTCACAAATTTTATACGTATTTCGAACATTGCCAACCCATATATCTTAGGAAAACAAATAGTGTAGCACTCCGGGAAAAAAAGGGATAAACTTAACGTGATACAAGTGAATATGGGTAATAAACCCCAAAACTCTCAATATTAAAATGAGAACAAAAAGCTTAAACAATATGTGATAATCCGTGCATACAAGTGATTATATCTCCAAAAAGGATCAGAAACAAAGTAACACTGTTCACAAAAAGTTCAAAGACTTCATATTGATATCCAGATGGTGAACATGGATGTATGACTGAAGTGAGGGGATCCACCACCGATAAAAGGGAGGCTTACCAAAGCGTTTAATATGATGTCGCAATCTGCCATTGAGAAAGCATATTATCCATGTTTACATTGTTGGATTATTTCCCCTTCCTGGTTAGCCGTGGAACACACGTTCGCTGTGCTTTTGAGGCGCGTGACGTTATTGCATCACATGGCATCTCTTGGCGTGATGGGCAGATTATTTCTCCTTCCTGGTCAAATGTGTAACTTGCGTTCGTTGCACATTTGAGGTGCATGACATTATTACGTCACACTGCATCCCTTGGCGAGATGGGCATTCTGTACTGCGTTCCACCAGAGTGAGGCGTGACACGCAGATAGCTCTTTCAAACTGAGGCTCGCGGCGCAGACAGGTTGTCATGCACCGATTGTGGCCATATGAAGGCATGCAACGCAACAGCCATTTCCGTGGAACGCATGCCAGTTCGCCATCTTGGGCAAAACAGGAAGTAACCTTTGGAAGAGTTGGGAACACATTTGGGGCTTGGCTCTAATGATTGGGGTCATGTTTTTTATATATATCTGGAGGGCTGCATGGGAGGGACACCCCAGATGATGTCCTAAGAGACAAAACGTGTTGGGAAGTACTCCACTGCCGCCATTTGTTTTTAAAGAGCTTATTTGACCTACTAAATGTAAGTGTTCTAGCTACATTAAAATTCATTTAAACGGAATTATGCTATGTGGCCCTTTCTGTTCTCCTCTCTTATAACTTCCTTCACTACATCCATGGATATCTGACCACTGTCTCCCATGAAACAATCCTGTAAGGATACATCCTATATCTTGCAGATAGTCAGGTGTTCCTGGTCCAGTTATTTGGAGATTCTGAGTGTCCATCCACATTGATTGTCCATACAACACAAGCCTGTTTGATTCATAGAACGTATGTTCTTTTGGGTTCAAACGCTTTGGTAAGCCTGCCTTTTATCGGTGGTGGTTCCCCTCACTTCAGTCATACATCCATGTTCACCGTCTGGATATCAATATGAAGTCTTTGAACTTTTTGTGAACAGTGTTACTTTGTTTCTGATCCTTTTTGGACATTTAATTACTTGTATGCACAGATTATCACAAATTGTTTAAGTTTTTTATTCTCATATTGAGAGTATTGGGGTTTATTACCCATATTCACTCGTATCACGTTAAGTTTATCCTTTTTTTTCACAGAGTGCTACACTATTTGTTTTCCTATTGTTTTTGCTATTATCTAATGGCTGTGTTAGCTGCTATCGCCAATTATTTTTTACACTATTACTAACCCATATACCTTACCATCATCTCAAAACCCTCTCCAACCTCATATGGAAATTTGCATGGGATGGCAAAAAAGCTAGATACCCCTGAAACAACCTCATTCTACATAAAAGGTCAGAAGAGCTGGCTTAACATATATGGGCAGTGAGATTGGACCATCTTAAACACTGGCTTTAAGAGAATAACAAACCACTATGGGTAAAACACAGATCTCAATGACTGATCTAAAATCATTCCTCATGGGTGACATCTGGAAATCTTGGGATACCCATCATCTATCACCCCCAAATCAGGTGTCAATACAGGCATGGATATGCTTCTTAACCCACTACCCCGATACACGTGAGATTGATTACAAGCTTCCAATTGACCTCCTAGAAGCCAAGATTCCCATGCTATCAGTCAAACCATTCACAAAACATGGTATCATACACATATCAGAACTCTTAAATGGACCCCAACCTAAATCTGCTGAACAAATACTGCATGAGTACAAAATGCCAAATAACACAATTTTTTCCTGCATACAGATATCCCATTTTTTAAAACTAAATCCAATCCCAAAGATAAGAATATCTAACAAAGCATGGCTATTTTACACTACTCCCAAAAGCAATACAAAAGGGATATCGCTATTTTATAACCTCATCCATGACAAATTAGTAATGACAACATGTATTTAGGGAAATCCACAAAGCATCCCACTGTGTCAAACACTGAGAATTAATGATGAAAATAATAAATAGATGACACTGCACCCCTTATAGACTAGCTAAATTCTATCCAGAAACTTCACCCCAATGCTGGATAGGACACCTTTTACACATGTTCTCGTACTGCCCAAGCATAAAAAGTCTATGGAATCAAATATTCCAGCAGATCTCAGCGCTCACAGGAATTCTAACACCTCCTAACCCAGCATTAGCCATCCTACACTTAGGAATAGAGAAATTTCCACCAAGCTATAGGCCGGTAATCACACACATTCTTTTAGATACCCACATCTTGCTACTTCGCAATAGGAAAGACAATCCCTCTATAAACCTCTCTGATGTGATAAAAGCAGTTCACAGAAACTGGCTTATGTGGACAAATAATTACAAGAACCAATAATACCTTAATAGATTAATAATTGATTACAATACTGTGATGGATGTTACATTAGGAAAAAATATGTGTATCAAAATGTATTATCTGTTTGATTTTATTTAATTTGTTAACCTTTGTAAAATCAAATAAAGACATATTGAAAAAAAACATGCACATCGTGTTACAGATTTTTCTTTTCCTGTTCAGCACTGGAAGTGCATTATTGGCATACAACCAAGACAGCTAATTTGAGGAAAGTCACACACCCCCTCTCCACATAGAAAAGGAAGAAAGGAATTTGCAGAGCTCTGCTCTGACAAGTCAAGCTGTCTGCTAATCTATTTAGAGCAACCTCCCACGACACAAATTTCAGGCTGCTTTTATTTCCTGTGCCAGAGAACTTGTCAGAAGTTATCAGG
Source organism: Lithobates clamitans (assembly GCA_037952925.1). Taxonomy (NCBI): domain Eukaryota; kingdom Metazoa; phylum Chordata; class Amphibia; order Anura; family Ranidae; genus Lithobates; species Lithobates clamitans. Next base: position 779,456 of record JBBGZY010000167.1, on the reverse strand, counting down.
TTTATAACAGAGCTAGGGAGCAGGAGAAAGTACCGGGATTCTGTGCTTTCAAGAGAGATAAGAAAACACTGCAGATATATGTGCCCAGCTCATATTTCATGAATTGGGTTTACATCCACTTTAATCTCTTTTTTATTAAGTATTTTCAGACAATACAGATTTGCAAGACAAATATAAAGTTGTGTCTCAATAAATGTATCCAGAATAGTACATCCAACTCATATTGGACAACTAACTATATAGAAAGAATAGAAAACATAAAAAAGGGGGGTTTCATTTGTAAACAGTGGTTACACAGAACCAATATCAGAAATAATGTATGAGAACCCCCCCCCAAAAAAATTAAAAAAACAGGGGCATGCCCCAAGAAGATTACCAAAGAGTAATACAAATTTAGCTAAGGATACATAGTCTGGGTTAGCAGGTAGTGCATTGATACCAACTATTGATAAACATGTACAGAATAAATAAATAAATAAAATAAAAGAGAAGTAGAGGAGAGGAAGAGGAGAGCATAAAAAAGGAGAGGAAGTAAAAGGGAAAAGGGGGAGAGGGATACCATGAGATGATCCCGGACATAAACTACCGATTATTATGTACATGACTAAGGGATTGGTCAATTCAGATCCTTAAGCCCCGTACACATGGGCCGAATGTCAGGAGACATTGGCCTGTTCAATAAAAACCGGCCAACATTCGGCCTGAGCGGCTCCCAATCAGTGCTCTCAGCCAATCAGAGTTGGCAATTGACTGATCTGAGTGTTTTGATGCGGGGGGGACCATCCTCCTGTCAGAACACAACAGCTTAGTAGGCAAAATCCCTATACTATTGTCGGATTGTTAGTACAGCAGCTCCGACCAGGTTGAATGGAATAAAACTCATAATGTGTACCAGGCTTTACTTTTCACCCATAAATAATTATATGGACTATGCTACATGGGTTTACAAGGGGCCACTGCAGCCTTTTATTTACAAACACACAACTTGATAAAAACATAAACAAAACAATATAAACAATTTGACAAATGTTACCAAATGGAATCTTTGAGTGTCTGAAAGTACAAACAATTGAAGAAGGAACACCCCTTATCTTCAGCCACACCATACCTGCCTGAGGATGTTACCAAACCTTTCAACAGGAACCTAGCTCCTGGGAGAACAACCAATAACTGACAAAAAACAAGCACCATGCCATCAAATGGGTCCCCAGTTTTGCACAATTCAAACTCTTTCACAGAGTCCCAAAAAACCCCTAATTCACTAAGCTGCTGTGACAATTATCCTTTCCACCAACCCCAACTTTTAGACATTATAAGACAATTAAATGAGGGAGATTGGGTGTGGAAAAAAATCCACTTCACCTGCAACTTCTGGGCCAAAGTCCCAGAATTTGCTGTAGAATTTACTCTTGTGGCTCCTCACTGTTCATCTAACCTTCAACCACCAATCATATAACCTCACATTTTAACACTTTCCTAACACTTCCCTCCTCTTGGTAATGCAAACCATTCATCTATTTTTCTTCTCTAGTTCTTGCTCTACTGTGCTATATCTTATGATAGAAATTATTTTCTTAAATTATTAACATTGTCATTTAGGTAAGTGTGGCAGTGCTATGCCTTGCCATGGTGTTAAACAAGTTTATGACCCAGAATTCTTATCCAGGCAGGTTTAGGGACTCCACGGGGCTTGTCATTCAGAGGAAACTGGCTTTTCAGTTTCCTCATCAGTTGGTAAAACCCGATTTGAGACCTGGAGCCCAGAGATTTTGTAGGGATATGGGAGGGATGAAATCTCCAATCCTGGGTCTGTGTTTTGTGAAGCATTGGCACACCGATTGTGCAGGTCATTTTGTAGAGTCAGGACTAGGGCTCTGGGCTTCACCCTGCAGACAGAGGAAATATCTGTCCAGAAGTCAGGAGGGCTCCACTTAGAAGAGACAAGTGGGAGTTAGAGCAGCAAAGGGCTGCTAGCTGTATGGACAAAGCATTTGTGAGAGAATGGTTCGTAGAAGACAGACAAGGGCCTGAAGTGAAGGGGCCAGAGCAACACTAATATATATGTAAGCCAGGAGGCAGATGATCCAATGTTTTGTAAATCCCTGTGGGGAAACACATTGATTCTGATTTTTGAAACTTTGTTTGAACTTTCTTTTAAAGAAATTGGACAAGAAAGATTTGTTCAAGCTCTACCAATTGAAGTGAGGTCTCACATAAATTACATTGTTTTAATATCTCTGACTGATATTTCCCTAATATTTGGCACTGCAATAGTATACTCTAGGAACACTTTTACCTTTAAGGATCACACCAGTCTGTCGTACCAACCATAGTACCAGCTCCTAGGGTCTAACCTGGATGACAGCACTCCAGGGGCAAGGCTTAACTGCAACTAGATTATATCACTTCAGGGGTCGGGTTTAGTAGCATCCTGAATGATGTCACTTCTGTGGGGTGGGATTCTGCCTTTTTGTGTCCACCGTTACTCTGTTTAGTTGCGGTATGGTGCTAGCATATGAGGTGATAGGAAGTAGTCTAATAGTTTCAACACCTCAGAATGCCCTCCTATGCTTATAGCTACCCTAATCATTTAAGTATAAAACTTACTGGCACTTACTATGATCATAATACTTCCAAAGCTCCTGATATTTTCATTAATTATGCGCATCAGCTTCAGTATTGTTGGATCACCATATTCAAATCTCTCACCCAGTAAAATAGACACAATTATGTTGGCTACTGCAGAATTGACAATGGTTATATTTTCAAATGGTTCCCCTAAAATTGAAAACAAAGGTTTAAAATAACCAGGTTGAAGAAAAATCCAGACATTTTTTTATATTTTTAAAACCAACAGCATTGTATTGGGGTAGTGGTCAAGAAACCCCATCCTGGCTAATTGACCTTAGGATTTGTATGTGGGAATGCCTGACAAAACCATCTTCTGTGGTCTTATTTTTCCTCACTCTATTATACAAAAAAAATACAATCTGCTTTATTACTCTCTGCCTGATGGAAACCCTTCTGGACTGTTGCTGTTTGATTAAATTTAGCTGTGATTTGTGTGTGTCCTGCGAAAAGGCAGGTCCTATAATAGTGTGATAGTGCCACCTGTGTGTGCCCGGGTAACAGTCAAACAGTCCTCCTCTCTGGCTCACCCCTCTCTCCCCTTCACTCTAGTCCTCCCATCCAACTCAGGCTATGCTCCCATGGTAACTATGTAATTAATTTCATAGTGGCACAACAGGAAGCAAAAGAAAATCTCCCCAGTGAGGGAACAGACATCAGTAAAGCCTCACAGATTAGGGCTGGGACTTTACTTAGGGTACAAGGAACAAGTAACTATACTAGTTTCTAAAATATTATACGGCTTATTCTAGTACAAAGTCACCTTTGTAGGATTTTAATTCCTGCATTAAACATTGTGCTTCCTCATTAATTTTGTTTTCTATAGATCTCCTTCCCATTCCAAAATTCCGTAATGTTGAAATTGTAAACCTTCTCATTACCCTCCAGTTGTCTCCATGAGCAAGTAATATACCTGAAAAAAAAATATATTTTTAATGATTTATCCAGGCTAAGCACCTTTTAGTTATCTTGAATGAATTACTTTAAAAGTCATTAATTAATCCTAATTCCAACTCCTGTTTCTGGGTGGGGAAAGCACTGATCCAAAGGTGTGATGCCACCGGTTCCCTGCAGCCCATTATATAGTAAGTGTTCACTTACTATAGGCAGGCTCTGATGTGGACACCCGAAGAAGGACCCAAACCAGGAAGTAAACAGAAGAATTTAAGCTTGGGCTCCAGTATTATATGCAGAGGCTACTACCAAAAATGGTATTTAGTTAAGGTTGCTGTTAAATAATTTAGCCTTTTTTTCGAGGCTGGAGGGTGGAGATAGGATTCAATACTGGAATGGTGCTTTAAAGTAACATCATCTTCTGGGATCCCCCCTGGCACTCCTGGCTTCTACTCTTTGGCAAGTGCCCCCTTAGGAAGCTGCTTCCTATGGGGGCACTTGTGCATTGACACAGGCAGGCAGGGGCATAGGGAGGGGGTGGCTAGGGGGGGCTGAAGCCCCGAACGTGACCCTGAAAAACCCCGAGTCTATGGAATGTTGCATTCCATTGTTAGCCCCGAGCGTCGGCCACCGGGACCGATCTGTTTGCGGGTGCAGCTGAACGTGGCCAAGTGCGGCCGAAAGTAGCCAAGTCCCCGAGTGCCATAGCAGCCTAGTGCGGCCGAAAGTAGCCGAGTGAGTCCCCAAGTGCCATAGGGGCCGGGTGCGGCCGAAAGTGGCCGAGTGCAGCCGAAAGCAGCCAAGTCCCCGAGTGCCATAGCGGCCGAGTGCAGCCGAAAGTGGCCGAGTGCCGCAGCTCCAGCCTTCTGGAGCGGGACGTGTGACGTGACGTCCATTTTAGTCTGCAGGCTGCAGAATGCGGGAACGCTACATCCCCGCTTGGGCGGGCAGCTCTCCTCTCCTCCTCGGCTCCTCTCCTCCTCGACTCCTCTCTGACGGCGACAAGTGACTGACTGCCTGCTGTGACCGCACACCACGGCTGAGCTGAGGTAGGTCAGACACACAGTGCGTGTATGTAGGTCAGTGGTCAGTGTATGTAGGTCAGGCAGATCAGCGGTCAGAGTATGTAGGTCAGTGTATATAGGTCAGTGTATGTAGGTCAGTGTATGTAGGTCAGGTAGGTCAGTGTATGTAGGTCAGTGTATGTAGGTCAGGCAGGTCAGTGTATGTAGGTCAGGCAAGTCAGTAGTCAGTGTATGTAGGTCAGTGGTCAGTGTATGTATGTCAGTGTATGTAGGTCAGTGTATGTAGGTCAGTGGTCAGTGTATGTAGGTCAGTGTATGTAGGTCAGTGGTCAGTGTATGTAGGTCAGTGTATGTAGGTCAGGCAGGTCAGTGTATGTAGGTCAGGCGGGTTGGTGTAATGGTCAGTGTCAGGCAGGTGTGTTTACTGCTGGTCAGCATTGATGGGCACTGGTAAGTCACACAACCCCAACACCCAGCCCAAAAAAAACCTGCGCCAAACACAACCCCCCGGTTTTTGGACTTCGGGCTGAAGCCCCTGGTCTTTTTGCCACCTAGCAACGCCCCTACAGACGGGGCAGCTCAGCCCTGCCCCCCCACTCCCTCGTCACAGAATTTGATTGACAGCAGTGGGAGCCCATGGCTCCTTCTGCTATTTGTGCAGTGACTAGGAACAGAGCCGGGAGAGCCGCTGCTCTCATGCACATCACTGGATCGAGATCAGCCTCAGGTAAGTATAAGGGGTGACAGGGGGGACATATGTAGCACAGAAAGTTTTTTACCTTAATGCATAGAACACAATAAGGTAGAAAACCCTAAGGCTTTACAACCACTTTAGGGACTGGTAACATGCAATATATATAGCATTTGTTCTTGGGTTTAATCATTTTTAATATCATATACTCTAAAAAATTGTAAGTAATCAATTTTCTGTAATACTTCCTTATAGCATAAATAAGAGAAGGGTTGGGTAACACTCAAGGTTCTCATCCATACAATTTGAGGGGCTTCAAGTTGCATGATTGGTACAAAGGAAACTTTCAGTGTCTTCTGAGATTAGTAAGTCCTAGTATGGGTCCAGGAGCGTGAAGGCTTTGTAGAAACTTGGGAGGGATGAAGCCCCCAACCCTGGGTCAATGTTTTACCAGTAGTCAGCATCCTGATCGTTCAAATGTGCACAGCCCTTTTGAGTTAAAGTGTTACTAAACCCAGTAATATGAAAATAAAATAGTTCATCTGGCCCCCCACCCCACAGTGCCCACAGCTTATAAATATTTTTGGCTGTTCTGTATACCACGTTCACGTGATAAACTGCAGGGTCCGCCGTAGTGCTGAGTGTTCAGGTAGGAGGAGATTTCTACTACAGCCTGTGTGTTCATGCTGTTATGAGAGGCGGATCATTCATGAATCAAGATGTGACATCCCACCCACTGTGTTCTTTTAAAATCCTCTGTAGAAGAGAAGTGTATTGGAAGTATGTGAGAGAATGTGCAGGAACCTGAATTAGGTGTCACAAGTTAGCCTGCAGTTAGCTGCTTGTGTATTCTTACCTCCTTGCTGCATTGCTTCTCTACCCTGATTCATTTCACATGTGTGGTTTGGCTGTGCTCACCTATGGGCATCACCTGCTATTCTATGGACCTTTATTTCCTTTCCTTTGATTACTTCCTGGCCTGCCTCCTAGTTTGCTTGCCTATATAAGTCATGCTCAGTATAACCAACATTGAATGAGCAACCTCACAGTTCTCTTTTGCTTGTCTTGTGTCTGACTATCCAGGTATGTACCCCGGCTTAGTTTACCATCTGTGCTTGTTCGCTAGCCGCCGTGACCTCGGCTTGTCTCCTGGATTTCCTTTTGTCTGCTGCTTGTACTCTGCACAGGCAAGTGGTCTCCGCATCCTCAGCTGGGCGAACCTGGTGGCCTTGACCTAGTTCCAGCTTACTGCAAGTCCATCTCCACCATCAGAGGCTCTGGTGAAGAAGCAGACTGGAACTCAGACTCCACACCCTGGGGAACCCCGAGCTGGCAATCTACAAGGGCTCACTATCACAGACGCTTGACATTAGGGTTAGGAAAAATGCTCTTAGTAGATTGGCAAACAGTAATGACTAAACCCCATCTGAATACTATCCAAAAGGAAATCAAACATTTTGGCTGGAGTTGAGTTTTAAATATTTATGTAACATAATTTTGAATTTTCCATTCAAGATATTTATATACTGAATGCAGCTCTTTCTAATATGTAACGTGTTTCATCTGCTTATTTTAAAACTGTAGGGCTTTTTCATAGAACATTCTGTGATTTACCATTTCCTTTGGATGTTCTAGCAGACATTGCAGTATATGGTCTTTCATAAAATTCCTCGGCATAGTTGATAAGTGCATCTTTAACGGTGTCATAACCACATAGGACAACCATCTTCTCTATACCCAGCTGGATGCTAAACACGGAGCCATACTCCTCAGACAGCTATAAAAACAATGCAAAAAAATTATAATCATGGAAACTATGACATGCATGCTGATAGGTACCTACAGGGAGATTTTAGGTCTTCTTTGAGATGCGTACCTACATGACCAACAGCCCTTAAATTAGATTACGCTTAGATTAGATGCAATCTAATATGATCACTTTAAAGAAGTTTATAGAATTGATACCTTATTTAAAATTGCCATGTACTTTACAATATTTGCTTTTGGTTACTTTTTATTTCTAATCCATGCAATCGTTTTTAGTGCCAGTGTCTCCATACCGTCTCAGTTCGGATGGTCAAAAAATTTAAAACAGTAAATTGGAATGCATGCGTCTTGAATTTTTGCTTATATGTGCTCTGTATCATTGCTTTTTTCTACAGTTGTCCATTAAACCAAATAGGCATACTTTGCGGCTACTTTCACACTGGGGCGTTGCCAGTGTTAGCGGTAAAGCGTTGCTCGTTTTAGCAGCGCTTTACCGCTGTTATAGCGGCACTTTTGGGGCGGTAGCCGGTGTTTTTAACCTCCAAGAAGGGGCTAAAAAGGGGTTAAAAGCGCCGTGATGCGGCGCTTCCGAAGTACTTTTCAGGCGCTTTGAAAGTGCTGCCCATGCATTCCAATGGGCAGGGGCAGTGTGGGAGTGGTGTATACACCGCTCCCACACCGCCCAAAGATGCTACTTGCAGGACTTCTTTTCCCGTCCTGCAAGCGCACCATCCCAGTGTGAATGTGCTCTGGGTTTTACACTGGGGTGGCTGGAGAGGCAGTTTTCAGGCGCTATTGCTAGCGCCAAAATGCCTGAAGACTGCCTCAGTGTGAAAGGGGCCTGCATGGCTCCATGCACTAAGGAATACCCTTATTGTCTAAATGAAATTTATATTTTTGGAATGCATTCTTATGCAAAGTGTTTCATGTTGCTCATAGCCTACTTCCAGCTTCTTTTACTTTCTAGAGTAGAAGGTAGTATAGTTCATCCATAACAGCTATTCCCTTTGTAACACTTGATGCACCCTTTTAGATTGTAAGCCCTAATGAGAAGGGCTCTCTGGGCCCTCCTGTGTTAATTAGTATTATAACTGTACTTCTTGCCTCCATTTTGTAAAGAGCTACACAAACTGTTGGCACTGTAAAATTCCTGTATAATAATAACAATACTACTACTACTACTAATATTACCTGAACAGGAAAAATGCCTAAAATCGACTGGTGTTGATCCCCCAACCCTCTGCTCCATCACCCCATTTATTTTTGCAGCAGGTAATGGATGTTAAGGAAGAGGCACAGGCAATTGTAGTTCATTTGGGTTTTGTGTGGGGCATAGAGCCCAAAATACCAGAAATATAAGAGGGCCTTTAAGTTGGAAGACCTAGTGTGATCAAACCACTTGAAGTGATTCTACATATGGAGACGGATTGTTCATGCGTTTTGGGACGTATTTGGTTCACAGTCAGAGAGGATTCCTAATACTGCCCTCTGGTTGTCGGTAGATAACACAAAGCATGTTTGACTCATAGAACGTATGTTCTTTTGAGTTCAAACTATTTGGTAAGCTTACATCTGTCTCGGTGGAGGTTTTGCTGCACTGGTGTTCCCAGCCCCCCTTTTGTTCAAACATTGAATTGGATGTTTAAGTGGAGGTTTAGAACTTTCCTTCTATTCAATCAACACTGTGGATTGTTCATTTTTTCACGGACATATTTATTTGTATTTTTTCTTTTTTCATAATCACCTATTTAGTAACATTTACCTTTCAGCTATTTATATGTGTGGAATTTGTGATTTATTCATTTATTTATTTATTTTTACACATTGTATTAATTACTACGTTATATGGTCACATATCAATTAATTTATGGTCATTTGTGATTATTTGTGATATATATACATGTCTTGTTAAGTTTGGTTCAGCCAATTTTAAACACTTTAGTGCTACACTTAGTTACCTTTACACTTGAAGTGATTCTACTGTTAAAACAGATGATGGTATTAAGTTGGATGGCAGGATCTAGACAACGTTCTGTCAATTCAGTGATTACCTGGCCATCAAACAATGTCTACCTATAGTAGGTATTAACCATTTTTGTATACCATAGTCCTTTTACTGGAGGTTTGGTGACTGATCTATTGTGCCATTTACTGTACAATGGCCATAGTACTCCGTGTTTAACACTACTTATCTGGATTAGAATTCATCTAGTTTATGTGTCATTTCTAGTATTGTCACTTGCTTTCACCACACTTCATATTTTTTTGTTATTAACATCACATTTTACTTAACCAAATGTGTCATTTGTTTCCTGGTCTTTTTAATAAGTTGAATTTTGTTTACAAAGAACAGCAGAATACGTTTTATTACCTTCATAAAGGCATAGTGAGGTTTTTGTAAGTCAATCATATGCAAGCTTCCAATAAATGGTAGAGGCTTTGGCCCTGGAGGGAAGTTTTTGTACTTTTGTTTTTTTTGGTCATTATAGGTTTTGAACAAAAACAAGATGACTATGATGGACAGAAGAATTGTCACAGGATCCATGACAAATGTGTCTTCGAGTCTAGAGGGAATGGGAAAAAAAACATAGAGAGTTAACAAGAAGCACTGCTCATTGTAATAGACAATATCAGTTTGCTTATTTGTTTGTTCAAGTCCACTCTTACCAAAAAAAAATGTTCTGGTTAGGATAAAGCGGTGAAAAGTTTCATATTTCATATTTTTAATACTGGTAAATAACAAAGGGTAATATCCTCGCTCAAAATAGTACGGTACATAAGAAATAACAGCAGCCAGCATAAATACTATGATTAAAATATAGCATAAATAGTCCGTATGCAGCTCTAAAAAGTAGGAAGTAGATGAAGGACAAGCGGTGAACAGAGGTGAACGAAGGAACCAAGACCCTCACACCAACTTCATTGAGAGTCAGAAACCTGACAAAGGCAGCAAACCTTCCCTGCACTATCCAAAACTAAATTGGGACTTGAGTTTACCTTCATATCCAGACAGCAAAACCTCTACGATGGGTCACAGACAGTATTAAAAATATGAAAAGTTCATATGCAGCGCTAAAAAGTAGGAAGTAGATGAAGGACAAGCGGTGAACAGAGGTGAACGAAGGAGCCAAGACCCTCACACCAACTTCAGTGAATAAAATCTAATCTCCTTACCAGAAAGCCAGAAATAACCAGCATATAAGTGTATGGCACATCCAATATCTCCTATAGGCAGCATCATCCACTGTCACACAAAAATTAGCACAACAGACCCTAGGGCAAGGGATTCTCTGCAGCCTCCTCTCCCAGATCTACTCACACTGCCTAAACTAAAAGGTGGCATAGGCTTGCCAAATACACATAAGTACTACCTAGCATTCTATATGACAAGAATAGCTGATTGAAATCTACGTGGGAAAACAAAGGCTTGGGTCCAAATAGAAAATGCAGGATCACAAATTCCCCTGTAATTGATTGCCTGGCTACCTACCAAACATACCCTCAGAAGCCATAAAGACCACCCGACTGTAGGCCCATCCCTTCACTGCGTTCACCAAACTTACAAAACCATAGAATTGTCTTCTTCGACTGGCCCGGTTATGCCACGTACACAGGAGTGGATTTTCCGACAGAAAGAGTTATATGGGAGCTTTTCATCGTATATTCTGATCGTGTGTATGCCCCGGACTTTTTCCGTAGAAAATTCAGACGTACTTAGATAGAGAACATGTTCTAAATTTTTCTGACGGAACTAATTACTATCGGTAAAACCACTCGTCTGTATGCTGTTCCGACATACCAAAAACGACGCATGCTCTGAAGCAAGTACAAGACGAAAGCGATCGGTCTGGTAAAACTAGCGTTCGTAATGGAGATAGCACATTCCGCACGCTGCAAATTCTGTGATCTTTTAATGCAGCGCATTCTTTTGTGCTTTATAATGCTAGAAGAATGAAGTTGTTTTGCTGCTCATATTCACACAGAGTTCTCACAAACTTATTTATTTATTATTTCTCGTGATCTCATGAATAATCTTTTATTTTTCTAAAGCCAGATCTCCATAATAATTAGAATTATTTTTTATAGTCATCTTTTTTTTTATTTTTTATTTCATCAAGATCTCCTTTTTTTGAATTATTGAAAAATTATTTTCTAGTGATCTCCATAATTTTTTTTATCTTGTATTTATCTTGTATCTTGTATTATCTTGTATTTTTTAACCTCAAAAAGGTTGGTGTTGGTGTTCCTTGTTAATTTGACATTGTATTTTTGAAATGTACCTGCCTATTCACAAACAAACTGTCCTATTTGAAGAAAAACGCATAGGCAAGTTTTTTCATAAAATAAAATATCCATTTATTCTGGGTAATAAAATAAAGAGGAAGGCAACGCTTGATAAACTTTTGGGATTTGCAAAGCCTTTTGGCCCCCAGGGCAGACATCAAGTCTGTGGAGAAAAAATTGTTAGCTTGAGGAGTCCATACAATTTGGAGCCCAATTTGTTCCAGGACTCCCAGAGATCAGGACCAGCAGCAGATGACATATATGTCCCCAGGCTGTGGTACTACACCAGCCTGCATCTTCTGTCAGACCAGACTGAAGCCAGGTCATCACTTTCTTCTCTTTACTGCAGCCTTCCCTCCACGCTTCCTTGCACCCTTCCCTGCAGCCTTCCCTGCAGCCTTCCTTGGAGGCTGTAGCTCTGGTGGTGGACTTGTGGCAAGAGGAGGAGGAGGAGGATGGACAAGCTCATATATGTGGCTGTTCTCAGTCAGCTGGCCCCTCAACCCCTTCTCAAGGGCTTCACCAAAAATTCCCTCACAGAGGAGGCTTTGGCCCTTCTTCAATTTTTGCAATCTAGTGGCTGGATAGCAGCCATAGGCCTCTTCAGTGTCAGGGGAGCTTCTGAGGACATCACTTGCTTCCCTAATGAGGCCCAGTGCTGTCTCCTCCATGATCATCCCCTTCCTGGGCCTTTTTGTTGTAAGGCGGAGGGGAGGCGCCTGAGATGGGGTGAGGCTCCTACTGGGCCCAGCCACCTCCTGGCTGACACTGGACCTGCCCACCTCCTGGCTGACACTGGGCACAGCCACCTCCTGGCTGACACTGGGCATGGCCACCTCCTGGCTGAAACTGGGCACGGCCACCTCCTGGCTAACACTGGGCCCACCCACCTCCTGGCTAACACTGGGCATGGCCACCTCTGGGCTGACACTGGGCACGGCCACCTCCTGGCTGACGTTGGGCACGGCCACCTCCTCGCTGACACTGGGTACAGCCACCTCCTGGCTGACGTTGGGCGCGGCCACCTTCTGGCTGACGTTGGGCGCGGCCACCTCCTGGCTGCCACATTCCAGACCCTCCTGAGATTATCCTGTGTATAAAAAAGGGACATAGTTTTAGTTTTTGGTTCATTAATCACACAATTTTCTGCTCATGACTTGCAAATTGAATGTTAATAAATAGAAAAGACATTCTGACCCCAGCATTTTTCATTCTCGTCCCAAACATTTTTGGCCACTACTGTCTATTGATATGTAAATCACTTTTTTTTAAATCATTAATTTGTTATCAATTATAACATCCACTTAACATCATTAATATTAGGACAATAAATATGTAAAAAAATAATATACCTGACTCCAGCTGGGTGCATCCACTTCTTCCAGGATGGAAGGGCCAGGTTGTTCCTCATCAGCCTCTGCTGGGGTTGAGGGAAGGCTGCAGGGAAGGGTAGAAAGTGATTCCCTGGATTCAGTCTGGTTGTCCAGAAACCGCAGTTTGTACCACAGCCTGGGTACATACACTTGCGCTGCTGCTGCTCCTGATCTGGGTGATTTCTGGATCTTATTATGCTCCTTCTTATACATGTTCCTCAAGATCCCAATTTTCTTTTCCAAGAACACGATGGTTGTATCGGGGACCCGAGTCTTCACAAATTCCAGAAGTTTCTCCAGCATTGATCTCCTAGCTTATTTATTATAAGATAAGCTGTGTTTCACCTCCCACAAATTCCTCATCTCCCTGTACCTGTTTATGAAACTGGCCATGAATTCTGGGTCCTATGAAGTGATTCATATTTGCTGTAAGACAATACACAAGACAATAACACTAATGTCAGCCTAAACTCTCATAATCTTTTCCCAATATAGGCCTCAATCTTGAAGCAGTATAGGCCACTGTGATGGGCCAAGTTCAAATCTGACCTTCGTTTAGGATGCTCGCCACTTCCATTCATCCTTCCTCCGCACACAGATCGTACGTACGACACATGCGTGTTAGCTTGATATACACTGCGCATGCGTGAAACTCCGCTCGCGTCGCCCCTGACGTTCTTTCTAGAATATTCCCCGCCCCTTCTCTCTTTGGCACGCAGTGGAAGCGCGATGGCGGAGACACAGCAGGTGTGTGCTAATTTGAGTAACAAGGAGAAGAAAAGCCCGGAGCCCAAAACGACCCGATCCCGGAGGAGAAGATTTAAGGCCTCCAATATGGCCTTTGTAGAGATGGTGGAGATGGTGGACATCTTGAGGAGGAACGACTATGATGGGAAGCATGGATCGTACACCAACCCTAATGAGAGAAAGGCCAAGATCATGACTAAAGTTGTGAAGTCTGTGGCAGAATTTTGGGGTATGACGATCCAAGGAGCAATTGAGGAAACACTGGTCAGACCTCAAACTGAGAGAGCAGGATCAGTATAGAAGAATCAAGAGAGTGCTTCTAAAAAGTAAGTACTTGTCGTGTTATTATTATTGTGATCAAACAATAAGTCTAAAATCATGAAATAAACGTGCCAAGTCTCTGATTTGTTTTGCTTATTGAAGCAGCGCTAAGTGTCTGATGTCATAAACACTCTATATAGAAGTAATATTGGAGAAAAAAGGAAAGTTCAAATGTAGCTGTGGTCTGTGGGTATGTAGAACTACGTAGAGATCCTTCCACCAATAATGATCACCGCGTGAGGGGGTCACCCCCCGTGAGATTGCACTCACCACAATTTCAGTAATCATAAGCCTTTGAATGGTATCTTTAAACTCTCCGACAGCTCCAACTTTGAGTTGTTGGTCGGTGTGCGGGGTGTGCCAGGACTTCTCCGGGGATCGGATCGGTGGAGGTACACTAACCGAGAGTGTCTTGCGCCACCTGGTGGTTGAATTAAGGAGACGGAGAGTTTAAAGATACCATTCAAAGGCTTATGATTACTGAAATTGTGGTGAGTGCAATCTCACGGGGGGTGACCCCCTCACGCGGTGATCATTATTGGTGGAAGGATTTCTACGTAGTTCTACATACCCACAGACCACAGCTACATTTGAACTTTCCTTTTTTCTCCAATATTACTTCTATATAGAGTGTTTATGACATCAGACACTTAGCGCTGCTTCAATAAGCAAAACAAATCAGAGACTTGGCACGTTTATTTCATGATTTTAGACTTATTGTTTGATCACATGTTTTTTATTTAAAGTAGCTGCTTTATTTTGCTACAGTGGATTACGGAGTAATTTTAAGGCGCAGATTAATGTGAGGGAGAGGCGGTTTACATTGTCCACACATTCTTGCACAGTGTTATTATTATTACTTGCATGCTGCGCCATGTGCTTTTCTCTACTGTTGTACAGTTTAAAATGGCGACTTTCATGTTCGTGGGCACAATAATCGGTCATAGGAAACATTGTTTGCTCATTAAATACGATGTTTTGGGCAGATACAGGTTAAATACATTTGGTCATGCCTATTTGTATAAAAAAAAGTTTTGTTCATTGCTGTCTAGATATGTTTGTAATTTGTAATATGTTTGTAACTAGAATAAAATGCAAGTTTAATTCAGTGTAATGTAAGGAGAGGACACTCAGTAGCTGTTTACACATCTGGATTCAGGAGCACTAGTGTGGGACACAAGAACAAATTTTTTAAGGTGTCCCACACAGGTGCTCCAGTAGATACTTGGGGTGTCTCCATGTGTGAAAATTATCAGAAAAAGGTAAGTATTTCAGCTTTGGTAAGGTAAAAATCAATGTCTTCAGCTTGGAACTCTGCCCAAAACAGACAATTGTACCCCACTTCCCAGCAATGTTTCATATTCCTATTTCTGGACTCAAATATCTGTGTGCTAAGTATACCTTTTGTTTCATTCTCATAGGGGAGAAAAGACTTGGAGGACACCACTCAGAGGACACCAGGAACCCCACACCTCACAAAAAAGGGGAACTCATCACAAGACCACACCCCGAGGATCTGGAGGAAGGAGAGGTGGAGGAAGTTGGAGAAATTGTCACCACAACAGGTGAGTGTCTGACACCCCAGCTTCAGGTAATATATGTATGCCTGCATATTTATAATACATGTTTTTACACCAATTTTTAGGTGATGTGCTGGTTGTGGATGAGCAAGCTGAACATTTCACAAGTGACAGTGCACAAAGGCTAATCCATGACATCATGGTGTGGAATCGTGAAATTGACATCATAAGGAATAAACTGAATGTTATGGAACAACAACTTAAGAACGTGATTGATGTGTTGGGGAGATCTGAATTTCTTCAAAATGCCACCATTTTAACATTTGTTGGACTAAACCAAATTTTTGTTTTACAATTTAAAAGCCACATTTTGAAGATGCACATGGTGTGTCAACATGTGCTATCTGCCATCAGGGGATATCAATGTACACCTTTTGTGGGTGCAACCCCTTCCTCATAACTCTAATAGATGAGAGGAAGGGGTTGCACTCCTAAAACACGTCCATTGATCCCCCATGATGGGAGATAGCACATGTTGACATTAGGCATGGGATCCGGAGGGAAATATCCATTTTGACTCCAAAATTGTGTGCATCTATGGGGTGTTTGTGGGAAATTTGAGCGCCGCTTTACGCCCCATAATGCACTGTGAGATCGCAGTGCATTGCTGTATGATGATTGGCCAAAGCATACACCTGACCTGCATGCTTTGGCCAATCACAGCGCGCTCTGCTGAGAGAACCATAATTGGCCAAAGGCAGGGTGCCTTTGGCCAATCATGGCTCAGGGGGACTAAGTCCATGCCCCACACTATATAAGGCTGCTTACATAGCAGCCATGTATAGTGTGTGGACGGAGATAGATTGAGCTAGATTAGGCAGGCAGGTTAGTTAGTGGCAGTGTATTTAATATATATATTGAAGTGGTTAAGGGGAACTCTGCGCCAAAATTAAAAAAATGGCATGGGGTCCCCCCAAAATCCATATCAGGCCTTTCAGGTCTGGTATGGGTTTTAAGGGGAACCCCCGAGCCAAAATTTAAAAAAGAAATGGCATGGGGGTCCCCTCAAAAATCCATACCAGGCCCATCAAGTGTGGTATGCATTTTAAGGGGAACACCGCACCAATTTAAAAAAAATGGCATGGGGTCCCCCCAAAATCCATACCAGACTCTTATCTGAGCATGCAACCTGGCAGGATGCAGGAAAAGGGGGGGCAAGGGAGCACCCCCCTCCTGAACCATACCAGGCCACATGCCCTCAACATATATATATATATATATATATATATATATATATATATATATATATATATATATGCATTTCGCCTCTGGGGACATTTCAATGGCCAATATAGAGTGATGTTGGGCTCCGTTGTTCGGTTTCCTGTGTGATTCTGTGCGTTTCGGTTACTTCACATCTTCAGCACCTGCATCCTTGATCTTCCTTTCCCCAATCCAGTTATTTAATTCTAGTTTACATTCCAATTCATTCTTCAACTGGGGCTTCTAGGGGGGGCGCTCCCTGAGAGACATCTAGTGTGGGCGTGCTCATTCACTTTAGATGCGCACGCATCCACACACTCACTGTTCCAGTGAGTTTCACATCGCAGCGGTCGGAAGTAGCGGGTGGAATGCATACACACACGCACTTCCAGGCCGTGTCTTCTGCGCACGCCATCAATCTTTCGGCGTGCGCGTAAGTGGAAGTGATGCCTGAGCTGGCCGGAACTCGCCAGTGGAGCGCAAATACACCCGCACTTCCTGGTTATCGGAGCGGCGTGCATTCCACTGGCGAAGGACGGCTTCTGAAGGCACCACTCAGGGGTTCTGCCCTGAAACGCGTCATTCATCGCTGTATGCACTTGATGTCAGGTCCTGATTTGCCGATGTTCAGAACTGCGCACCTGCAATATTGCCAATGCCTGTTATCTTTGCTCGTTTGTGAGTATATAATTTGCTGTTTTACATTTCATTAAAGCTTTACCAGTGGTAATGCACTAGGTCGGTGCGCCCTCCTTTTTTCTTTTTTTTTTTTTGCTTTGGGGTCCCCCAAAGCACCTTGTCCCCATGTTGATGGGGACAAGGGCCTCATCCCCACAACCTTTGCCTGGTGGTTGTGGGGGTCTGCGGGTGGGGGGCTTATCAGAATCTGGAAGCTCCCTTTAACAAGAGGGCCCCCAGACCCCGCCACCCCTACCTATGGATATGGGGTACATTGTACCCCTACCCATTCACCAAAAAAGTGTCAAAAAAGTAAAAACGATAGGAGACAGTTTCTTTATTAAAAAAAAAAGTGTTCTGCAATGTAAATCCATTGTCAATCATGGCGTCAGATGGTCCCCCCAAAAAAAAAATTACGGAAGAACTCCGCCTCCATGGGTGGCGTCCCACCGACTGCAGTCTTTTTGCGGTGACAGCTGTTATATAGCCATGGGTAGGGCCACCCGGTGATGTAACTGGGTAACCCCACCCCCTTCTGATACCATGTGATGTCAGAGGGGGTGGGGTTACCTGTGTACGTCACCAGGTGGCCCTGCCATTGGCTATATAACAGCTGTCAAAGCGAAAAGATTGCAGTCGGCGAGGCGCCTCACATGGAGGTGGAGGTTTTCATTTTTTTTCTCTGGACCGTCGGTGCCGTGCTTGATGGTGGATTTACATTGTGGGACACTTTTTTTTTTAAATAAATGAATTGTCAACTGTCTCCTGTCATTTTTACTTTTCTGACACTTTTTTGGTGAATAAGTGGGGGGGCCGAGATCTGGAATCCCCCTTGTTATAGGGGGCTTCCAGATTCCGACAAGCCCCCTGCCCACATACCTTCACAGCCACTGGGCAGCAAGGGTTGTGGGGATGAGGCCCTTGTCCCCATCAACATGGGGACAAGGTGCTTTGGGGGGGATGCCAAAGCACCCTCCCCATGTTGAGGGCAAGGGCATGGTATGGATGTTGGGGAGGGCCCTACGCCATTTGTTTTTTTAAATTTTGGCATGGAGTTACCCTTAATATCTATACCATACCCGAAAGGCCTGGTAATGGACTGGGGGGGCCACGCTGTTTTTTTTCAATGATTTATTGCTGGGATATGGCAATACATTACAGCCGCAAGCAATTTTCAATGACATTTTTTTTACATTTAAAAATGTAATTTTGCTGCGGTACTGTTATAAACATGGGAAAGATGCACTACTTTACAGGCAGACTAATGCCTCCTACACACGGTCAGATTTTCCGACGGAAAATGTGTGATAGGACCTTGTTGTCGGAAATTCCGTCTGTTTGTAGGCTCCATCACACATTTTCCATCGGATTTTCCAAAACACAAAGTTTGAGAGCAGGATATAAAATTTTCCGACAACAAAATCCGTTGTCGGAAATTCCGATCGTGTGTACACAAATCCGAAGCACAAAGTGCCACGCATGCTCAAAATAAATAAAGAGATGAAAGCTATTGGCCACTACCCCGTTTATAGTCCCGACGTACGTGTTTTACGTCACCGTGTTTGGAACGATCGGATTTTCCGACAACTTTGTGTGACCGTGTGTATGCAAGACAAGTTTGAGCCAACATCCGTCAGAAAAAATCCTAGGATTTTGTTGTCGGAATGTCCGAACAAAGTCCGACCGTGTGTACGGGGCATAAGGGGACCCCCAGGCACAATATTTAGAGGAATATTTTATTTTTATTGTTTCACTTTAAGCATTATTAAAATCACTGCTCCTGAAAAAACGTCAGTTTTAAAAACTTTTTTTTGCATTGATACATGTCCCCGGGGCAGTACCCGGATCCCCACACACTTTTCATGGCAATAGCTTGCATATAAGCCTTTAAAATGAGCACTTTTCACATTCGTGTCCCATAGACTTTGACAGTGTTCCATGTTCGCTGACCTTGCCAGCATAAAAGTGGCTGTAATGGGTTATGCCCTTGATGGAAATCGGAAGTAGGCGGCCTGTCCAGCACTTATGGTAAGCACAGGCCCCCTTTGGAATTGTGTGCTCATAGTACAACTGTGACTGGCATTGGTTTAAAAGTGTTCACATGTTATGTGTTGGATTTTAATAAAGCTGTGGACTTGCCCTTTCCAACCTAATGGTTGTAATTGTGTTGATTTAATGGGGTGAAGGGGCAAGGGTGAAGAGTGAAGGTTTTTTCTATACACGTATGTTCACATGTCATTTGTACCAGGTCCATTGCGCCTCAGCAGTCATGTTCTGGTGCGAACCGAACCGGGTGATGTTTGGCTCATCCCTAATCATAATAAGCTGCAACTATACAATAATAGACACAATTAAACAAATAGGTGGTTATTAGACAACATCTGAATAACCAAGAATTGGCTTCAACCAAACGAATAAAAGCATTTTAAAAACACACTCAAACTAGAGAAAACAATGCTGCGGTGCTGCAGTGCTTTCACTTGCTAGTTTTCAACTTTATTTTTATCAGCTGTAGGGCACAGCATCATGATAGTCACCCTGCGCGATTTGTGCTTTACACAGGACGCTCTTCACAATTCCCTATCTTGTAGTCTCAATTGTAGGGAGGAGACATTGATCAGCTCTGTAATCTTTATCTTTGTGTTGATAAAGTGAACAGGTATGCTATTGGTATCTATATTGTGTATGCTTATATTGTTCACACACAAACATAAAAAAATCAACAATTTTAAAGATCCTAACCTTCACTGCTGGTGTTCTGAAAACAGGCTGATCTCTTCTTGGATGTCCCTCCCTGTTGTCCTGCTTTGTATATCTATGTGTGGAGCTTTATATTAACAGCCTGTTAATATTTGACTCCACAAAGCTCCAGGCTACACCTTCTCTCCTCCCCTGGAACAAAAACACACAACATGCAGTGCAATGTCCACAGGGTAATGACCAAGCAAAACATTTGTTTTGAATAACACTGTTTAACACTATACCCGCCAACATTCATGTATACGAGAAATACTTAAGAAACACTGGTATCTCCTTACCAATGACCCCATCCTTTGCAAATATACAGGCTCTAAACCCAATATTACTTTTAGGAGGGCAAGATCACTTAGGGATAGATTGATACAGAGACATTTTACTGAGACAGCCAGGGAAGATACCACCTCGAGAGGAACATGGCAATGTGGTTTATGTGCTTTTTGTCCATGGATATATAAAAATCATGCAATGTATCTGTAAAACGGCCGATTACACTCTATGATACACCACGTCAACTGTCAGACGGAGGACGTGGTGTACATTATAATTTGCGAATGTGGTAGTTTCTAACTGGGCAAAACCAAACAAGCTTCAAGCTTTTTGGCGTTGAATCAAGGATCATATATATTACATCAATAGTAATCAACTGCTGACTAGGAATGAGCTTTGAGTTCGAGTTGAACTCATGTTCGACTCGAACATCGGCTGTTTGCCAGTTCGCCAAACAGCGAACAATTTGGGGTGTTAGCGGCAAATTCGAAAGCCGCAGAACACCCTTTAAAAGTCTATGGGAGAAATCAAAAGTGCTAATTTTATAGGCTTATATGCATGGTATTGTCATAAAAAGTGTTTGGGGACCTGGGTCCTGCCCCAGGGGACATGGATCAATGCAAAAAAAGTTTTAAAAACGGCCGTTTTTTCGGGAGCAGTGATTTTAATAATGCTTAAAGTGAAACAATAAAAGTGTAATATTCCTTTAAATTTCGTACCTGGGGGGTGTCTATAGTATGCCTGTAAAGGGGCGCACGTTTCCCGTGATTAGAACAGTTTGACAACAAAATGAAATTTCAAAGGAAAAAAAGTAATTTTAAAACTACTTGCGGCTATTAATGAATTGCCGGTCCGACAATACACATAAAATTCACTGAAAAAAACGGCATGGGAATTCCCCACAGGGGAACCCTGAACCAAAATTTAAAAAAAAAATGACCTGGGGGTTCCCGTAAATTCCATACCAGGCCCTTCAGGTCTGGTATGGATATTAAGGGGAACCCCAGCCAAAATTTTTTTTAAAAATGGCATGGGGTTCCCCTCAAAATCTATACCAGACCCTTCAGGTCTAGTATGGATTTTAAGGGGAACCCCGTGCCAAAATTTTTAAAAAAATGGCGTGGGGTCCCCCCAAAAATCCATACCAGACCCTTATCTGAGCACGCAAACTGGCAGGCCACAGGAAAAGAGGGGGGATGAGAGAGAGCCCCCTCTCCAGAACCATACCAGGCCACATGCCCTCAACATTGGGAGGGTGCTTTGGTGTAGCCCCCCAAAACACCTTGTCCCCATGTTAATGGGGACAAGGGCCTCATCCCCACAACCCTGGCCAGTGGTTGTGGGGGTCTGTGGGAGGGGGGCTTATCAGAATCTGGAAGCACCCTTTAACCGGCCCTCCCCCCTGTGTGAAATGGTAAGGGGGTACAAAAGTACCCCTACCATTTCACAAAAAAACTGTCAAAAATGTTAAAAATGACAAGAGACAGTTTTTGACAATTCCTTTATTTAAATGCTTTTTCTTTCTTCTATCTTCTTTCTTCTATCTTCTATCTTCCTTTGGTTTCTTCCTCCATCTTCCTCTTCTTCTGGTTCTTCTGGTTCTTCTGGTTCTTCCTCCGGTGTTCTCGTCCGCCATCTTCCTCCGCTTCATCTTCCCTTCTTCTCCCCATGATGGCATGGAGGGAGGCTACCACTGTGTGACGCTTCTCCTCTTCTGACGGTTCTTAAATAATGGGGGTGTGGCCACCTGGTGACCCTGCCCCCTCTGAAGCACAGGGACTTGACGGGGACTTCCCTGTGGCATTCCCCGTGATGTCAGAAGGGGTGGGGTTACGTAACGGGTGACCCCGCCCCCTCTAACGTCACGGGGAATGCCACAGGGAAGTCCCCGTCAAGTCCCCGTGCGTCACCGGGTGGCCCCACCCCCCTTTATTTAAGAACCGTCAGAGAAGCGTCACACAGGGGGAGCCTCCCTCCATGCCATCATGGATGCAGAGTGGCCTGAGGAGAAGAAGGGAAGAAGACGCCGCGGAGGAAGATGCCAGACGAGAACACTGGAGGAAGAACCAGAAGAACCAGAAGAACCAGAAGACGATGGAGGAAGATGGAGGAAGAAACCGAAGGAAGATAGAAGATAGAAGACAGAAGAAAGAAGGTAGAAGAAAGAAAAAGCATTTAAATAAAGGAATTGTCAAAAACTGTCTCTTGTCATTTTTAACATTTTTACAGTTTTTTGTGAAATGGTAGGGGTACTTTTGTACCCCCTTACCATTTCACACAGCGGGGAGGGCCAGGATCTGGGGGTCCCCTTATTAAAGGGGGCTTCCAGATTCTGATAAGCCCCCCACCCGCAGACCCCCACAACCACCGGGCAAGGGTTGTGGGGATGAGGCCCTTGTCCCCATTAACATGGGGACAAGGTGTTTTGGGGGCTACCCCAAAGCACCCTCCCAATGTTGAGGGCATGTGGCCTGGTACGGTTCAGGAGTGGGGGGCACTATCTCATCTACCCTCTTTTCCTGCGGCCTGCCAGGTTGCCTGCTCAGATAAAGTTCTAGCATGGATTTTTGGGGGGACCCCACGCCATTTTTAAAAAAAAATTTGGCGCAGGGTTCCCCTTAAAAACCATACCAGACCTGAAGGGTCTGGTATAAATTTTGAGGGGGACCCCATGCCATTTTTTTTTATCTTGGCCGGGGTTCCCCTTAATATCCATACCAGACCTGAAGGGCCTGGTATGAAATTTAGGGGTACCCCCCACGTCATTTTTTTTTAAAATTTTGGTTCGGGGAATTCCCATGCCGTTTTTATCAATGAACTTTTATGTGTATTGTCGGACCGGAAATTCATTAATAGCCGCAAGTAGTTTTAAATGACTTTTTTTCTTTTTAAATGTCATTTTGCTGTCAGACTGTTCTAAACACGGGAAACATGCGCCCCTTTACAGGCATACTATAGACATCCCCAGGTACGAAATTTAAAGGAATATTACACTTTTATTGTTTCACTTTAAGCATTATTAAAATCACTGCTCCCGAAAAAAACGGCAGTTTTTAAAACTTTTTTTTGCATTGATCCATGTCCCCTGGGGCAGGACCCAGGTCCCCAAACACTTTTTATGACAATAACTTGCATATAAGCCTTTAAAATTAGCACTTTTGATTATTCATGTTTGTGTCCCATAGACTTTAACGGTGTTCGCGTGTTCGAATACATTTTTTGCCTGTTCGCAAGTTCTGGTGCGAACCAAACAGGGGGGTGTTCAGCTCATCCCTACTGCTGACACCTATAAGACGACATGTAAATCAAATGCATGCTGGTGACTAGGCATGAGCTTTCTGTTCGGGTCGAACATGAGTTCGACTTGAACATTGGCTGTTCACCCGTTCATCGAAAACGAAACATTATAGGCCGTTCGCGCCAAATTCAAGCACCGCGTAATGGCCCTTAATGCACTGCGGGAGCGCAGTGCATTGCTGTAGGATGATTGGCCAGAGCATGCACCATAACCTGCATGCTTTGGCCAATAACAGCGCCCTCAGCTAAGAGAGCCATAATTGGCCAAAGGCAGGGTGCCTTTCGCCAATCATGGCTCAGGGGGACTAAGTCCAAGCCCACACTATATAAGGCTGACTGCACGTCGGCTTCATGTAGTTTGTCGTTGCTGGCATGGACGGAGAGAGAGTGTCATTTAGATTGAGCAGGTAGGCAGGCAGATTATTCAGTTAGCTGCAGTGTATTTCATATATATATATATATATATATATATATATATATATAAATATATATATATATATCCACTGTATCCTGTTTAGCTAGATCTCACTGCAGTCCGTTCCTGGTGGTGTACTGTTTCTACTATACTTCTGGCAGGCTGGTGATTCAGTTAGCTGCAATGTATTTCATATATATGTAAAGTCAGTCTAGTATATATATATATATATCCACTGCATACAGTTTAGCTAGATCTCACTGCAGTCCTTTCCTGGTGTACTGTTTCTAATATACTTCAGGCAGGCAGGTGATTCAGTTAGCTGCAGTGTATTTCATATATATATATAAAGTCAGTCTAGTATATGTATATATATATATACCCACTGCATACAGTTTAGCTAGATCTCACTGCGGTCTGTTCCTGGTGTACTGTTTCTAATATACTTTAGGCAGGCAGGTGATTCAGTTAGCTGCAGTGTATTTCATATATATATATATATATATATATATATATATATATATATATATATATATATATATATATATATATATACAGTCAGTCTAGGATATATATACAGTGAGGGCAGAAAGTATTCAGACCCCCTTACATTTTTCACTCTTTGTTATATTGCAGCCATTTGCTACAATCAATTAAGTTCATTTTTTTCCTCATTAATGTACACACAGCACCCCATATTGATGACAGAAAAACACAGAATTGTTGACATTTTTGCAGATTTATTAAAAAAAGAAAAACTGAAATATTACATGGTCCTAAGTATTCAGGCCCTTTGCTGTGACACTCATATATTTAACTCAGGTGCTGTCCATTTCTTCTGATCATCCTTGAGATGGTTCTACACCTACATTTGAGTCCAGTAATTAGGAAAGCCACACACCTGTCTATATAAGACCTTACAGCTCACAGTGCATGTCAGAGCAAATGACAATCATGAGGTCAAAAGAACTGCCTGAAGAGCTCAGAAACAGAATTGTGGCAAGGCACAGATCTGGCCAAGGTTACAAAAAAATTCTGCTGCACCTAAGGTTCCTAAGAGCACAGTGGCTCTCCATAATCCTTAAATGGAAGACGTTTGGGACGACCATAACTCTTCCTAGAGCTGGCCATCTGGCCAAACTGAGCTATCGAGGGAGAAGAGCCTTGGTGAGAGACGTAAAAAGAACACAAAGATCACTGTGGCTGAGCTCCAGAGATGCAGTCGGGAAATGGGAGAAAGTTGTAGAAAGTCAACCATCACTGCAGCCCTCCACCAGTCGGGGCTTTATGGCAGAGTGGACAGAAGCCTCTCCTCAGTGTAAGACACATGAAAGCCCACATGGAGTTTGCTAAAAAACACCTGAAGGACTCCAAGATGGTGAGAAATAAGATTCTCTGGTCTGATGAGACCAAGATAGAACTTTTTGGCCTTAATTCTAAGCAGTATGTGTGGAGAAAACCAGGCACTGCTCATCACCTGTCCAATCCAGTCCCAACAGTGAAGCATGGTAGTGGCAGCATCATACTGTGGGGATGTTTTTCAGCTGCAGGGACAGGATGACTTGTTGCAGTCGAGGGAAGTACAGGGATATCCTGGGCGAAAACCTTCTCCAGAGTGCTCAGGACCTCAGACTGGGACGAAGGTTTACTTTCCAACAAGACAATGACCCTAAGCACACAGCTAAAATAACGTAGGAGTGGCTTCACAACAACTCCGTGACTGTTCTTGAATGGCCCAGCCAGAGCCCTGACTTAAGCCCAATTGAGCTTCTCTGGAAGCTCAGAGAAGCTCAAAAATGGCTGTCCACCAACGTTTACCATCCAACCTGACAGAACTGGAGAGGATCTGCAAGGAGGAATGGCAGAGCATCCCCAAATCCAGGTGTGAAAAACTTGTTGCATCTTTTCCAAAAAGACTCATGGCTGTATTAGATCAAAAGGGTGATTCTACTAAATACTGAGCAAAGGGTCTGAATACTTAGGACCATGTGATATTTCAGTTTTTTGTAGTTATTTAATCTGCAAAAATGTCAACAATTCTGTGTTTTTCTGTCAATATTGGGTGCTGTGTGTACATTAATGAGGAAAAAAAATGAACCTAAATGATTTTAGCAAATGGCTGCAATATAACAAAGAGTGAAAAATTTAAGGGGGTCTGAATACTTTCCCTCCCCACTGTATATATATATATATATATATATATATATATATATATATATATATATATATATATATATATATATATATATATATATATATGTAGTCTGACTGGTACAAAAATTGAATGCACAGTGCTGTTAAATAAATAAGTGCAATGGAGAGATAAGTTCAATGTAAAAATAATAGTTGAGTGTAATGTGTTAAAAAGACATCTCCATATATGACTTGAATAACAAATGGGTAGTAAACTGTCCTTTTCTCAATCCCCAGGATCTGGTAGCTGTTGCTATTATCCCAGGATACCGATCTCAAACGAAAAAGAGAAAACAAAACTCATCGTGCAACACTGTGTCAAACAGACTAGTTAGGGTAAGTATCAACAGATCCACTCACATGTATCCAGCTTCAACTGAGTGTGTATAATCAGTCAGGCTCATAGGCTCACAAGCATACTCCTCCTCAATTCACCTCCGTGCTGTTCCAAGCACTGAGGTGACTTCACTGGCTCCTTCTCCCAACGTGTTGCGTCACAGGTCATGTGACTTTCTCAAGGGAACCTATATATATCCACTTTATCCAGTTTAGCTAGATCTCACTGCAGTCCGTTCCAGGTGTACTGTTTCTAATATACTTCAGGCAGGCAGTTGATTCAGTTAGCTGCAGTGTATTTAGTATATTTATACATCCCGGCTTTGTGCAGTGCATAAAATATATATACTGTCTCCTACATATATATCCACTGCATTCCAGTCTAGCCAACCCTATATATGACTGCAGGCCATTGCTGGTGTATGTTTTCAAATACACTTTCAGGCAGGCAGGCGAGTGATTCAGTGATCTGCAGTGCATTAAATATATATACTGTCTCCTACATATATATCCACTGCATTCTAGTCTAGCCAAGCCTATACCTGACTACAGGCCATTCCTGGTGTACTTATTCAAATACACTTTCAGGCAGGCAGGCCAGGCAGGTGAGTAAGTGATCTGCAGTGCATAAAGATATATATACAGTCTCCTACATATATATCCACTGCCTTCTAGTCTAGCCAAGCCTATACCTGACTACAGGTCATTCCTGGTGTAAGTTTTCAACAACACTTTCAGGCAGGCAGGCAGGTGATTTAGTGATCTGCAGTGCATTAACATATATATATATACAGTCTCCTAAGTATATATCCATAGCATTCTAGTCTAGCCAAGCCTATACCTGACTGCAGGCCATTCCTGGTGTAATTTTTCTAGTAATCCTCAGGCGGTGTTTTGCTAATCCAATTTTACAGCGTGTCTGGAAGGCCACCAAGGAAAGGCAGACGCTCACAGGCCACTAAAAGAGGGCAAGCAGGCTCTGTGTCTACAGCCAACAGTGTTGGCCGTGGACACGGTGCATCCTCAGCACATGGTCGTGGGGCGCGCTTGCTTGTCCTTTTTTTCAACAGCTGGCCGTGTTAAGCCACAACATGCAGAAGAGTTGGTAGAGTGGATGACAAAGCCGTCCTCATCCTCTGTCACCCAGGCAAGACAAGTTTGGCTGCCAATGCAGCTGCCAAAGTGGCCTATTCCATCGGCTCAATGGCATCAGTCACTCCTTCCCTAGCTCCACCATCATGTCCTGAGGAGTCCCCCGAACTGTTTGACCACAGTGTCAAGTACATGCTACAGGAGGATGCACAGCATTTTGAAGGCTGTGATGATGGTACCCAGGTTGAGGATGAAGGCAGTAATGTGAACCCAAAAAGAGGGGGTGGCCAAGAAGGACAAGAAACTGGCAGTACATGGGTACCTGAAAGAAGAGAGGAGAAGGAGGAGGAGAAGGAGGCACATCTCCAATGAGGCAGGATGCCCTCCAGGGGCCATCTTAAGGACAGCCAACTGACTGCATCACACCGCAGAACTCTGCATGTGCAGGGCGCTGCTGACGCATTTTTTCAAAAGTTCTTTGGTGTGGGCCTTTTTTGAGACGTGTGCAGCAGATAGCACCGTTGCTGTTTGCAACATATGTCTGAAGCGTATAAAGTGTGGCCAAAACAGCAGACGCTAGGGGAACCACATGCTTGACCAGACATATGTCGACCTCCCATGCAGTCCGTTGGCAACAGTACTTAAAAGACCCACACCAAAGAACAAGGCGGACCTCTCCTTGCTCCTTATCAGCTGGGATCTCCAACCCCACTATACTTTCAGTCCTCTCAGAGACCTGCACTGAGAGGAATGAAGGTGTAGAATTAGGTGTCCCAAGCACTTGCGGGCAATCTGCTAGCGGTACACCTAAATCTGATTGTAGCAGGCAAATTTCCCTACCCCAGTTGCTAAACTGTCAAAATAAATTTGGTCCCAGCCATCCACATGCTCAGTGGCTGAATGCTAGTTTGGCTAAATTGCTAGCACTCCAACTGCTGCCTTTTCAGTTGGTAGACTCTGCCCCCTTTCGAGAATTTGTGGAATGTGCGGTACCTCATTTTTTTTCTCGGAAGGCCATTCTGGCTCTCTACCGGCATGTGGAAGGCAATGTCTTGGCCTCGTTGGACAGGGTGGTCAGCGGTAAGGTGCATATTACCGCTGACTCATGGTCCAGCAGGCATGGACAGGGACGTTATCTTTCTTTCACAGTTTACTGGGTAACCCTCCTAGCAGCTGGGAAGGATGCAGGACAGGGTGCAGTAATGTTAGAGCTTGTTCCGCCACCACACCTCCAAAATGATGGTAGTGGTGATTCTGCCACACCTCTCTCCTCGACCCCCTCCTCTTCTTCTTCCTCTATGGCCTCTTCCTGTGCAGATTTGTCCTTGGAACCAGCGGTGCTTCATAGGTGTTCTAGGGGCTACGCAAGCACTCAGGCAAAAAGATGCCATGTGGTGCTTGAGTTGGTCTGCTTAGGGGACAGGAGCCACACTGGGGCAGAGATTCTGGCAGCTCTGCAGGGGCAGGTTCAGAGGTGGTTGATGCCACGCCAGCTTCAGCTAGGAATGGTGGTTTGCGACAATGGCATCAACCTTCTCTCCGCCCTCCGACAGGGACACTTGATCCATGTTCCCTGTTTGGCTCACGTCCTTAATTTAGTGGTGCAGCGGTTCTTATGCAGGTACCCGGGCTTACAGGATCTCCTGAGGCAGGCCAGGAAAGTCTGTGGGCATTTCCGTCGGTCATTTAATGCCAGTGCTCGGCTGGCTGACCTTCAAAAGGAATGCAACCTGCCCAAGAACCACCTCATCTGTGGCATGCCCACCAGCTGGAACTCAACGTTGGCAATGCTGCAGTGGCTGCACACACAGTAGAGGGTCATCAATGAGTACCTGTGTGAGTATTGCACCAGGGCAGGGTCAAGGGAGCCTGGCTTTTTTTTGCCACGCCAGTGGCTAATTATCAAGAATGCATGCACTGTCCTGTCACCATTTGAGGAGGCCACGAGGATGGTGACAGTGCATGCATCAGTGATACTGTCCCTCTTGTCTTCCTGTTGGAGCACACGCTGTGTGGAATAATGGACAGGGCACTTGAGGCAGAACAGAGGGAGGAAGAGGAGGACTTCCTTACCTCTCAAGGCCCCCTTTATCCAGACAGTATTCCTGCAGGCCTGCCTATCAAACAGAAAGAGGAGGAGGAGGAGGAAGATTGTGTCAGCATGGAGGTGGAGCCTAGCACTCAGCATCAGCAGCAGTCTTCAAGGGATCGTTTTCAGTCCCCAGAAACCCATGGACTTGTACGTGGCTGGGAGGAGGTGGCTGCAGATCATGTCGTCCTTAGTGACCCAGAGGACTCCGGACCGAAGGCCTCAGCAAACCTACGCTGCATGGCCTCCCTGATCCTGCAAAGCCTGCGAAAGGACCCTCGGAATCGTGGTATCAAGGAGAGGGATCAGTACTGGCTGGCAACCCTTCTTGATCCACGTTACAAGGGTAAGGTTGCGGAACATATCCAGCCTTTGCAGAGGGAGCAGAGGATGAAACATCTTCGGGAGGCCTTGCAGAAAGGTTTGTGCAATGCGTTTCCAGAGCCTGGGAGGTTGCAATTTCCTGGTCCTCCTGACAACGTGTTGCTGATGCTTCGGTCAGCCACAGAAGGAGCGGTGGAGAAGGTGGCCGTCTGACCGATGCGTTCAGACAATTTTTTAGTCCGCAGCCTCAAGGTTTGATCGGTTCCAGCAACCATCGCCAGCGTCTGATTTACATGGTGCAGGAATACCTTGGGCCAAGATCAGACTTGGAGACCTTTCCAACCAAAAATCCATTGGGTTACAGGGTCTTGAGGATGGATCACTGGCCAGAGCTTGCACAGCATGCAATTGAGCTACTGGCCTGTCCTGCATCCAGCGTTCTATCTGAATGCACATTCAGTGCTGCTGGAGGCTTTGTAACCGATCACATAGAGCGCCTGTCCACAGACTCGGTTGATCGGCTCACCTTCATAAAAATGAATCAGTCTTGGATCACCAGCTACCAAGCACTTGATGCTGATGTAACTGATTAATTTTTTTTATGAATGTGAGATCCCTTGAAGACTGCCTATGCTGATGCTGAGTGATTATCCTGTTATGCTGTGAGGGGTTGCAGTGTTGTGGCACTAGTACCAGTTCCTAAGGCCCAATTTTTCTGCCCCTGTTTAACAGAGGCACGTAATTACAATTTTTGCTGTAATATTTTGTAGCAGGGCTCATTCCTGTGCTCAACTAGAGTATCTGTGAGGGGTTGCAGTGTTGTGGCACCAGAACCACTGCCTAAGGCCCAATTTTTCTGCCCCTGTTCAACAGGGGCGTGTAATTACAATTTTCGCTTTAATATTTTGCAGCAGGGCTCGTTCTTGTGCTCAACTAGAGTATCTGTGAGGGGTTGCAGTGTTGTGGCACCACCACCACCACTGCCGCCTAAGGCCCAATTTTTCTGCTCCTGTTTAACAAGGGCACGTAATTACAATTTTTGATCTAATATTTCACAGCAGGGCTCATTCCTGCGCTCAACAACAGAATCTGTGAGGGGTTACAGTGCTGTGGCACCACCACCATTGCCTAAGACCCAATTTTTCTGCCCCTGTTTAACATGGGTGTGTAATTAAAATTTTTGATCTAATATTTCACAGCAGGGCCCATTCCTGCGCCCACCAAGAGTAACTGTGAGGGCTTACAGTGTTGTGGCAACACCACCACCACCACCACCACCAAAGGCCCAATTTTTCTGCCCCTGTTTAACAGGGGCATGTAATTACAATTCTTGATTTAATATTTCACAGCAGGGCCCGTTTCAGCGCCCACCAAGAGTAACTGTGAGGGCTTACAGTGTTCTGGTACCACCAACACCTAAGGCCCAAATTTCTGCAGAGTATAAAGGGCAGGCCGTATAGTATATACAGGCGGTCCCCTACTTTCAAACATCTGACTTACAAACGACTCCTACTTGCAAACGGAGGGAGACAACAGGAAGTGAGAGGAAATCTACCCCTAGGAAGGGAAATTCTCTCCTGTAAGAGTTAATATGGGAAAAAGGTGTCTCCACTGATGCTTTATTATCACCTATCCTTGTTTCCCTAAAAACCCCAAATTTTCAAAATCCAATTGTCATTGGGACAGAAAATGAGGTGAAATCTTATGAACAGGGGCACAGACAGAAAAACAAATGTTACAGGGGTGATGATAACCCTTCCCTATATTATCCAAAAAGCTTAAAAATAGATTTTTTGACTGGAGCTACACTTAAAAAATGTACCTGTTCCAAATTATAAACAGATTCAACTTAAGAACAAACCTACAGTCCCTGTCTTGTTTGGACCGCCTGTATACTGCTTTTTAGAGTAAATAATGTCCATACAAGACCCAAAGGGCCTGGTAATGGGCTGGGGGGTTACCCATGCCGTTTTTCTCAATAATTTTCATCCATATCACCGGGACCCGACATTACATTACAGCCGCAAGCAGTTTTAAATGACTTTTATTCCTTTAGAAATGTCATTTTGTGCAGGGACTGTTCTAAACACGGGAAACATGTGCCACTTTACAGGCATACTATAGACAACCCCCAGGTATGATATTTAAAGGAATATTTCACTTTTATTTTTTCACTTTAGGCATCATTAAAATCACTGCTCCCGAAAAAAACATTTTTAAAACTTTCTTTTGCATTGATACATGTCCCCTGGGGCAGGACCCGGGTCTCCAAACCCTTTTTAGGACAATAACTTGCATATTAGCCTTTAAAATTCGCACTTTTGATTTCTCACGTTCGAGTCCCTTAGACTTTAACAGTGTTTGAATGTTCGCGCAAACTTTCGGTCCGTTCGCATGTTCTGGATGCGAACCGAACCGGGGGGTGTTCAGCTCATCCCTAATTGTGATATACTTTGCAAGGAGACCTTTTCTTTCTTTCTTTTCTTGGTGACTATGGTCCCAGCTGCCTTGAGATCATTGACAAGATAGTAGTTCTGGGCTGATTCCTGGCTGTCCTCATGATCATTGAAACTCCATGGGGTGAGATCTTGCATGGAGTCCAAGACCGAGGGAGATTGACAGTTATTTTGTGTTTCTTCCTTTTAAGAATAATCACACCAACTGTTGTCACTCTCTCAACAAGCTGCTTGGCGATGGTTTTGTAGCTCATTCCAGCCTTGTGTAGGTCTACAATCTTATCCCTGACATCCTTGGTCAGCTCTTTGGTCCTGGCCACGAAGGAGAGATTGAAATCTGATTGATTGATTGCTTCTGTGGACAGGTGTCTTTTATACAGGTAAACTGAGATTAGGAGCACTCCCTTTTAGGCTTGATTCACACCTATGCATTTTTAGTGCTTTTTGCAATTTGCAAATTTGCACTACAGATCGTGTTCCATAGGAAACCATGTTAAATGGACTCTAGTGCAAATCTGCAAAATGCAAAAAGCACTAAAACTGCATAGGTGTGAATCCAGCCTAAGAGAGTGCCCCTAATCTTAGCTCATTACCTGTATAGAAGATACATGAGAGCCAGAAATCTTGCTGATTGATAGGGGATCAAATACTTATTTTACTCATTAAAATGCAAATCAATTTATAACTTTTTTGAAATGCGTTTTTCTGGATATTTTTGTTGTTATTCTGTCTCTCACTGTTATAGTAAACCGACCATTAAAATGATAGACTGATCATTTCTTTGTCAGTGGGCAACCGTACAAAAACAGCAGGGGATCAAATACTTTTTTCCCTCACTGTATATAACAGCTACTAAAGCACATATCAACCGAAAAAATCCCTGCTCTGTTGGAGAGGTTGTGGGAGAAGAGAAACAATGGCCCTTATAGGGTGGGATTGCCCAAAAATACAGAAATTCTGGCAGGAGGTTATTCAACAGATACAGGAAATCACAGGAATAAGTATGCCTAAGGAGCCAGGAACCTATTTATTCCATAATAATACATTTACAATAAAGCAATACAAGAATATGGTAATTCCTCACCTAATAAATGCAGCAAAATATTTGATCCCAAAATATTGGCAACTACCTAAGAGCCCAATGATGCAAAATTGGGTTAAAATGATAAAGTATTTCTACAACATGGAAGAATTGTATCATTACAGAGAAGAAAAAATTGAAAAATGTGTAGATATATGGAAAGGTTGGATAGAGTTTAAGAGTACAAAGAAATATTCTGCGTTAGTGGGAGAGGAGAGAAGAAGTAAACAGTACAGAGGAGAGGGAAATCAGTATAATACACGGTAAAAGAAAAAGAGGGATAAAGGGGGAGGGTAAATAGGAATATTTTTGTGAAAGAGATTATGAATAAAGTATTTATATATTTTGTATAACTAGAAAATTAATAAAAAAATTAATAAAATATCAGTTCTTCTAGGTACACTTGAACACTGTTTTTGAAGGAACTCTTCAAACCACTTCATGTTTGTTCCAAACATCTTGGAGAACTAACCAGAGATCTACTCTGGATGTAGGCTGCCTCAAATCCTTCTGTCTTTTCATGTAATCCCAGACAGACTCGATGTTGAGATCTGGGCTCTGTTGCTGCCAAACCATCACTTCCAGGACTCCTTGTTCTTTGTGCTAAAGATAGTTCTTAATGACATTAACTGTATGTTTGGGGTCATTGCATATCTCCCAACTATCCCCGATTCCGCAGGACTGTCCCAAGATTTTAAGGCTGTCCCAGGGTCCCATGGATCTGGGCTAGAGTCACGGAAAACAGGTTAAGGCAGCTGGGTCAGAAGGAAGAACATGCAAGGACCTCCCAACTCCTCCCCCAACTCCGGCTCTGGCTTCCTGCCTTCAACAGTCTCCTGCCTGGTAAGGGGACTCTGGATTCCATGAACAAAGTTTTGTGCTGCCATCTAAACCAGTGTAATGGAGGACACCCAGCAGCTGTGAGTAAACCCTGCTTATCCACTCAGACAGCGGTCACTTCCCTCGATTCTGTCAGCCTCTCCACTGCCCCTTCCCGCACCTCTCCTGCTCTCTCTCCCGGGCTGCACAGTATACAAGCCCACAGCCGTGGCTCCCTGCTTTTCTGCTTCAGGAGACATGACATCAGCTCCATGCCTCCCAGCCGCACACACACTCTAATAATAACAAAAATACATTTTATTTATAATGCACTTTACTTCAAACGACCTCAAAGTGCTACAGGTTAAAATGAGCAGTTTATACAAACAAACATCTAAAAAGAACAAAAAGCTTTGCTAAAAAGAAATGACTTAAGACCTTTTTTAAAACAGTCAGTGGATTGAGGAGCCCTCAAGGTGTCAGGTAGGCCATTCCACAGGCGCGGGGCAGCTGCACAAAAAGCCCTGTCTCCCATTGTACTAAGTCTAGTTTTAGGTATTTGAAGAAGGTTTGAGTGAATGGAGCAGAGGGAACGTGATGTGTTTTGTGGTTTAAGAAGTTCTTTGAGGTAAGAAGGGGCATGTCTATGTATACATTGGAACGTAAGGAGGAAAACCTTGTACTCAATCCTGGCGGAACAGGAAGCCAATGGAGTGAGTTATGAATAGGGGTAATGTGCTCATGTTTCCACACTCCCATCAAGTTTTGGATGTACTGAAGCCTCTGCAGACTCTTTCTAGGAATCCCAATGAGAAGTGCGTTACAGTAGTCCCGTTTGGAGGAGATAAAGGCATGAACCAGCCTTTCAGCATATGGGAAGGGAAAGAATGGGACGGAGTTTAGAGATATTACGAAGGTGGTAGAAAGAAGTCTTACATAGATGATTTATATGGGCTTCAAAAGTGAGTTGGGAATCCATTTTTATACCCAGATTTGTAACTGTTGATGAGAGGGGGATATTAGAACCAGAAAAGGTAATCCTGGTTATGATTGATGATTTGGTCTGGTAAGGAGTGCCAATCATGATGACTTCAGTTTTGGAACTGTTTAGTTGAAGAAAGTTGTGCTCCATCCATACCTTTATCTCCTCCAGATAGGTAGTGAATACTGATAGGGATGACTGTGAAGGTGGGGTTTCAGCTGTTGCATTTACATATAGCTGTGTGTCATCGGCATAGCAGTGAAATGATATTTTGTGGCGGCTAATAATTTGGCCAAGGGGAGTGAGGTAGAGAATAAAAAGAATGGGGCCAAGAACTGACCCCTAAGGACACCGAAGGTAACTGTATGCGGATTTGATTTGAAGCGGCACAGGGAGATGTATTCTGTCCTATTTGTGAGATATGATTTAAACCAACTGAGGGCTGTTTCATTGAGTTCAGCAGTTCAATGGAGCCGGTTTAAAAGAATGCCATGAGAGAATAAGAAGGGAAGGAAAGCCAGTATCAGATGATATAAGGAGATCGTTTGTAACTCTGACGAGGGCAGTCTCTGTACTATGAGCAAAGTGGAAACCTGACTGGAATTTTTCAAAGAGGTTCTTATGTTTGAGGTGATCCTGAAGGTGAAAGGCAACGGCTTTCTCAAGTACCTCTGGTCCTCTTCTCCTCTCTCCTGAACTGAGCTGCAGTGGAAGGCAGCTCACAATCGCTCCCTGTCCACTCCAGGCTGCTGTTCACACATGAATACAAGCAACGTTTTTCTCTCTTGCACTCCTCCTGTCAGCTGAATTTAAAAGCAGTACTGCTCCTTACCAGTCCAGAGCTCTTGCTTTGCCACTGTATTTCCTGACCCCACTGCCTCCAAATTGCTGAGAATGTCCTCTCCCCTGCACTCCTCCAGCTGCACTGTCAGGGGTCCCCAGACCAGTGAGTGGGCCTCAAATTCTACCACAGGTCTGTCTGCACACCGCACAACAGCGCACTGATTTTACAGTTGTCTCACACTTTTTTTAATTTTTTTTTTTTAGGTATGACAAAGGGCAAATGCACCGCAAATATGCCTCAACCCCTAGTCACTAACAGTTCTCTGCAACATTGTCTCCTAGTCTGCCAGTTTCCACATCCAATATGGCAACACAAGCAACTTCCCTCACTCCAAGTCTGCTTAGCAGGCAAGATCATTTATATTTGTAGGGGGGGTGGGGGGGGTAAAGTAAGGGGATTTATGCTAGAAGGAGGGATTTGGGGGGAGGATTTCTGCTGGGAGGGGATATGTATGTAAGGAGGTGGAATTTAGGTGGGGGGGTAAGAGGCTGTGTGCTAGAAGGAGGGATTGGGGGGAGTATTTGCACTGTGGGGATGATTTTGGAGGAGATAAGGATTTGTACTAGAAATGGATAATTTGGGGGGGGGTTGGTGAGGAGGGATATTTGTACTGAAAGGGGGAGAGGATTAGTGCTGGGAGGGGGAATTTGCAGGGGGGTTGGGGGGGTTCGGGCTAGGAGGGAAAATTGGAGGGGGAGGGGAATTGTGCTGGGGGGATTTGGAGAGGAAGGGGATTTTTACTAGAAGGGAAACTTGGAGAAATGGAAGAGGATTTGGGAGGGGGAATTGGGATGGAGAATATTGTCTGTGAGATTCTTGCTTGTGGCACAGAAATCAAAGTATATTTTGTAGGTACAAGAAAGGTCAGGTTTTGCTTAACCATGCCCCTTAAGCCCACCCCACTGTTAAGTCTTGACACACCCACTTTTTGGCTCCGTGTGCAGAGCTCGCCGCAGGTTAACTCCACCCTCAAGTGTCCCTCATTCTCAAGTTCAAAAGTTGAGAGGTATGTCATTGTCTTGCCGCAGAATGATTTTGGGACAAATCACATGCCTCCCTAATGGTATGACATGATCGATAAGTATCTGCCTGTATTTCTCAGCATTGAGGTCACCATTGATCCTGACCAATTCTCCAACTCCATTTGCAGAAATGCAGCCCCACACTTGCAAGGAACCTCCACTATATTTCACTGTTGCCTGCAGACACTCATTATTGTACTGCTCTCCAGCCCTCTGCAAACAAACTGCCTCCTGCTACAGCCAAATACTTCACATTTTGATTAATAAGTCCAGAGCACCTGCTGCCATTTTTCTGAACCCAATTTCTTATGTTTTAATGCATAGTTGACTCATTTATCCTTGTTTACACATCAGAGGTATGGCTTTTTGGACTCAATTCTTCCATGAAAACCACTTCTGGCCAGACTTCTCCAGACAGTAGATGGGTCTACCTGGGTCCCACTTGTTTCCACCAGTTCTGTGCTGATGGCACTGCTGTATATCTTCTGAAGTCAATAAGGAAGTAAGCATGATGTGTATCTGCTGCATTAAGTTTCTTTTGTCGACAATTGCATCTGCGCTCCTCAGTGTTGCTAGTTTCTTTTTTGATTCCTCAAAAGAGTTTGAACAGCACATCTTGAAAGCCCAGTCTGCTTTGAAATTTTTGCTTGGGAGAAACCTTGATGATGCAGTATAATTACTTTGCATGCTCAATCTTGCGATGGTGTATGACCTGTGACATGAATTGGTCTTCCAAAACCTCACCTTAGTAGTAGCGTTTGTCTGTTCCTCACTCAGTTTTAAGCCACCTACACAGCTATTTCTGGTTTAGTTAATGACTGTGTTTCAACATACTTATAAAATTGATGATCATTAGCATCGGCTTGGTATAACTGATTAATCATACACCTGACTCAAATCCTACAAAATCCTTGACTTTGTGCAAGTGTACAAGTGTAAGAATTAATGCTGGTTTGAAGCCAAAGGGTAGTCACTCCACTTATTGATTTTTTTTTGTTTGTTCACTTTGCATTTTGTAAATTGTTAAAAAAAACAATTAAAATATATATTTTTGAAAGCAGTCTTACTTTACAGCATTTCTTCCCACCTGCCTAAAACTTTTGCACAGTACTGTGTACTGTATATACTCGACTATAGGCCGACCCGAGTATAAGCCGAGGCACCTAATTTTACCACAAAAAACTGGGAAAACGTATTGACTCGAGTATAAGCCTAGGGTGGGAAATGCAGCAGCTACTGTAAGTGGAAAAGAGGGTCAACAATGTCCATCTGCAGCCTCACTGTGCCCATTTGCAGCCTCAATGTGCCATCTTCATGCCCCACTGTGCCATCTTCATGCCCCACTGTGCCATCCCCATGCCTCACTGTGCCATCTGCATGCCTCACTGTGCCATTTCCATGCCTCACTGTGCCATCTTCATGCCTCACTGTGCCATCTGTATGCCCCACTGAGCCATCTGCATGCCCCACTGTGCCATCTGCATGCCCCACTGTGCCATCTTCATGCTTCACTGTGCCATCTGCATGTCCCACTGTGCCATCTCCATGCCTCACTGACTGTGCCATCTGCATGCCCAACTGTGCCATCTGCATGCCCCACTGTGCCACCTCCCTGCCTCGCTGTGTCCATCTGCAGCCTCATGTACCTGATCTCCCAGCGCTGTGACATGCAGTTTAGTCGACAGCCGTGTCAGTGTTCTGTCGACAAGTGCCCGGTTATCGAATACTGCCCGGGTGGAACTGCGCATGCACTGCATGGAGCCGCAGAACAGCTGAGTTTACGATCAGCTGTTGTCTCGCGTGGCCAAGGGACGTTCATGTAGGTGAGGGACAGATATTAACATGAAGGGGTGGATATTTCAATGATGGGCAGTGCTGGGGGCGGAATTTGATTCAGTTTCCCAGCAGTGAGTCACTGATCCGCCTATTACGGACGAAGACAAGGAGAAGGCGGGGCTTTGTTACACTGCACTGCCACCAACTAGACTGCATGTCACAGACCAAAATTAAGCTCTTTGGCATTAACTCAATTTGCTATGTTTGGATGAAGAAAAATGCTGACTATGACCCTAAGAACATCCCTACAGTCAAGCACAGGGGTGGAAACATTATGCTAAATGTACAGGCCGACTCTGCCGCATTGAGGGGCCAATGGACATTGCCATGTATTGTAAAATCTTGGATGAAAACCTTCTTCCTCCAGCCAGAACACTGAAGATGGGTTGTGGATGGGTCTTCCGCATGACAATGATCCAAAACATATCACCAAGGCAACAAAGGAGTGGCTCGAGAAGAAGCACATTAAGGTCATGGAGTGGCCTAGCCAGTCTCCAGAACTTTATCCTATAGAAAATTTATGGAAGGTGCTGAAACCTTGAATTGCCAAGCCACAGCCAGAATTGAGAAATGAGAATGCAATTTCCCAAAAAAAGTGTGCTTGTAAGACCGCTGCGCAAATACGGTGTGACAGAAAGTATTGCAATGACACCATTTTATTCTCTAGGGTGTCAAAAATGTTTAATGTTTGGGGATTCTAAGTAACTTTCTAGCAAAAATACCTGTTTTTAACTTGTAAACACCAAATCTCAAAACGAGGCTCGGGCTGAAGTGGTTAAGGGGGCCCCCCAGGTACAATTATTAAAGAAATTTTTCCCAGAACCCCATACCCCTTTTATGGCCAATCACTTGCATATAATACCGTTTTTTTCATTATTATTTTTACCGGCACTTTTTTTTAATTCAGTTGTCAGCGGCAAAACAGCTGGTGATGACTAGGGATGAGCTTCGAGTTCGAGTCAAACCCATGTTCGACTCGAACATCGCCTGTTCGACTGTTCGTCGAATTGCAAACCTTATGGGCCGTTCGAGCCAAATTCGAGTGGCGCGTCATACCCCATCATTCACTGCGGCATCGCAGTGCATTGCTGGCTGATGATTGGCCAAGCATGCACTATGACCCGCATGCTTGACCAATCACAGCGCCGTCTGTACAGAGAGCCGTAATTGGCCAAAGCCAGGGTGGCTTTGGCCAATTATGGCTCAGGGGGTTTAGTACATGCCCCACACTATATAAGGACGCCTGCATGGCGGCCTTGTGTAGTGTGTTGCGGCGGTGGAGAGAGATAGACAGAGAGACAGTGTCATTTGATTTAAGTTAGATAGAGTAGGCAGGCGATTCAGTTAGCTGCACTTACAGTGTATTGTGTATATATATATTTATATATATATATATATATATATATATATATATATATATATATATATATATATGCATCCTAGGTGTATATATATATATATATATATATATATATATATATATATATATATATATACAATATATTCAGTTTAGCTAGATCCGTTCCTGTTATTCTCTTCCTGATATACTGACAGGCAGGCAGGTGTTTTTTACAGTATTTACAGTATTTACAGTTAGTGTACTGTGTCCTTTGCACAGTGTGCACCTAAAGCTACCTGAAGACAATTGCTGTTGTTCTGATCCTATTAGTACCACAGGCAGGCAGCTGCAGTATTTACAGTTATGCCAAGTACACACGATCGGACATTGATTGGACATTCCGACAACAAAATCCATGGATTTTTTCTGACGGATGTTGGCTCAAACTTGTCTTGCATACACACAGTTGCACAAAGTTGTCGGAAAATCCGATTGTTCTGAACGCGGTGACGTAAAACACGTACGTCGGGACTATAAACGGGGCAGTAGCCAATAGCTTTCGTCTCTTAACTTATTCTGAGCATGCGTGGCACTTTGTGCATCGGATTTGTGTACACGCGATCGGAAATTTAAACGATCAAATTTTGTTGTCGGAAAATTTATTATCCTTCTCTCAAACTTTGTGTGTAGGAAATTCCGATGGAAAAAGTCCAATGGAGCCCACACACGATCAGAATTTCTGACAATACAATCCGATCGCACTTTTTCCGTCAGAAAATACAACCGTTTGTACAGGGCATTAGTGTACTGTGTCCTCTGCACAGTGTGCACCTAAAGCTACCTGAAGACGATTTCTGTTGTTCTGATCCTATTAATACCATAGGCAGGCAGCTGCAGTATTTACAGTTAGTGTACTGTGTCCTCTGCACAGTGTGCACCTAAAGCTACCTGAAGACAATTGCTGGTGTTCTGATCCTATTAGTACCACAGGCAGGCAGCTGCAGTATTTACAGTTAGTGCACTGTGTCCTCTGCACAGTGTGCACCTAAAGCTACCTGAAGACAATTGCTGGTGTTCTGATTCTATTAGTACCACAGGCAAGCAGCTGCAGTATTTACAGTTAGTGTACTGTGTCCTCTGCACAGTGTGCACCTAAAGCTACCTGAAGACAATTTCTGATCCTATTAATACCTCAGGCAGGCAGTTGTAGTATTTACAGTTAGTGTACTGTGTCCTCTGCACAGTGTGCACCTAAAGCTACCTGAAGACAATTGCTGGTGTTCTCATACTAATAATACTACAGGCAGGTAGTTGATTCTGCTAGCTGCAGTATAATCAGTATATATGTATATATATATATATATACATCCCAGCTTTGTGCAGCTACATCTTACTGCAGGCCATTAGTATGTCTGGATGGCCAACAAGGAGAGGCAGACAGTCACAAGCCAATAAAATAGGGAAAGCAGGCTCTGTGTCTAGAGGCAACAGTGCTGGTCGTGGACATGGTGCATCCTTATCAGCACGTGGCCGTGAGACACGCTTGTCCTTTTTTTCGGCAGCTGATCGCGTTGACCCGCAACATGCCGTAGACTTGGTAGAGTGGATGACCAAGCCATCCTAATCCTCCTCATCCTCTCTCACCCAGGCTCAGGGTACTTTGTCTGGCAAAGCAGCTGCCAACGTGGCCTCTTCCCTCGGCTCAATGGCATCAGTCACTCCTTCCCTATCCCCACCATGTCCTCCTGAGGAGTCCCCCGAACTGTTTGACCACAGTGTTCGGTACATGCTCCTGGAGGATGCCCAGCGTTTTGAAGGCTCCGATGATGGTACCCAGCTAGAGGAAGGCAGTAACTTGAGCCCAGAGAGAGGGGGTGCCCAAGAAGCACAGCAATCTGGCAGTCATGTTCGCCTAGCTGCAGCATACTGCCAGGTTTGCTCCAGTGATGAGGAGGGAGGGGATGATGAGGAAGTCACTGACTCCACGTGGGTGCCTAATAGGAGAGAGGAGGAGGAAGAGGAGGCACATCTCCAACGAGGCAGGATGCCCTCCAGGGGCCAGCCTAAGGGTAGCACACCGACTGCATCACACCGCAGAGCTCCGCATGTGCAGGGCGCTGCTGTCTCTGCACGTTATTCCAAAATTTCTTTGGTGTGGGCCTTTTTTGAGATGAGTGTATCAGATCGCACTGCTACTATTTGCAACATATGTCTCAAGTGTATCTCGCGTGGCCAAAACATCACCCGCTTGGGCACCACATGCTTGACCAGACATATGTCAACCTGCCATGCAGTTCATTGGCAAGCGTACCTAAAAGACCCTCACCAAAGAACAAAGCGGACCTCTCCTTGCTCCTCATCAGCTGAGATCTCCAACCCCACTATACCTTCAGTCCTCTCTGAAACCTGCACTGAGAGGAATGAAGGTGTAGAATTAGGTGTGTAACAGCCAAGTACTTGCGGGCAATCTGCTATCGGTACACCGTCAGATTGTACCAAGCAAATTTCCCTGCCCCAGCTGCTGCTGAAAGAAGTTCGCTCCCAGCCATCCACATGCCCAGTGGTTGAATGCTAGCTTGGCTAAATTGCTAGAACTTCAACTGCTGCATGCCTCCAAAATTCAACTAGTGGTGATTCTGCCACACCTCTCTTCTCCACCCCCTCCTCTTCTTCTTCCTCCATGGCCTCTTCCTGTGCTTTGTCCTCGGAACCAGCAGTGCTCCATAGGCGTTCAAGGGGCTACGCAAGCACGCAGGCAAAAAGATGCCATGCGGTGCTTGAGCTGGTGTGCTTGGGGGAAGGGAGCCACACTGGGGCAGAGATTCTGTCAGATCTGCAGGGGCAGGTTCAGAGGTGGTTGATGCCATGCCAGCTTAAGCCAGGAATGGTGGTTTGCGACAATGGCACCAACCTCCTCTCTGCCCTCTGACAGGGACAACTGACCCGTGTGCCCTGTTTGGCTCACGTCCTTAACTTGGTGGTGCAGCGGTTCTTGGGCAGGTACCCAGCTTACACAATGTCCTGAGGCAGGCCAGGAAAGTCTGTGTGCATTTTCGGAGGTCATATAATGCCAGTGCTCGGCTTTGCTGACCTCCAAAAGGAATTTAACCTGCCCAAGAACTGCCTAATCTATGACATGCCCACCAGGTTGAACTCAACGTTGGCCATGCTGCAGCGGCTGCACATGCAGCAGAGGGCCATCAATGAGTACCTATGCGACTATGGCACAGGACAGGGTCAGGGGAGCTTGGTTTTTTGCCCACGCCAGTGGGCTATGATCAGGGATGCATGCACTGTCCTGTCACCATTTGAGGAGGCCACAAGAATGGTGAGCAGTGACAGTGCATGCATCAGTGACACTGTCCCTCTTGCCCACCTGTTGGAGCAAATGCTGTGTGGAATAATGGACAGGGCACTTGAGGCAGAACAGAGGGAGGAAGAGGAGGACTTCCTTACCTCTCAAGGCCCCCTTTAACCAGACAGTGTTCCTGCGTGCCCGCCGATAACACAGGAAGAGGAGGAGGAGGAAGAGGAGGATTGTGTCAGCATGGAGGTGGAGCCTGGCACTCAGCATCAGCAGCAGTCTTCAAGGGATCATTTACAGTCCGAAGAAACCCATGGACTTGTACGTGGCTGGGAGGAGGTGGCTGCGGATCATGTCATTCTTAGTGACCCGGAGAACTCTGGACCGAATGCCTCAGCAAACCTATGCTGCATGGCCTCCCTGATCCTGCAAAGCCTGCGGAAGGATCCTTGTATTCGTAGTATCAAGGGGAGGGATCATTACTGGCTGGCATCCCTCCTTGATCCATGTTACAAGGGTAAAGTTGTGGACCTTATCTTGCTGTCGCAGAGGGAGCAAAGGTTGAAACATCTTCAGGAGGCCTTGCAGAAAGGTTTTTGCAATGCGTTTCCAGAGCCTGGGAGGTTACAAACGTGTTGCTGAGGATTTGGTCAGTCACAGAAAGATCGGTGGAGAAGGTGGCTGTCTGACCGATGCATTCAGACAATTTTTTAGTCCGCGGCCGCAAGGTATGATCGGTTCCAGCAACCATCGCCAGCGTCTTATTCACATGGTGCAGGGTTACCTAGGGGCAGGATCAGACTTGGACATCTTTCCCACCGAAAATCCTCTGGGTTACTGGGTCTTGAGGATGGATCGCTGGCCAGAGCTTGCACAGTATGCAATTGAGCTACCGGCCTGTCCTGCATCCAGCGTTCTTTCGGAACGCATATTTAGTGCTGCTGGAGGCTTTGTAACTGATCACAGGGTGTGCCTGTCCACCGAATTGGTTGATTGGCTGACCTTCATAAAAATGAATCAGTCTTGGATCACCAGCTACCAAGCACCTGATGCTGATGTAATCGAATTATTTTTTTTTTAATGTGAGA
This sequence comes from Lithobates clamitans, assembly GCA_037952925.1. NCBI lineage: Eukaryota > Metazoa > Chordata > Amphibia > Anura > Ranidae > Lithobates > Lithobates clamitans. Next base: position 734,721 of record JBBGZY010000167.1, on the reverse strand, counting down.
TCCCTTCAAGACTGCCTATGCTGATGCTGAGTGACTATCCTGTTATGCTGAGTGACAATCCTCTTCCTCCTCAATTTTCATGCTGATAGCTTGTAAGAACATTTTTGGTTCTGGGCACTGCCACCAGTGGCTAAGGCCCAATTTTTTAGCCCCGCATGTAATTACAATTTTTGATGCAATACTTTTCAGCAGGGCTCATTCCTGTGCTCCAACTATAGTATCTGTGAGGCGTTGCAGTGTTGTGGCACCAGCACAAGTGCCCAAGGCACAATTTTTTAGCCCCTGTTTAACAGGGGCGTATAATTACAATTTTTGATGCAATACTTTGCAGCAGGGCTCATTCCTGCGCTCCAACTATAGTATCTGTGAGGGGTTGCAGTTTTGTGGCAGCAGTGATTAAGGCCCAATTTTTCTGCCCCTGTTTAACAGGGGTGTGTAATTACAATTTTTGATGCAATACTTTGCAGCAGGGCACATTCCTGCACTCCAACTAGAGTATCTGTGAGGGGTTGCTGTGTTGTGGCACCAGCACCAGTGCCCAAGGACCAATTTTTCTGCCCCTGTTCAACAGGGGCGCATAATTACAATTTTTGATGCAATAAGTTGCAGCAGGGCTCATTCCTGTGCTCCAACTATAGCATCTGTGAGGGGTTGCAGTGTTGTGGAACCAGTGCCTAAGGCCCAATTTTTCTGCCCCTGTTCAACAGGGACATGTAATTACAATTCTTGATCTAATATTTCACAGAAGAGCCCATTCCTGCGCCCACCAAGAGTAACTGTGTGGGCTTACAGTGTTGTGGCAACACCAACACCTAAGGACCCAATTTCTGCAGAGTATATAGGGCAGGCCCCTACTTTCAAACATCCAACTTACAAATGACTCTTACTTGCAAACGGAAGGAGACAACAGGAAGTGAGATAAAATCTACCCCTAGGAAGGGAAATTCTCTCCTGTAAGAGTTAAAATGGGAAAAACGTGTCTCCTCGCCATTGATGCTTTATCACCAATCCTTGTTTTACTAAAAACCCCAAATTTTCAAAAAACATTTGTCATTGGGACAGAAAGTGAGGTAAAATCTTCTGAAGAGGTGCACAGACAGCAAAACAAATGTTACAGGGGTGATAACCCTTCCCAATGTTTTCCAAAAAGCTTAAAAATAGATTTTTTTGGCTGGAGCTACACTTTAAAAATGTACCAGTTCTAAATTACAAACAGATTCTACTTAACAACAAACCTACAGTACCTGTCTTGTTTGCACTGCCTGTATACTGCTGTTCAGAGTATATAGGGCCTGGGGGCCCCACGCATTTCTTTTTTTAATTTGGGTGCGGGGTTCCCCTTAATATCCATACAAGACCCAAAGGGCCTGGTAATGGACTGGGGGGTGGGGGGTACCAATGCCGTTTGTCTCACTGATTTTCATCCATATTGCCGGGACCCGACATTACATTAAAGCCACAAGCAGTTTTAAATTACTTTAATTCCTTTACAAATGTCATTTTGTGCAGGGACTGTTCTAAGCATGGGAAACACGCGCTAATTTATAGGCATACTATAGACACCCCCCAGGCACGATATTTAAAGGAATATTGCACTTTTTTTCACTTATCATTAAAATCACTGCTCCCGAAAAAACGGACGTTTTTTAAAACTTTTTTTTGCATTGATACATGTTCCCTGAGGCAGGACCCAGGTCCGCAAACCCTTTTTAGGACAATAACTTGCATGTAAGCCTTTAAGATTAGCACTTTTGATTTTGAACGTTTGAGTCCCATAGACTTTAACGGGGTTCTAAAGTTTGCACGAACTTTCGGTCCTTTTGCAGGTTCTGGTGCTCCCGATGCTGCCGATCGCAGGCAGTGAGCCAATGATTTGTGAGAGAGTGGGCAGGGCTGAGTCATGGCTCTGTGTGTGAATGGACACGCAGAGCCGTGGTTTAGGAATGAGCCTGCTTGGGTACCCCCACAGCAAGCTGCTTGCTCTGGGGGCACTGAGAAGGAGGGAGGGGCCAGGAGTGCTGGCGGTGGACCTGAGGAGAATCCAGGCTGCTCTGCAAAACCACATGCCGACCAGCCACGGCAGTTTTAGTGCGGCAGAATGGCACTGCTGGGCGAAACGACGTTATGTAACGTCGCTTTGCCCTGTGGCTACTAGCACGCCCCCTGATCGCCCCCCGAGGTATCGATCACCGCCGGGCTCCCGCGATCACTCGGGGCACACAGAGAACCCATAACTGTGTGTGTAAACACACAGTTTCTGGTTCTCTGAGGGAAGAAATGACAGATCGTCTGTTCATACAGAGTTTCCCTACACAGTCCACATCCCCCTTCAGTTAGAACACAAACTAGGACACACATTAACCCCTTCACTGCTCCCTGATGTTAACCCCTTCACTGCCAGTGACATTTTTACAGCAATCAGTGCATTTTTAATTGCACTGATCGCCGTATTAATGCCAATGGTCCCAAAAATGTGTCAAAATTGTCCGTCGTGTCCGCCATAATGTCGCAGTCATGATAAAAATCGCTGATCACCGCCATTACTAGTTAAAATAAAATTATTAATAAAAATGCCATAAAACTATCCCCTATTTTGTAGACGCAATAACTTTTGCGCAAACCAATCAATATACGCTTATTGCAAATTTTTTAACCAAAAATATGTAAAAGAATATGTATCAGCCTAAACTGAGGAAAAAAAAAATTATATATTTTTTGGGGATATTTATTATAGCAAGAAGTAAAAAATAATGTGTTTTTTTTTAAGTTGTCGCTCTTTTTTTGTTTATAGTGCAAAAAATAAAAACCGCAGAGGTGATCAAATACCACCAAAAGAAAGCTCTATTTATGGGGAAAAAAGTGCCGAATTGCAAAATGTGCTCTGGTCTTTGGCCAGCCAACAAGTCCAGGGCTTAAGTAGTTAAACAAGCCTTTTATATCACTTGAACTGCACTCCCGTGTTTTTTCTTGAGTTGAATCCACTGGTCCTGTGTGCTATAAAAGTGACGAAGGAGGAAGTGAACCCACATGAAAGAGAAATATATTTCCAATTTATTTAGAAAAAATATATATTATATGCGGCATGTATTTACATTATATTGTATATATAATGTATGTCACATACAGTATATAATTTTTTTTTCGAAATGTATTGGAAATATATTTATTTTCGATGTAAGAGGATGCAGTGATTACCAAGTGTAACAAAGGTTTCTCTAGCATCCTGTCGTTAAGCGTGTATATGTGGCAGATGGGATAGCCTCTTGCAGTGAGGGAGATGTTGTTGGAACTCCTTCGGCCACAATATGTCTCAAATAGCAACAGAAGCAGATCTGCATCATCGAGGCCCTTATCCCATACACGGGTACGGAAAACAAAGAGTTAAACACAGTAGGAACCCCATATTGTTACTGGGAGTGAGGCAACGTTGATACGCTGGACAGGGGGAGAGGGCATTGGCTCTGCATGTCTCTCCTGAGTGCACAAGTAAGCGTGGTGATTCTTATTACATCAAGAGAGCTTACTAGAGTCCATTCACGTTTGTCATCTACCAGGTTGTAGCTCAAGTGAAGGTACCTCATGTGTATGGCAGTGACCTCTGTACAAAATGCCTAGCGTAGCTCAGAAGAACCCGCCCTGGGGTAGGCCTCTCATGTGCCCATTGCTTGGTGCCCAATGAGGAGGGAAAAATGGAGGACCTGAAGACCACTTTATCATTTTACCCTTACACATGGATAAAAATTAGTCTGGTCCCTGCCGAACCGACCAAATTCAAATCCATTTTTGGCCAGCTTAATACTTGTAATTTTCAGTGCTGGCTGGGCTGACCAAAAGCTTTGACGGCAATAAATCTACATTATTAAGACAGCTAAACAAATGATCCTTACTCCACAACCTGAAAAAAGGATCTGTGACTAATAGATATGATTCTAAAATCTCCTCCAGTAAGTCAGTTCTTTTTGATTGGAAATGTCACAGGGGGTACAGGGTTAATAGAAACCTCTGCAATCATTAATAATAAAGATATGGATATTTTATTTATTGCAGGTACATACTTATATAATGCTGTCAATTTACCCAGCTCTTTACATATTTATTATACGTTCACATGAGTCCCTCCCCTAAAGGAGCTAGGTCCTTAACTCACATTCATACTAGGGCCAATTTAGACAGGAATCAGTTAACCTACCAGCACCAGAGGAAACCTACACAGGCACTATGATAATATACAAATTCTGTGCAGGTAGTGCTGAAGTTGGGATTTAAACCAACAATCCTAGTGTTGCCGGGTAGAAGTGCTAACCACTTAGCCACTGCACTGCCCGATAGGAGCTTTGAGTTCACCGGCACACAGATTTACTTCTTAACTTGTCTTGAAGAGGAAGTAAGCCCTGATGAGTTTTACTTCCTCTTTAGTTCCCTGCAAAGTAAAAGCACAATGGGCTAGTATGCATCGTATTCTAGCCCATTATGTGGCACTTACCTGCAAACAAAGCCTGCACTGTCCCCGCTGGAGGCCGCATCCATCTTCGCCCCTCTTCTTTCCGGGGGCCGCGGAGTCCGGCTCTGTGACTGTGCACATGCGCGTGGGAGCCGCCAGTCACAGTACTCACTAGTGAAAAAATGGCACAAAGGGGCATTTCTTCACAGCGCATGCGCCAGTGACATCATTGGCCCAGTACAGAGTAAATATCTCCTAAATGACTCATGTTTAGGAGATATTTACTGTACCTATAGGTAAGCCTTTGTAAAAGCTTACCTATAGGTACAAATTGAAAATGGAGGTATACAACCACTTTAAAGCCCCCTCATGGGGCCCCCTTCTGTCCCCAGGCACCATAGCAGCTGTGAGCGAGCATGACTTTTCAAGAATGCAGTTCAGCTTATTTTACCTATAGCAGACTTACATTTAGCGCTGTCTTCAGTTACCTACACAGATGCATTCCTGCAGCCTTTCATGAAATCAACACCGATCTGGACTGTCCCAAATACACACGAGGTATAGAAAACAGGTTTCTGGTTTACATAAGTGTAGCAGGCCCAGAGGTAATGTAAATATGTGGGTGGTACAGTCTGTATCTTCCACTTGCTGAATGTACAATAGCAAACAATGATTACAAACAAGATATTACTTAAGACTTAATTCAGAGGTAACAACACCATGCCAGGAACAAAAGTTTTATATGCAATAAGGTGAAGGCAATAAAAAACACATAAAAGAATGCTCCCCAGAGATTGAACATTTTATTTAACATTGTTATTAATGCAGCTTTATGTGTGTTAATAAATCCTTACATGTATTTTCTTTTTAATGCACTCTGAAAGCAACCAAATTTGACTTGATATCAGTCTCTTGCAGCCCCTTGTTCAGCAGAGCTCAGATTGGGAAAGTAACAGGTCAAGGAGCCAGTGAGCTGTGCTGCAGTGCATAAAGCTGAGAGGAGAGTCCAGTCACATGACCAGGTCTCCTCCATTCACAGAGTTCTCTCTACTGCTTAATGCATAAAGAACTCCATGAACTAATGCAGGCTCAATATCAGTATGCAAAATGCAGGTCAAAGACGTGAGAAATAATAGATATTATGGCTAGTGGATATTGATACCCACTCTTTGCCCCCTTTCTCTCTGATTGAAACTTGGTACAGAAATGGAGAGAGGAAGAGCTAAGATCAAGAACACAGGGACATGACAAACTAGCAGCAGAAAAGTTCAAAACTAATCTTGGACAGTTATTATTTTACTTGGGTAGGAGTACGGTGTCCAGCAGACTGCAAATTTGATGGTGGTGGGTTGATTTCTTGTATCTGTTGCTGGAAGGAGCTTGTAAGAGAAGTTCAGTACGTGTTGGAACCGGAAAGCTATTACATAGTGTTGTGGAAAATTTTATAAATGTATGTTGTCAAATGTCCCCCAGTGTCGGTTTTGCTGTAATACGCTCATGTGAGTGTATTCGCACATACAGACGTTGGTGGAAGACCATTGGCTGTGAAAACCTTCCTGTGGACATGGCAGATCTGTTGCTCTTTTAGGGATGTTAGTTTACGCCTCATCAAGAGATTGGCCACCTCATGGCGACTGCACTAATGACTCCGAGCATACATGTCTGCGTACATGGGAACTATAGCATAACTATATGAAAATTATGGCTCACTGAGCCATAATTTTGTATGGTTTGCATTACTGGTAACAGTGCGAGTGTGCACACGGTCGTGTTCAAAGCCATGTGCTTGCCACATGGTTTTGCACACCACCGTCTGCACACATCACTACTGTATTTCTATTTAAATGTATACATGTCTTTGATTGGTTCTGTATTTAACTCTGTTGGAAGGGCTTCTGTATTCTCACATCATGTTACATCCTTATATGGTCATTTCCTCTGTATTGTTCATTTCCTGTGAGGTCATAAACTTTGTAGGAGGCGTTTGGCTGTTGGAGGCACACCCTCAAGTTGGGACTTCCTGTTGATATGTAAATAAAAGCAGACTCAGGGCTGAGGGAGGCAGTCATGCTGAGCTGAGAATGTAAGAAGGTTCTGATGTCTGTTTACTGGGGAATGGGGAACCAGAGGGGAGGCATACGATCAAAAGACGGAAATGGGTGCTTATTAGCACAGGAGATATGGCTGTGTGCCTAGCATACAGCCATCTTTCTACGACAATAGTTCCATAGTTACATAGTAGGTGAGGTTGAAAAAAGTCACAAGTCCATCAAGTCCAACCTATGTGTGTGATTATATGTCAGTATTACATTGTATATCCTTGTATGTTGTGGTCCTTCAGGTGCTTATCTAATAGTTTTTTTAAACTATCGATGCTCCCCGCTGAGACCACCGCCTGTGGAAGTGAATTCCACATCCTTGCCGCTCTTACAGTAAAGAACCCTCTACGTAGTTTAAGGTTAAACCTCTTTTCTTCTAATTTTAATGAATGGCCACGTGTCTTGTTAAACTCCCTTCCGCAAAAAAGTTTTATCCCTATTGTGGGGTCACCAGTACAGTATTTATAAATTAAAATCTCAAGCATCTCTTCTCCAGAGAGAATAAGTTCAGTGCTCACAAACTTTCCTCATAACTAATATCCTCCAGACCCTTTCTTAGCTTAGTTGCCCTTCTTTGTACTCGCTCCAATTCCAGCACATTCTTCCTGAGGACTGGTGCCCAGAACTGGACAGCAAACTCTAGGTGCGGCCAGACCAGAGTCTTGTAGAGCGGGAGAATTATTGTTTTATCTCTGGAGTTGATCCCCTTTTTAATGCATGCCAATATTCTGTTTGCTTTGTTAACAGCAGCTTGGCATTGCATGCCATTGCTGAGCCTATCATCTACTAGGACCCCCAGGTCTTTTTCCATCCTAGATTCCCCCAGAGATTCTCCCCCCAGTGTATAGATTGCATTCATATTTTTGCCACCCAAATGCATTATCTAAAATTTTTCAACATTAAACCTCATTTTCCATGTAGTATCATCCGCAAAAACAGAGATTGAACTGTTTACCCCATCCTCCAGGCCGTTTATGAACGAATTAAATAGGATAGGTCCCAGCACAGAACCCTGGGGCACCCCACTACCCACCTCTGACCATTCCGAGTACTCCCCATTTATCACCACCCTCTGAACTCGCCCTTGTAGCCAGTTTTCAATACATGTACTCACCCTATGGACGGTCCATGCCAACTGACCTTATTTTGTACAGTAAACGTTTATGGGGAACTGTGTCAAATGCTTTTGCAAAATCCAGATACACCACATCTAAGGGCCTTTCTTTATCTAGATGGCAACTCACCTCCTTATAGAAGCTTAATAGATTGGTTTGGCAAGAACGATTCTTCATGAATCCATGCTGATTACTGCTAATGATAGTGTTACTAAAATCGTGTATATAGTCCCTTATCATCCCCTCCAAGAGCTCATCATTGATGTTAGGCTAACTGGTCTGTAATTTCCAGGGATGTATTTTGGGCCCTTTTTAAATATTGGTGCTACATTGGCTTTTCTCCATTCAGCTGGTACCATTCCAGTCAGTAGACTGTCAGTAAAAATAAGTGATAACAAATCAAGGAAACAAGTACCATGCAACTATCTCAAAAAAATAAGAGAATCTTGAAGTATGTAGTTATTTCTGCGCTACCATGTAAAAGAAGGGCAAAGAATGTTGAACTGCTGCAAGCACCATATATAGGTCAAACTCAGCCCATACAGCAATAGAGATAACATATGTAAGTTATAAGTTGGTGCTGCGCTGCTCTTTAAAAAATAGAAAAAACTATGCTGCTAAAGATAGCAGTACAAAAGTAAATAAAAACGTGAAAGGATATAAATATAAAAAATCAGAAACAATATAAGAATATGTACAATCAATATAGAGCGCTTCTATACCCAATAGGTGCAGTGTGATATACCACAATAATCAGTGATAGTAGCAAAGTGCAAAAAAAAATCACTCAATAATGACTTAAAGCCAGATGTCATAAATATCCAACTGGAATTGCACCATTTTGCACATTATTTTGATTAGCCACAAAAAGAGGATTTAATCGCATTGGACTACATTCCCATTCCTATGATATATTTTGAACACTGTTGTTTTTGCTTGAATTTTCACGAGTTCTACAGTGGACTTTTTTCTGGTTATATGTTTACTATACACTGTATTTGCATTTTTTGCACATATTGATTGCTCTCTGCACATTTAATTCATTGATTGCTGTTTTTTGCACAATGCTTTTTGCCTATTTGCATGATCCATTGAGGTTTTTAGTGATTGTATATTGATTTTATTGATTCCAGTTAGATATTTATCACATCTGGCTTTAAGTCTTTATTGAGTGATTTTTTTTGCACTTTGCTGCTATTATTGTGGTATATCACACTGCACCTATTGGGTATAGAAGCGCTCTATATTGATTGTAAATATTCTTATATTGTTTCTGATTTTTTTATATTTATATCATTTCACGTTTTTATTTACTTTTGTACTGCCACCTTTAGCAGCATGGTTTTTTCTATTTTTTAAAGAGCAACGCAGCACCAACTTTTATATAAGAGGATCTTATTAGCTGGTTCCCTCATTTAACACGAATCAATAAAAAGAAAAAAATGCAGCGTTGCCCTACACTTCATCTATAGAATTGTACAAATGGACTTATAAGTGCAATGGTAAAACCTATAAATGAATATCCAGTGAAAATCAACCAATGCATTACAATATAGTAGTGATGGTGTCACCCCCTCTGCAAAAATATGTTGAGAAATTGCAGAGCTTCAATGTGCAAATAATGGTGAAATCACTTACATACAATAATAATAACAGAGATGCAAATCAACCAGTGTGTTAGAACATAAAGTTCTACACTTCCTTTATACAATTCTACAAATGGACTTATAAGTGTAATGGTAAAATCTATAAATGAATATTCAGTGCAAATCAAAGAACATATTCCAATATAGTAGTGATGGTGTCACCCCCTCTGGCCAGGCCAGCACATACTGAACACCATTGAAGAAACCTCCACTTGCTGGCCACATCCACTTTTTGGCCATGCCCACAGGTATGCGGTAGCAGCGGCGCGCTTTGCACGCCAGATTAGCACCCTCACTTTTACCTCGAGCACCACCATAGCACCACACCAAAATAAATTGTCTGGATTGGATTAGAATTTTCCCTCCAAGTTTTTTTCTCTTCTCTTATCTTCCTAACATTTGGTAGTCATAAATTCTAAGAAGTATTTTTTTTTATCTCATGGACAAAATGTGAGAAATAATGTATATATCATACAATCATTTCATAAACACTTACCACATACACTGTATATACACTGCACATATAATTTGAGGAAAATATGCTCATAAAATAGTATACCATTTTCCAAAAAAAAGAAAATATGTCCCCGGAATTTCATTAAAAAAATACGGTCACCTTAGGGTAGGGTAGGGGGCGCGTGCCCGCCAGCCCGGCTGTGCTGTGATTCGTCACAGCACATGCTGATCACCGGGTGCCGGCCAATGACTGTTCCAATCTTCCCCAAACATAGCTCTGTGAGTGTTAACAGCACAGAGCTGTGTTCAGTGACAGGGGATCTTGTTGCTTTTTCATTCCCTGCTAAGCAGGGAATGAAAACAACTAGATCCCTAGTAAAAGCAGCACACAGTAAACACAAACACTTATTAGGCACATATTTAAGTCCTTGATAGGGATGGGCGAACAGTTCGGCCTGAGCATAAGTTCAGGCCGAACTTTGGTTGTTCGGATGCGGTGTTCGGGGCAAATTCGAAAGCCGCCGAAACACCGTTAAAGTCTATTGGACACTAACATGGAAAATCAAAAGTGCTCATTTTAAAGGCTTATATACAAGTTATTGTCATAAAAAGTGTTTGGGGACCAGGGTCCTGCCCCAGGGGACATGTATCAATGCAAAACATTTTTTAAAAACAGACTTTTTTTCAGGAGCAGTGATTTTTTTAATACTTAAAGTGAAACAATAAAAATTAAATATCCTTTAAATATTGTGCCTGGGGGGTGTCTATAGTATGCTTGTACCCAGTTACCATTTAACACAGGGGAGGAGGCCAGGATCTGGGATTCACCTTGTTAAAGGGGGCCTCCAGATTCCAAAAAGCCCCCCCGCCCGCAGACCCCCACAACCACCGGTTGGTTTGTGAGGATGAGGACTTGTCTCCATCAACATGGGGACAAGGTGCTTTGGGGGGCTATGAAGCACCCTCCTCATGTTGGGGGCATGTGGCCTGGTACAGTTCAGGAGGGGGGCGCTCTCTCATTACAAACAAGAAACACATGGTCACACTGGACAAAGACACACAAAAATCCACTTTGGATGGCCAAAATGCAAAACAATTACAGCAAACAGACAAAACATTCATCAAACCACAGTCGGTATGGGTATATAAATAGTACATAGTTTGCTAGCTCTTACAAATTCCCAGTCGGGAACGCTTGTTTGGCATTCCCACATTTCGGAATTTACTATAACATGGGGCTAAAATGAAATGAGAGTAAAATTGTGACTAGTTTTCAGTCTGGGCATGCTCAGTTCTAAAAACAGGGAGAAATGTATCTCTTCTCAGACTTTCAAGCATATTTCTGCTTTCACAACAATATTTAAAAAAAAATTAAAAAGCAGATCATCTCCAAACAATGTACCACATGTTTAGGCTAAGTTCACTTTTTTTTTTCTAATTTCCAGCTCCCCTATGTACCAATATAGCATATTATATACTTTATACTATAGACACCACCCAGGCAGGATATTTAAAGGAATATTTAATTTTTATTGTTTCACTTAAAGCATTATTAAAGTCACTGCTCCCGAAAAAGTGGACGTTTTTAAAACTTTTTTTTTGCATTGATACATGTCCCCTGGGGCTTGGGTCCCCCAAACACTTTTTTTGACAATAACTTGCATATAAGCCTTTAAAATTAGCACTTTTGATTTTTCATGTTCATGTCCCATAGAGTTTAACGGTGTTCGCGTGTTTGTCCAACTTTTTTGCCTGTTCGCAAGTTCTGGTGTGAACCGAACCGGGTGGGGGGTGTTTGGCTCACCCTTAGTGCTAATGAGATCAGCTGGTCAACTCCGTCCTGTGTCATAACCTTTCACACTGGGGCGGCGTGGGCGCCGGCGGTAAAACTGCGCTATTTTTAGCGCCGCTTTACCGTCGTTTTAGTGGCGGTATTCGGCCGCTAGCGGGGGTGGTTTTACCCCCCTGCTAGCGGCCGAGAAAGGGTTAAAACCACCACAAAGCGCTGCTACACAATCGCTTGGCCGGCGGTTTAGCCGCGCTGCCCCATTCATTTCAATGGGCAGGAGTGGTGAAGGAGCGGTATACACACCGTTTCTTCACCGCTCCAAAGATGCTGCTAGCAGGACTCCTGCCAGCGCATCGCTCCAGTGTGAAAGCCCTCGGGCTTTCACACTGGAGTGTGAGGAGCAGCTCTTTCAGGGCACTTTGCAGGCACTTTTTTTAGCGCTGTAGCGCCTGCAAAGTGCGCTAGTGTGAAAGGGGTCTTAAGTCTGTTAGGACGTCAGACAGAAGCAATAGATACGTTTGGAATCATGGATGTAGGACAGTAAGGTATGTATCTGTAGATTTTATGGAAAGCTTTGATATTTTTGCAAAAAAAAGTACATGAATGCTATAATGGTGCATAGGGGAGCTGGGATTTAGGAAAAAAAAAAAAGTGAACTTAGCCTTTAAGCTCTAAACATTAGTTCCATGTGCAATTCCTGTGCTTCTACCACGACTACTGATTTAGTCGGTCACTGATTTATGTGACCTATAGTGAATTTGATTTTGCGACTATTTATTCCCCTTGTGCTATAGTGAATACCTATTCCCACTAGATTTAGTCTTTTTCTATGGATTTTAGTCATTTGTGACCATTTGTTCTCCCATTTGTCGACTAAATGCTATAGTAAATAAACCCCTCATGCCGCGTACACACAAGCGGAATGTCCGACAGAAAAAGTCAGACGGTAGCTTTTCGTCGTATATTCCGTTCGTGTGTATGCCCCATCAGACTTTTTACATCGAAAATTCTGACTAACCTAAAAAGAGAACATTTTCAAAATTTTTCAGACAGAACCAATTCCTATCGGGAAAACCGATCGTCTGTATGCTGTTTCGACGTACCAAAAACTCTGCTCTGAAGTACGAGACGGAAGCTATTGGCTACTGGTTATTGAACTTCCGTTTTCTAGTCCCGTCGTACGTGTTGTACGTCACCGCGTTCTGGACGGTGGGAATTTGGTGTGACCATGTGTATGCAAGACAGCTTGAGCAGAATTCCGTCGGAACTCCGTTGGAAAAACCTTAATTTTTAAGGTTAATTCCGACGGGAAAACCGGTCGTGTGTACAGGGCATTAGTGTCAGATTGTCTGCCGCACTATTGCAGTCCCGTTATAGGTCGCTGATTGCCGCCATTACTAGTATAAAAACTAAAACAAAAATTCCTGTATATATCCTATAGTTTGTAGAGACTATAACTGTCATGCAAACCAATAATATACACTTATTGGGATTTTTATTTACCAAAGACATGTAGCAGAAGAGATTTTTAAGAGATTTTACTTTTTTAATTTCAGAATAGAAAGTAAAAAATATTCCAAAAGAAAGCTCTAGTTGTGTGAAAATGGCAAAAAATGGCCTGGTCAAGAAGGGGATAAAACCTTCTGGAATTTAAGTGGTTAAAGAAATAATATATTGTGAAAAAATTATACACTATGCTGTACCATAACATGTTACTGAAAGTTCCATTGGCAAAATGTATTTTTATTAATAAGATAATAAGTTTTAGAAGCCAATAAATCAATACAAATAATATGTATAATTGTACATGCGTCAAATAGTTTCCAAGTAATAACAAGTAACAAAGACGATATGTACATATTACTGCTACATGCTGTAACCTAGTACAAAAAAAAAAAATTCTACTTCCAACATCCTGACAAATTAACCACTTCCTGCCAGCAGGGCGTATATGGACATCCTCCAGTTTCAGTGGTTTTACTGGAATGATACAAACAAGCTACCAAATGAGCTAAATGAGAACAGGTAAACAGTAGTGCTAAAGGCAAAGAATTACCAGTAAAGACATTTGAGTAACACACCAAAAAGTGATAATGTGCATAATATATTAAAGTCCATAAATCACACTTGATAGTGTAAAATCTATGGGTTTATGCAGTGGGTAATATAGGAGAAATAAGACTCCAAATAGTGTGATATCGTAAAACACTCGGATCGTCACTTCCAGTGGTGGGTGAACGTCACTTTCGGTTGTCGTACAGCCACGTCCCTCGACGTGGCTGTACGGCAACTGGAAGTGACGTTCACGCACCACCGGAAGTGATGATCCAAGTGTTTTAAACTATCAGATCAGGGGAGGAAAAACGTATTCCTTATGTCCGCCGTGACGGGGTATCTCTGGCATCTCCAGCATATGAATGCGATTTTACCATACCTGTTTGTTAGTATATTACCATCGGGCTATTTTTTTAATAAATGCTTTGTTTAATTTGATGATATCACACTATTTGGAGTCTTATTTCTCCTATATTACCCGCTGGGGAATGTGTACTGACGGAATTCATCTGAACCCTGTGGTGGTTAATTGCCTGATTGCCAAAACACAAGAGTTTGAGGCAAATCTTTTTGGTGAGTTTACATCCAAACTGGGGAGAGGAGACACGTTTTGGTCACATGGTGTGATGTAGGATGAAGTTATCGACTGTCGACCCATAGATTTGACCCTATCAAGTGTGATTTATGGACTTTACTATACTATGCACATTATCACTTTTTGGTGTGTTACTCAAATGTCTTTGCTGGTAATTCTTTACCGTTAGCGCTACTGTTTACCTGTTTTCATTTATATTTGCTAGCTTGTTTGCATACTTTATCATCTGAAATTGTAATTAATGTGCCCGGTGTCCTGAAAGAGACCAGGTGCAAGGATAGGGAGTGCAGCGGCAGTGTTAGGGGGAGCGGCGCCCGTGCACCCATAATGCACGGGTCACCACTGTACATAGGTGTGAACCAAGACTTATGAGTCTTTTACTTTTATGTGTATCCCTGCTAAGTCTCTTGCAGGTGTTGGGTTCTAGCCACAGCAAAAGGTGACATCCCAGCTTCACTGACTCACACTTGAGAAACACAGATCAAATAATAAGGACCTACAAACCACAGACAGCTTCATGTATAAACGTGAGGGGTATTTTAAATCAGATTTCCAATACAGGAAGCTGCTGTAGATGCAGTAACAGTTGAATAAAATTTGACAAGTCCACAAAACATCACAAAACATCACTACTCTCAGAAAATAATCTGCAATGACTTTTTTTCTAAACATCCCTGTAATGGATGTAATCAATTTGTTTTAACAAAACAAAAGTGGATTTTTATTTCAAGTTTTTCACTAATTTCTTTTTTTTGTTTTTCCATGTGGGTCAACCATGATTGTAGATTGGCTTGGCTTTGTCCTAGCTGCGAGGTATAGCACAGATCTTATGGGGTAAGGGGGCATTGGTGAACCCCAGTGCAGGGGTCAGGTCCAACTTAGCACCAGGAGGGGCCTGGAAGGTGAAGTTTTGCAGCAGTGTGGTAAAAAACAGGAACAACTCCATCTTCGCCAGGTTTTCTCCAGCACAGCTTCTTTTACCTGGTGAAGGACAGGAAAACATTAAAACTTAACCCAAAGAGGAGTTCCAGTCAAAAAAAAATAAATAAAAGTCAGCAGCTACAAATACTGCAGCTGCTGACTTTTAATTGGACACTTACCTGTCCCCGGGTCCAGCGATGCAGGGGATCGAAGCCCCGCTCGTCTCCCCCTCCATTCATTGGTGCCTGCATTGCAACTGTGGGCGCCGGGCTGTGGCTTCACAGCCTGGCACCCACTGCGCATGCACGAGCGGCGCCGAGTGCCGTGATTGGCCGCTCAGTCACCTGGGACCTGTAATGGGTCCCAGATGATTGACAGGAGGGAGGGAGCAGAGCTGAGCCCTTCCTGTGCCAAGGGGGAAGTGATGTCACCAGCCCAGGCACTGGAAGAGGCAGACTACGAGGGACCACCTAGCAACGGGCATTTAGAGGTGAGTAAAAAAAAAAAATATCCAAATTTTTTTTGTATTTTTTTTAGGATTTTTCATGTAGTTTTTTTTTTGGGTGGAACCCCACTTTAATACTAACACTTCTGAATGCTGTCAATGTGCAAGCTGCCAGTGTGATACAGCTGTGTGGAACAATGTGAGTCATGCTGCCCCCAAGTTCTCAAAAATAAGCAATTCCTGATTAAAATAATGCAGATGAGATCTGTGATGGGAGCTCACTGAGCTCCTCCAATAACAGTTTCAATGGTGAACGTAAAAAGGGTAAAAGCCTAAGAATGTCTGAAACAGAGCTCCTGATATCTAGTTACTGTGGAATGTGATGCTGATTGTCCAAAAACCTTAATGGAAGGTGTGCAAGTTGTGGAACCACCCTGTTCTAATTACATAATGCCATCCTATGATGTTAGGAAGTTTGAAAAGGTCTTAATCATTTGATTTACTTGGGCAAAGGTGCAAATTGAAGGTTCAGATCTGATGTAAAGGTTGTCAGATCAGGATAGTGATATTACATTACATTATGGTGTCCGTTTATGAAGCAGTGATCAGTGGTGATCCCGAGGATCACCGCTGATCACAGTCCATAAACAGTTTATGAAACAGTGATAATAGGGGGAGAACATGTTTGAACTTGTTCTCCCGCCGATTATCTCTACACACGGAGAATCCCCATGAATGACACAGTAACGGCCAGTTTATGAAGCGGTGATCTCAGCGCTTCACTGGCGATCTGAGTCAGAATTCACACTCCCAGGTTCACCAGCTCAGAGGTGGTGAATCGGGGAGTGAAGAGGAAATCTGGGGGGATCTGAGGGGGAAGGAGGAAGATTTTTAACTTCCTTATGCCTCGTTCAGACCCCCCAACACTGTAAGCATGTCCCCATGTCATATTTATGTGTATACATATTTATACATATATACATATAATGTGTATATGTATATATATATCATGTGTGTGTATATACATGTATATATAGTGTGTGTGTGTGTATACATATATGTGTAATGTAGGGGGACACATTATTTTATTAACATTAATCCACGCCGTTGAGCGGTGATAATTTATCACTGCTTGATAAACTGACATCTGGTACTGTAATCTCGTAAAGTCTCACGAGATTCCAGTATCAGGGGCCGTTCTCCACTATTTGAAGCATTTGTAGATCTCTTCACTCCTCCAAAGGTGAAGAGATCTACACCGCTTCATAAACTGCACACAGAGGAGAAGATTCTTCACTGTGAATGCCAGAGAATGAAGCAGTGAATAGATTTCACTGCTTCATAAACGGACACCTATATGTGGAAGACAGATGGTGGTGAAGGCCCCACACCTGTTTAGAGATGGCTGTTCCAGTTTGACCCAGATGGCCTATTCCAGGCGTCTGGAAAACCAGCTATCCTCTTTGTCTCTACAATTGGATTAAGGTGTTTGTGCTGCCTGTGTGGATATAAATTTTGGAATATGTTCCTAAAGCCCCGTACACACGGACAGAATGTCAGGAGATATTTGTCCGTAAAAAAAAAAAACTTCAGACATTCAGCCCATGTGTATGTTGTTCGGCCACCTTCTGTCGGACATGCATGCTGGAACGCCAGCAGCTGACCGACTCCCGATCAGCACTCTCAGCCAATGGCAGAAAGTGCTGATTGTTCTGGTGGGGGGCCGTCCCCCTGTCATAACATAACAGCTCAGCAAGGGAGATCGCTGGACTAATCTCGCATGGTTAGTACAGTGTCTCCGACCGGAGTGGACAGTTTTTTTTTGTGCAACCCGCGGGGTTGCATAAAAAAAAAAACTGTAGTGTGTCCCTGGTTTAACTCTCATTAGTGCTAAAGATGTGGCCTGAATAAGCTAGAAAACTTCTTCATCACTACAGAACAAGTCCAGTTGCATGCGACTATTACTATCTACTTTACAGGGATACTTTTCACCAAAATGGGAATGTCTTGAAATACTATGAGCCTTCTCTGATGGCTCATAGTGAATATATCTTACGGATTACTGACATGACACAACATCATCAATCACCTACTCCCAAGAATATTACCTAGTGAGAAAGGTATAAATGCCTCGTTCTTCTTTAAATTTCCCCTTGAATCGAGGAAATGTTCAGGATAAAACTCATCTGGTTTTTCAAAGTAAGCTTTATCTCTAAGAACAGAGGTCAGCAATGGGATGATAGTGGTCCCCTGTGAAAAAAAACACAATAATATAATTTATAAGTGTTTGTGCTTTAGTATAAGTATGATGCAAAATACAGTATTTCTTATGGAAAACCATTTTATGTGTTTTTCATATTTTGGGTATGGCAGGGAATGGTTAAATACCTCTCAAGTATTTTTGTCCTGACTTTGTTCTTTTGGGAAGATTTCCTTTCAATTCCTGCAGTATCTTCACAGCAGGAAGTGAATGAAAAACTTCCCAACTCTCCAAACAGAAAACAGTAGAGGGACAATAACCCATTGGGGCTCTCTGTCACTGGAAGTGGCCTCATTGGGATAATTCCTATCTACACTTCTTAAGGTGGCAGCTGAAATATTCAGAATTTTCCATGCATCTTTGTCTATGTAACAATGGCCATCAAGACAAGTGGAAAATATGAATCTCCTCAGCAAACAGAAATGGCAATAAATTCCTTATTAAAGTTCTAAAACTCTATCCATCAGAGAGAAGTGGTTGACGGTGTGTTTAGAGGTTTTATGGTTAAACGGTATGGTCCTTTTTGGTCTGTTAAAAATATCATTTAGAGTGGTTTGTTATATTGTTAGTTGATAACTTCCTGTATTCTCTATCTTTGCTGACTATTATCTCTAAGGACTAGTAATGAGGTGAACTGCCCTAGGGGTTTTCAGGCAAGGATCTTGGCAGAATCTGTTACTTGCCCAGATATTGCCCCCTCTCCTATGTGAATGACTATGGATGGGCCAAACACACCCCTCCCCCCCAGTTCTAACCTGATCTGCGAACCCCCATTGAGGTCTGTGGGAGCCGAACATGAGAAATCAAAAGTGACAATTTTGAAAGATTAATTACGCAAGTCATGTGCCCCAAAGCACCCACCCCCCATGTTGGGGGCATGTGGTCTGGTATGTTTTGGGGGGTGCAGGCTGCAGTCCAGATACTTTTTTACCTATAGCATACTAGTTGTTCTGCCCCACCTTCTTGTTTTTTTTATGTCATGTATAGAACTGCTTGTTGTTATTATTTGTAATATGCTGACATCTAGTGGTGCTTTTGGGCCATTGCAACTTGTTTATTAATGAAATGTTGGTTCCTCCCTCTGTTCACCGCTTCCTGTTTAGTTAGTTTAGTCCTAGCTAGGCCCTCCCCTCTTCTTCCATATTTCCTTAGTCATTGTTATGTATTCACAGTGAAAGGGCTCACGAAAGTCATTGTCTTCTTGAACTTCCAAAGACTGGAAAAACCGTACTTTATTAAAAGCGTAACTCCAATTTTGTTGGGGAAAAAAAACATTCCCCTTTGGGTGATCTATGTACATTGCAAGGATTATAACAACCTTTGTTGCAGATTCCTACCTTTTGTTATTCTGAGGAAATTCATGTGTGTTTGTGTCTCTGTACTGAGTGGATATAATGAGAGTGGTTTCATAATTAACTGTCAAGTGTGCAGCTGCAGGGCACTAATGAGGAAACCATATTGCAATGCATTCTCAGGAAAATTACAGTGGCTGCAGATGGAAAAGGAAAGGTAATTTTTAATAACATTCAATAACAATATGATTAGTGTCACAATTATATGTGCTATATTATTTTTTCTTTATTTGCTCTTTTTTTCCCCCAGGAAAGTGGAGTTACCCTTTAAAGAAGAAATGGAGACAAATTCTGCAATGCGTGGCACCACATCCAAATATGTGAACAAAAACAAGGTAGAAACTGAAAAGCTTTTAAGGCTGCCATTATAATCCCAGTAGGGAAAGAGAGTTACGCAAAAGGTAAAAATAAAATATCAACATTTATTTAAATATCATCATAAAAACATGTTACAAAAATAAATGCATGGGTGTGCCATAGTATGTACATTCTCCCATATATGAACGATATGGCTGGACAAGGAAACCTGTGCAGGTGGACTTTGGAATATTGAGTATGCTGTCATAACAGTAGTCTTCTATCTGAAGGCCAGCTGACGGGATCACAATGCCAGCACCAATGGATCATTACGGGTTTTGCTAATAGCTTCCTTAGGAGATCCTAGTCATTGTAAGGTATTCACAGAGAATGGGCTCAGGAAAGTCATTGTCTTCTTACACTTCAAAAGACTGGAAAAACATACACTGTACTGCAATTAGCTGAAGTAAAATTGCATTGAATTCAACTTCTGTGTATAGAATAGTTAAAGTGGTTCTAAAGGCTGAAGGTTTTTTAACTTCATGCATTCTATGTTTGAAGGTA
The DNA here is from genome assembly GCA_037952925.1 of Lithobates clamitans. Taxonomy (NCBI): domain Eukaryota; kingdom Metazoa; phylum Chordata; class Amphibia; order Anura; family Ranidae; genus Lithobates; species Lithobates clamitans. The sequence continues at coordinate 714,686 of JBBGZY010000167.1, read as the reverse complement.
AAAAACCTTCTGTGTGCTGCTCCCCCCCAATACTCACCTGAGCCCCCTCTCGATTCAGCGTTGTGCACGAGAGCCTCAGCTGTCCCAGGAAAGCAGCAGAAGCCATTGGATCCCACTGCTGCCAATAACAGCAAGTGAACCAATGAGCAGAGAGTGGGGGCAGGGCTGAGCCGTGGCTCTATGTATCTTATGGACGCATAGAGCAGGGACAAGCGGCTTCCTATTAGGGGCACTGGTCAAGGGAGAGGAGCTAGGAGTGCCGGCGGGGAGACCCGAGTAGAGGAGGTTTGGGGCTGCTCTGTACAAAACCACTGCACAGAGCAGGTAAGTATAACATGTTTGTTATTAAAAAAAAAAGCTGAACCTTTACTACCACTTTAAACTGTGTGTGGATGGTGTCAAGTGAGCAGGTGATCATTAAACATGCACTGACGAAAATATATATTTTTTGTTCCATTTGTTTCGTTCGTTTTGTTCCTTAACAGCCAAATTTGAAAGGAAATTCCAATACCTATAATTTATTAGTTAGTAATAGTTAAGTTATTATTTAGTTTTTTAGTTTTTCGGGTTTTCGGATTTTCCAATTTTGAATATTCGGAAAAATGTGTTAACCTGGTTTTCCTTAATTCGGATATTTCCGAATTAACAAATGTGTCGAAATTTGTTAAAAAACAAATCTGGTACGAAACCAACTGCACATGTCTAGTGATCAAGCTGTCTGGACAGACTTGCTCTAGGGAGGTATGTCAATGCATATAGCGACCTTGGGCACAGAACACTAGTCCTTGGATGTGATGGCCATATTCATTTTCTTATTCTCATTATATTCATCTGGTGATCCTGCCAGTAACACATTTTCTATCCTATTGGGACAACATCCGTATACTCTACTGCATCTATGGAAGAGCATCCTATTGATCCTGCCAGAAATCTAGTGGAGGATTCCAGTCTGGAGGAGTGGGCATTTCTATGCAGACTGGATTTGCATTCAGGCTACATTAAATGACACCCACATGTAATACTGAGCCTCCATGATTAAAATAGCTGAAATCCAAAAATCAGACATGTCCAAAGTCCGGCCCGTGGGCCAATTGAGGCCCACGTTCTGGTTTCAAACGGCCCCACTGGTAATTTGGATATATATATCTTTTGTGGCCCCCAACGAATCCCAGAGCGCCTCGGGGGCCACAAAAGATATATACCCGTATTAATCGGTGCTTTAAAGGGGACAGGGAGGGGGCGGGGTGAGTGTCGACAGATTACATACAGGAGAATCTCCTGTTTACTCGGTGGCCTCTGTAATAGGAAGTCCCATCTCCTGGGCTGGCATTGGACAACTGTTCTGTCTATCATAGGAAGCAGGACTTTGTATTAAAGAGGCCACCAAGTAAACAGGAGATTCTTCTGTATGTAATATGTCGGCGCTCGTCCAGCCCCCTCCCTGTCCCCTCCGGGGCTGCAGATGGACATGGATCAGGCTGCACTGATGGCAATAGTGAGGCTGCATTCATACGACACAAAGCAATCTCCTGCACTCGGGAGCCCGGTCAACTGATTAAGTGGCGCAGCCAACCCCCTTAGCAAAGTCAATGGAATGTTGCAGGTCTTGCTGCCATCCTCAGAATAATGGGTTTCCTTAGAACTGAAACATACAAAGAGAACAGGAGGGCATACCGACCTTGTGCATTACCAAAGATAAAATTTATTCATAAACTATAACAAGAAATATACTCACAAATGAGCTTTAAAACAGGCTTATCAATACTCTGACAGTTGCGCGCAGTATCTCTAGACGCCTACAACCTGGACCAGATATTTGGAGGAACCAGATGGCATCACAAATGGCTTACGCATTACGAGGGCGAACCCTCTTCCTCAGAGCCACAGCGATGGTGGCTCTGAGGAAGAGGGTTCGCCCTTGTAGGCGTCTAGAGATACTACTCGCAACTGCTGGAGTATTGCGAGTATATTTTTGTTATATTTTATGAATACATTTTATCTTTGGTAATGCACAAGGTCGGTGCACCCTCCTGTTCTCTTTTTATGAGGTTGCATTCATGGCACTGGTGAGGCTGCAGATGGGCACTGACCCTTAATTTGCTTCACTGTTCTCTTTTTATGAGGTTGCATTCATGGCACTGGTGAGGCTGCATCCATAGCACTGGTGAGGCCTGCAGATGGGCACTGACCCTTAATTTGCTTCACTGTTCTTTATTTAAAATTGAAGTCTTTTCCTGAAACTTCCCTCTTAAAGTGAAGGTGCGTGTTACACGCCGATAAATACGGTATATCCAAGTAACACGCCCAAGCTCATCCTTAGTCCTGAGCGGTGCTTGGGGATATATACTGTATATATATATATATATATATATATATATATATATATATATATATATACACATATATATATATATATACACACACACACACACACAAATAACACGCCCAAGCTCATCTCTTCACCACACACAGCCACAAAGGCAAGAGAAGTCTTGTTAGGCAGTGTATTAATTCTCGGACAAACACATTTAGACCGAATTTTAATGGTTCAAAGAATGTCAGGCAAAATGGTTGGTCTTCACGCATGTTCACTTCATCAAAACTGGCCCTCTTTGAAAAAAGTTTGGACTCTTCTGCAATAAATGAAAAGGACAAGCCAGGGACAGTAAGGAGGGCTAGATGATGCTGAATGTCCTTGTTTGATCACAATTTGGCTAACAGTTTAGACTTGTTGTGTCCTTGACCTTTTATTTGATATTAATCCTACACAGTTCTCTGCCTGCCTCCCCTGTATCCAAGCTATGCCAACTGCCTTTGGATCTGACCTGCTTACACAGCCACAACCTGGCATGCTGCTGCTTAATGTCTTTATCTATAGTGGGGTACTAAAAAGGGCCTCCAATCCCTGTTCCTGGACACAAGGTCCCATGCCTTTTTGATACATACTGCATCTTACACTCACCTTTGGAATGTTGTACCCTCTAAATGTGACATCTTTAGCAGTTGCATGTGGGAGATTCAGGGGTACAATATCAGCAAACCTCTGGATTTCATGAATGACGGCATCGGTATACGGCATCTGCTTCCTGTGCTCAATTTTGGGTTCAGCCGATCCAATCACTCTGTCAATTTCATTTTGAACTTTTTCTGTCCGAAAAAAAACGAACACATGTCAGCCTGATGTATGTTTAGCAAATAACACAACTGCATACATTTAAAAGAAAAAAAAAGAAAAAGTATAGCAATATCACCATTTGGTACTGTTACTGTGACCCACAAGGTGCACCAAAAATCAGTAAGATACATATGAAGGAGGACAATAAAACATCTTGTTTGCAAACTGTGCAGTGCAAAGCAAGAGGATCCATCCTGCCTGCACCCTGTTTTTTCCCCAGCTCAATGCCTAGTGCCAAGGTAGGGAAGAGCCATTTTTTTACAGTTCTGAAATTCTGTAATTTTTTTGAGTATTCTGAGTTTAAATTTTTTTTTTTTTTTTTTTTACTAAATTTTGAATCTGAAAGTCAAAATTCTGAGTTTGAAAGTCAGAATTCTGAGATTAAAAGTCAGAATTCTTATTTTCAAATTCAAAATTCTGAGATTGAAAGTCAGAATTGTGAGTTTAAATATTTTTTTATTTTTTTACAGAATTCTGAGAATAGAAGTCAGAATTCTGAGATTAAAAGTCAGAATTCTGAGTTTCAAAGTCAGAATTCTGAGTTTCAAAGTCAGAATTCTGAGATTAACCACTTAAGCCCCGGACCATTTGGCTGGCCAAAGACCAGAGCACTTTTTGCGTTTCGGCACTGCGTCACTTTAATTGACAATTGCGCGGTCGTGCGACGTGGCTTTCTTTTGGTGTTAATTGATCACGTCTGCGGTTTTTATTTTTTGCGCTATAAACAAAAAATAGTGACAATTTTGAAAATAAGCTATATTTTTTACTTTTTGCTATAGTAAATATCCCTAAAAAATACGTATTCTTCTACATATTTTTGGTAAAATAAAAAATCACAATAAACGTTTATTGATTGGTTTGCACAAAAGTTATAGCGTCTACAAAAGAGGGGATAGTTTTATGGCATTTTTATTAATATTTTTACTAGTAATGGCGGTGATCAGTGATTTGTGACTGCGACATTATAGCGGACAGATCGGACACTTTTGGCGCTATTTTGGGACCATTCACATTTATACAGCGATCAGTGCGATTAAAAATGCACTGATTACTGTGTAAATGTGACTGGTAGTGAAGGGGTTAACCATTAGGTGGCGCTGTAGGGGTTAAGTGTGTCCTAGGGAGTGATTCTAACTGTGGTGGGATGGGCTATGTGTGACATGACACTGATCACCACTCCCGATTACAGGGAGCTGTGATCAGTGTCACTAGGCAGAACGGGGAAATGCTTGTTTACATTAGCATTTCCCAGTTCTTTCTCTCCATGAGACGATCGCGGGTATCCCCACGGACATCGAGTCCATGTGACCCACGATCACGCTTACGGAGCTCCCGACGCGAGTGCGCTGCAATGTACAGGTACATTAATCTGCTTGTACTTGCCCTTCTGCCGCAGGATATCTGCGTGAGGTGGTCGGGAAGCGGTTAAAAGTCAGAATTCTGAGATTAAAAGTCAAAATTCTGAGATTCAAAGTCAGAATTCTGAGTTTCAAAGTCAGAATTCTGGGTTTCAAAGTAAGAATTCTGAGATTCAAAGTCAGAATTCTGTGTTTATAAATAGAGTAGTCTCTATTAGTAGGGATGAGCTTCGTGTTCGAGTCGAACCCATGTTCGACTCGAACATCGGCTGTTCGCCCGTTCGCCGAATTGCGAACGATATGGGCCGTTCGCGCCAAATTCGTGTGGCGCGTCACGGCCCATAATTCACTGCGGCATCGCAGTGCATTGCTTGCTGATGATTGGCCAAGCATGCACTATGACCCGCATGCTTGGCCAATCACAGCGCCGCCTGAACAGAGAGCCATAATTGGCCAAAGCCAAGGAGGCTTTGGCCAATTATGGCTCAGGGGATTTAGTACACGCCCCACACTATATAAGGCCGCCTGCACGGCGGCCCTGTGTAGTGTGTGTTCCGGCGTTCATTGAGAGAGAGAGACAGACAGTGTCATTTGATTTGAGTTAGATAGATTAGGCAGAACAGTCAGTCAGTTAGCTGCACTTACAGTGTATTGTGTATATATATGCATCCCAGGTGTTGCATATATATATATATACACTGTATTCAGTTTAGCTAGATCCGTTCCTGTTATCTTCTAGACTATTTACATTTAGTGCAGTGCGTCCTGCTCACAGTGTTCAGCTAGATCCGTTCCTGTTATCTTCTAGACTATTTACATTTAGTGCAGTGCGTCCTGCTCACAGTGTTCAGCTAGATCCGTTCCTGTTATCTTCCTACTGACAGGCAGGCTTGTCTGGTTACAGTATATAAAGCTACCTGAAGAAAATTACTGGTGTTCTATTTGATCCTATTAGTACCACGGTCAGGCTGCTAGACTATTTACATTTAGTACAGTGCGTCCTGCTCACAGTGTTTAGCTAGATCCGTTCCTGTTATCTTCCTACTGACAGGCAGGCTTGTCTGGTTACAGTATATAAAGCTACCTGAAGAAAATTACTGGTGTTCTGTTTGATCCTATTAGTACCACGGTCAGGCAGCTAGACTATTTACATTTAGTACAGTGCGTCCTGCTCACAGTGTTCAGCTAGATCCGTTCCTGTTATCTTCCTACTGACAGGCAGGCTTGTCTGGTTACAGTATATAAAGCTACCTGAAGAAAATTACTGGTGTTCTATTTGATCCTGTTAGTACCACGGTCAGGCAGCTAGACTATTTACATTTAGTACAGTGCGTCCTGCTCACAGTGTTCAGCTAGATCCGTTCCTGTTATCTTCCTACTGACAGGCAGGCTTGTCTGGTTACAATATATAAAGCTACCTGAAGAAAATTACTGGTGTTCTATTTGATCCTATTAGTACCACGGTCAGGCAGCTAGACTATTTACATTTAGTACAGTGCGTCCTGCTCACAGTGTTCAGCTAGATCCGTTCCTGTTATCTTCCTACTGACAGGCAGGCTTGTCTGGTTACAGTATATAAAGCTACCTGAAGAAAATTACTGGTGTTCTATTTGATCCTATTAGTACCACGGTCAGGCAGCTAGACTATTTACATTTAGTACAGTGCGTCCTGCTCACAGTGTTCAGCTAGATCCGTTCCTGTTATCTTCCTACTGACAGGCAGGCTTGTCTGGTTACAGTATATAAAGCTACCTGAAGAAAATTACTGGTGTTCTATTTGATCCTATTAGTACCACGGTCAGGCAGCTAGACTATTTACATTTAGTACAGTGCGTCCTGCTCACAGTGTTCAGCTAGATCCGTTCCTGTTATCTTCCTACTGACAGGCAGGCTTGTCTGGTTACAGTATATAAAGCTACCTGAAGAAAATTACTGGTGTTCTATTTGATCCTATTAGTACCACGGTCAGGCAGCTAGACTATTTACATTTAGTACAGTGCGTCCTGCTCACAGTGTTCAGCTAGATCCGTTCCTGTTATCTTCCTACTGACAGGCAGGCTTGTCTGGTTACAGTATATAAAGCTACCTGAAGAAAATTACTGGTGTTCTATTTGATCCTATTAGTACCACGGTCAGGCAGCTAAACTATTTACATTTAGTACAGTGCGTCCTGCTCACAGTGTTCAGCTAGATCAGTTCCTGTTATCTTCCTACTGACAGGCAGGCTTGTCTGGTTACAGTATATAAAGCTACCTGAAGAAAATTACTGGTGTTCTATTTGATCCTATTAGTACCACGGTCAGGCAGCTAGACTATTTACATTTAGTACAGTGCGTCCTGCTCACAGTGTTCAGCTAGATCCGTTCCTGTTATCTTCCTACTGACAGGCAGGCTTGTCTGGTTACAGTATATAAAGCTACCTGAAGAAAATTACTGGTGTTCTATCCCAGCTTAGTGCAGCTACAGGCCATTAGTATGTCTGGAAGGCCAAGAAGGAGAGGCAGACAGTCACAAGCCAATAAGAGAGGGCAAGCAGGCTCTGTGTCTAGTGCTGGTCGTGGAGACGGTGCATCCTCATCAGCACGTGGCCATGGGACACGCTTGGCCTTTTTTTCGGCAGCTGGCCGTGTTGAGCCGCAACATGCGGAAGACTTGATCGAGTGGATGACCAAGCCGTCCTCATCCTCCTTATCCTCTCTCACCCATGCCCAGGGTGCTTTGTCTGGCAAAGCAGCGGCCTCTTCCCTCAGCTCAATGTCATCAGTGACTCCTTCCCTAGCTCCACCATGTCCTCATGAGGATTCCCTCGAACTGTTTGACCACAGTGTTGGGTACATGCTCCAGGAGGATGCCCAGCGTTTGGAAGGCTCTGATGATGATACTGAGCTCGATGAAGGCAGTAACATGAGCACGGACAGAGGGGGTGCCCAAGAAGGACAGCAATCTGGCAGTCATGCTCCCCCTGCTGCAGCATACTGCCAGGTTTGCTCCAGTGATGAGGAGGGAGGGGATGATGAGGTCACTGACTCAACGTGGGTGCCTGATAGGAGAGAGGAGGAGGAGGAGGAGGAGGAGGCGGCACATCACCAACGAGGCAGGATGCCCTCCAGGGGCCAGCCTAAGGGCAGCACATTGACTGCATCACACCCCAAAGCTCCACATGTGCAGGGCGCTGCAGTCTCTGCGCGTTATTCAAAAAGTTTTTTGGTGTGGGCCTTTTTTGAGACGAGTGCATCAGATCGCACCGCTGCTATTTGCAACATATGTCTCAAGCGTATCTCACGTGGCCAAAACATCTCCCGCTTGGGTACCACATGCTTGACCAGACATATGTTGACCTGCCATGCAGTTCGTTGGCAAGCGTATCTAAAAGACCCACACCAAAGAACAAAGAGGATCTCTCCTTGCTCCTCATCAGCTGAGATTTCCAACCCCACTAGACCTCCAGTCCTCTCTGAGACCTGCAGTGAGAGGAATGGAGGTGTAGAATTAGGTGTGTCACAGCCAAGTACTTGTGGGCAATCTGCTTTTGGTACACCGACGTCAGATTGTACCAGGCAAATTTCCCTGCCCCAGCTGCTGCACCGCCGAAAGAAGTTTGCTCCCAGCCATCCACATGCCCAGCGGTTGAATGCTAGCTTGGCAAAATTGCTAGCACTTCAACTGCTGCCTTTTCAGTTGGTAGACTCTGCCCCCTTCCGTGAGTTTGTGGAATGTGCGGTTCCTCAGTGGCAGGTACCCAAACGCCACTTTTTCTCACGGAAGGCGATTCCGGCTCTCTACCGGCATGTGGAAGGCAATGTCCATGCCTCGCTGGACAGGGCGGTCAGCGGTAAGGTGCATATTACCGCTGACTCATGGTCCAGCAGGCATGGACAGGGACGTTACCTAAGTTTCATGGCACATTGGGTGACTCTGCTGGCAGCTGGGAAGGATGCAGGACAAGGTGCAGTAGTGTTGGAGGTTGTTCCGCCACCACGCCTCCAAAATGCTGATTGTGACACACTTCTCTCCTCCACCCCCTCCTCTTCTTCTTCCTCCATGGCCTCTTCCTCGGAACCGTAGTCGTTCAAGGGGCTACGCAAGTACGCAGGCCAAAAGATGCCATGCGGTGCTTGAGCTGGTGTGCTTGGGGGACAGGAGCCACACTGGGGCAGAGGTTCTGTCAGCTCTGCAGGGGCAGGTTCAGAGGTGGTTGATGCCACGCCAACTTAAGGCAGGAATGGTGGTTTGCGACAATGGCACCAACCTCCTCTCTGCCCTCCGACAGGGACAAATGACCCATGTGCCTGTTTGGCTCACGTCCTTAACTTGGTGGTGCAGTGGTTCTTGGGCAGGTACCCGGGCTTACAGGATGTCCTGAGGCAGGCCAGGAAAGTCTGTGTGCATTTCCGCCGGTCATATAATGCCAGTGCTCGGCTGACGGACCTCCAAAAGGAGTTTAACCTGCCCAAGAAACGCCTAATCTGTGACATGCCCACCAGGTGGAACTCAACGTTGGCCATGCTGCAGCGGCTGCACACGCAGCAGAGGGCCATCAATGAGTACCTTGGCACCAGGACAGGGTCAGGGGAGCTTGGTTTTTTTTCCCCACGCCAGTGGGCCATGATCAGGGATGCATGCACTGTCCTGTCACCATTCGAGGAGGCCACGAGGATGGTGAGCAGTGACAGTGCATGCATCAGTGACACTGTCCCCCTTGTCCACCTGTTGGAGCACACGCTGCGTGGAATAATGGACAGGGCACTTGAGGCAGAACAGAGGCAGGAAGAGGAGGACTTCCTTAGCTCTCAAGGCCCCCTTTATCCAGACAGTGTTCCTGCGTGCCCGCCGATCACACAGGAAGAGGACGAGGAGGAGGAGGAGGAGGAGGAAGATTGTGTCAGTATGGAGGTGGAGCCTGGCACTCAGCATCAGCAGCAGTCTTTAAGGGATCAGTCCCAAGAAACACATGGACTTGTACGTGGCTGGGAGGAGGTGGCTGCGGACGTTGTCGTCCTTAGTGACCCAGAGGACTCCGGACCGAATGCCTCAGCAAACCTACGCTGCATGGCCTCCCTGATCCTGCAAAGCCTGCGTAAGGATCCTCGTATTCGTGGTATCAAGGAGAAGGACCAATACTGGCTGGCAACCCTCCTTGATCCACGTTACAAGGGTAAGGTTGCGGACCTTATCTTGCCATCGCAGAGGGAGCAGAGGATGAAACATCTTCGGGAGGCCTTGCAGAAAGGTCTGTGCAATGCATTCCCAGAGACTGGGAGGTTACAAACTCCTGTTTCTGGACAACGTGTTGCTGAGGCTTCGGTCAGTCAAAGAAGGAGCAGTGGAGAAGGTGGCCGTCTGACCGATGCGTTCAGACAATTTTTTGGTCCGCAGCCCCAAGGTATGATCGGTTCCAGCAACCATCGCCAGCGTTTGTTTTACATGGTGCAGGAATAACTAGGGGCAAGATCAGACTTGGACACCTTTCCCACCGAAAATCCTCTGGGTTACTGGGTCTTGAGGATGGATCACTGGCCAGAGCTTGCACAGTATGCAATTGAACTACTGGCCTGTCCTGCATCCAGCGTTCTTTCGGAACGCACATTCAGTGCTGCTGGAGGCGTGGTAACCGATCACAGGGTGCGTCTGTCCACCGACTCGGTCGATCGGCTGACCTTCATAAAAATGAATCAGTCTTGGATCACCACCAGCTACCAAGCACCTGATGCTGATGTAACCGAATAATTTTTTTTGAAATCTCAGATCCCTTCAAAGACTGCCTATGCTGATGCTGAGTGACTATCCCTGAGTAATTATCCTCTTCCTCCTCAATCATCACGCTGATAGCTTGTAAGAACATTTTTGGTTCTGGGCGCCACCACCAGTGCCTAAGGCACAATTTTCCAGCCCCTGTTTAACAGGGGCGTGTAATTACAATTTTTGATGTAATACTTTGCAGCAGGGCTCGTTCCTGCATTCCAACTAGAGTGTCTGTGAGGGGTTGCAGTGTTGCGGCACCAGCACCAGTGCCTAAGGCCCAATTTTTCTGCCCCTGTCTAACAGGGGCGTGTATTTACAATTTTTGATGCAATACTTTGCAGCAGGGCTCGTTCCTGCGTTCCAACTAGAGTGTCTGTGAGGGGTTGCAGTGTTGTGGCACCAGCACCAGTGCCTAAGGCCCAATTTTTCTGCCCCTGTCTAATAGGGGCGTGTAATTACAATTTTTGATGCAATACTTTGCAGCAGGGCTTGTTCCTGCGTTCCAACTAGAGTGTCTGTGAGGGGTTGCAGTGTTGTGGCACCACAGCACCAGTGCCTAAGGCCTAATTTTTCAGCTCCTGTTCAACAGGGGCATGTAATTACAATTCTTGATCTAATATTTCACAGCAGGGCCCTGTGAGGGCTTACAGTGTTGTGGCCACAGCAACACCTAAGGCCCAAATTTTTGCTGAGTATATAGGGCAGGACCCTACTTTCAAACATCTAACTTACAAATGACTCCTACTTGCAAACGGAAGGAGACAACAGGAAGTGAGATGAAATCTACCCCATAGGAAGGGAAATTCTCTCCTGTAAGAGTTAATATGGGAAAACAATTTCTCCTTTCCACTGATGCTTTCCAATCCTTGTTCCACAAAAAACCCAAATTTTCAAAAAACATTTTTCATTGGGACAAAAAGTGAGGTGAAATCTTCTGAAGAGGAGGAAAGACAGCAAAACAAATGTCACAGGGGTGATAACCCTTCCCTATGTTTTCCAAAAAGCTTAAAAGATTTTTTGGCTGGAGCTAAATGCGTTAAAAATGTACCCGTTTAAAATTACAAAGAGATTCTACTTAACAACAAACCTACAGTCCCTGTCTTGTTTGCACCGCCTGTATACTGCTGTTCAGAGTATATAGGGCCTTTCCCTATTTTAATTTGGGTGCGGGGTTCCCCTTAATATCCATACAAGACCCAAAGGGCCTGGTAATGGACTGGGGGGTACCCATGCCGTTTGCCTCACTGATTTTCATCCATATTGCCATGACCCGACATGACATTAAACCCGCAAGCAGTTTTAAATGAGATTTTTTCCTTTAAAAATGACATTTGGTGCAGGGACTGTTCTAAACACGGGAAACACGCGTCACTTTACAGGCATACTATAGACACCCCCCAGGTACGATATTTAAAGGAATATTTCACTTTTTTTTTTTTTTACTTTAAGCATCATTAAAATCACTGCTCCCGAAAAAACGGCCGTTTTTAAAAGTTTTTTTTGCATTGATACATGTCCCCTGGGGTAGGACCCGGGTCCCCAAACCCTTTTTAGGACAATACCATGCAAATTAGCCTTTAAAATGAGCACTTTTGATTTCGAACGTTCGAGTCCCATAGACGTCAATGGGGTTCTAACGTTCGTGCAAACTTTCGGTCCGTTCGCAGGTTCTGGTGCGAACCGAACCGGGGGGGTGTTCGGCTCATCCCTATCTATTAGGAGGATTTTAGGTTCAATGAGCAATAATGTAGTACCCACAGACCATCATTCTGCAGACATACATGTCTTCTGCTCTATATATGGATAAGTAAATCTATCTTAGTTACAGCACGCAGTATAGGGAAGCAGGCAGTGCTGGGTTCTCTGGCTCCTCTACTGTATTAATAATTCCTCGGTTTGCTGTCTTATCCTCCATCTCTGTCATCTGCTCCAACATAGAGAGCCATGCTGAAAACGTGGCCAGCACAGCTCTGCATCCCAACTTGTAGGAAACTTGTAGCTTGCTCCCTACTGGTGGCTTGCATGTGGATTTTGTGAACACAAGTGTAATTTTGAACTAAAGTGGAGCGTTAATAACTAGTAGTTGTGCTTCTGACTGCTTCTGCTTGCAAGTGTTTTGGGGGTTTTTTTTGTGTTGTTTTTTTTTTCCTCCTTTATTTGATATGTTTGATAGAAGTTTTTTTTTTTTTTCCTCACACTTTTTAAGCAGCATTTTTTTTCTCTTCCTGCTAATTAAGGGGGGTGGTTAATTGTTCCCAGGTGTATAAAAGTATCTTTAAAAACTCCCCTAGGAGCTTGCTCCCTACTGGTGGCTTGCATGTGGATTTTGTGAACACAAGTGGAATTTTGATCTAAAGTGGAGAGGTAATAACCAGGAGTTAAAACAAGAGTCTTCTAACCCGTAAGTGACATCTTAAATTTCCTTTAAGTAGCTGTATTGTAACTGGGAAATGAGTGCTAGCAGGGTTGAAGGTTTTGCTCAGTGCACAGTGTGCCACATGTATGCAAAATTGGTGCAACAGCTCCAGGATGTCTACCGCTGTGACAGATGTGAGCAGGTTGTCCTTCTGGAAGCTCGCATTAGAGATCTGGAGGAGCAAGTTAAAACACTGGGCAGAAAGGACAACCTTGAAAGGGGTCCTCTGCTCGCTGAGCAGGTGGTCAGTAGGGTTGATGTGGAGGGTGGAGGGGCAAGTCAGGATTATCAGATAGGAAGATGGGTTAATGTAGTTAGAGGGAGTGGAAGGGGCTCACAGAAAAGGAAGGCCAGTCCTGTATTTGTAAAACAAATTTGCTGAGTTGGGTGAAGATGTGGAGGTGGCAAACACAGTGGTGGCAGCCCTAGATGTCACTGCTACCCCTAACAGCTGGGAGAGCAGCCCATCTAGTAGAGGTGGTGAGGGGAGTGCAGGTAGGCCTAGACAGCTGGTGGTTATAGGGGATTCTATAATCAGAAGGACTGATAGAATAATTTGTCGCCAGGATCGCCTCAACCAAATGGTTTGCTGTCTCCCTGGTGCTAGGGTTCGGCATGTGGTGGACCGGGTGGGTAAATTACTGGGAGGGGCTGGGCATGACCAAGCTGTCTTGGTCCATGTTGGAACCAATGACAGTATACATGGAAGGTGGAGGCTCCTTAAGAATCAATTTAAAGAACTAGGCTGCAAGTTGAAGGGAAGGACCTCCAGGGTGATATTCTCTGAAATATTACCAGTGCCATGCGCAACACAGGAAATGCAGGGGGTGATTAGAGAGCTGAATGCATGGCTAAAGATCTGGTGTAGGGAGGAGGGATTTGGGTTTCTAGAGCACTGGGCTGACTTTTCATTGGGGTGCAACCTATATGCTAAAGATGGTTTGCACTTGAATGGAAGGGGGTCTGCTGTGCTGGGGGAGAGGTTCATGAGAAGGCTGGAGGAGTATTTAAACTAGGATTGAGGGGGGAGGGTGAACTAGAATTACATCGGGCAGACAGGTCAGTTAGGGGTCAGACATTAATGGAGGGTGGAATGGGGATAGATGGGGGAGGGTTATGGCAGGTGACAAGAAATGTTGCAAACAGCCGTTGGAAACTATAGTGCCATTTGTACTACTAAAATGATATGAAAAACACCAGAGCAAAATGTAATAATGCATTAAAGTGTTTGTACACCAATGCCAGAAGTCTGCCAAGCAAAATAGGTGAGTTGGAAGCTCTGGTGCATGAGCAGAGCCATGATGTAATCGGTATTGGTGAAACTTGGCTTCAATCCTCACATCACTGGGCAATTAATATTCCTGGATATGCACTCTTTCGGAGAGACAGGGTAAAAAGGAAAGGTGGTGGTGTCTGTCTCTATGTGAGAAGTGATCTCAAAGCAAGTGTGAAAGAGGACCTGGTTGATGGAGAGTGTGATGAGTCTGAAGCATCATGGATGGAACTGCATATAGATGGGCGTAGTTCAAAGTTAATCATTGGAGTTTGTTAAAGACCACCCAATGTTAACAAGGAGGTGTAGACTCAGCTCCTTGCACAGATGGAAAGGGCTGCAAGGGCTGGGACAGTGATAATAATGGGGGATTTTAACTACCCAGAAATTGACTGGAGTAAAGGCACTACTGGGACAGTTAAAGGGCAAAAATTTATAAACCTATTACAGGACAATTTTATGGTCCAGTTTATTGAGGCCCCAACTAGGAATGAAGCTCTGTTGGACCTGGTAATCTCAAACCATGCAGAGCTTATTACTAATGTCCAGATAAAGGAACAACTGGATAGCAGTGATCATTTCATTTATGTTAGCTGTAAAGAAATACATACGGGAAAGATAAAAACACCTAACTTCAAGAGAGCAAATATTCCAAGGATGAGGGCTGCTCTCCAGGATTTAGACTGGGAGGGAATATTTGCATTGATAAACACAGAACAGAAATGGGAATTCTTCAAAAAGACTGTTTGGGACCTCACTGCAAAGTATATTCCCATGGGCAATAAGTTTAAAAGGCTAAAAACAAAACCTATGTGGCTCACGTCCAAAGTTAAAGAAGCTATAAACAATAAGAAAAGAGCTTTTAAAAAATATAAAAATGATGGAACACTAGTGTCGTTTAGATGTTACAAAGAATTTAACAGAACATGTAAAAAGGAAATCAAGGATGCAAAAACTGAAAACGAACGACAGATTGCAAAAGATAGTAGGACAAACCCCAAAAAATATTTCAAATATATTAATAGTAAAAAGGCCAGGTCTGAGCATGTAGGCCCTTTACAAAATAATCTAGAGTGGGTGACTGGGGACAAAGAGAAGGCAAATTTATTAAATACTTTCTTCAGCTCTGTGTATACAAAGGGGCATGGGGGAGCTTATGTCCATAATGGGGGTGGTAGTGACACAGCCCCGAATGATCTACAATGGCTCAAACGTGATATGGTCCAGAATTATTTAGACAGAATAAAGGTGGATAAAGCACCTGGTCCCGATGGCATCCACCCACGGATCCTAAAAGAATTGAGCTCTGTAGTTTCAAAGCCATTGTATCTAAGTTTTAGGGACTCATTAATGACGGGAATAGTACCACTGGATTGGCGCAGGGCGAACGTGGTGCCTATATTTAAAAAGGGGTCAAAGTCTTTACCAAGTAACTATACACCTGTTAGTTTATCTTCTATAGTCGGGAAGACACTGGAGCGTTTAATAAAATGAGTTCTTGCTGGGAAAAAAACATTTTAAGCAACAGACAGCATGGATTCATGAAAGACAGAAGTTGTCAGACAAACCTGGTTTCTTTTTATGAAGCGGTAAGTAAAATCTTGCCGCCATTTTATTTACACAGCGCTGTTTTATCCATCTTTTCATGTGAGTGTATTTCCTTTTTTAAATAAATTGATACACATTTTATACGGAGTTACACTATGTAGCCTTCTTTTGCTTTTTCCTTATTCGTTACCATTTCCTTTCACTGTGGACATCACGCCTGAGGGACATATCGGTGTATAGACCATCTTAGGATTTTCCCACAGTCTCTACGGAAATCCATCAGTTGTCTTCCATTCAAGCTTGTTTGACTCAATCGACCGTACGCTCTTTTGGGTCCAAACGTTCCGGTAAGCCTCTCCATTATCGGTGGTGGTGTTCCTTTCATCAAAGATGTCACGTGCAAATAAATACACTTATGAAGCTATATTTGTATTGAGGACTATCACTTTTTTACAGGAGTTACACATCCACTGTGGACTTTCATTTTGTTTGATGCACCTTTTCTGCTGACATTTTGTTTTTTTTGAGTTTACTTTGATGATGTAATGGTCTTCTTAGGCTATTTTATTCATTCCGATATTAGCGCTACACCTATTTTGTTTTTTTGGGCTAACAATATGCATGTATTATACATGCTAGGGGGAGTACAACTGGGGGAATCCGTGGTGGAGAAGGATCTGGGGGTTTTGGTAGATCCTAAGCTCAATAATAGCATACAATGCCAAGCTGCGGTTAGGTATGGACTCTAGAGCGAGAGATATAATTTTGCCCCTGTTCAAATCATTAGTAAGACCTCATCTGGAATATGCAGTTCAGTTTTGCACACAAGTTCTCAAAAAGGATATCGGGGGAACTGGAGAAAGTGCAGAGAAGAACAACCAAACTGATAAGAGGCATGCTATGAGGAAAGATTAGAGGAACTGCATTTATTCACTCCTGAAAAGAGGAGAATAAGGGGGGATATGATCAACATGTTCAAATATATAAGGGGTCCATATAGTGAACTTGGTGTTGAGTTATTCTCTTTACGGTCAACCCAGAGGACACGGGGGCATTCTTTACGTCTAGAGGAAAAGAGATTTCATCTCCAAATATGCAAAGGTTTCTTCACAGTAAGAGCTGTGAAAATGTGGAATAGACTCCCACCAGAGGTGGTTCTGGCCAGCTCAGTAGATTGCTTTAAGAAAGGCCTGGATACTTTCCTAAATGTACATAATATAACTGGGTACTAACATTTATAGGTAAAGTTGATCCAGGGAAAATCTGATTGCCTCTTGGGGGATCAGGAAGGAATTTTTTCCCCTGCTGTAGCAAATTGGAGCATGCTCTGCTGGGGTTTTTTGCCTTCCTCTGGATCAACAGTGGGTATAAAATTGGGTATATTGGATTGTACGATATTTTTTAATTGATTTATTTATTGTTTTTAAGGTTGAACTGCATGGACTTGTGTCTTTTTTCAACCTGACTAACTATGAAACATTGCACTTTTGCCCCAAAATGAGGGAATTGTGAATGGCTAGAAGGCAGCTGGACAATGTGTGTCAATGGTCATAATAGATTTATCATAGCAATTACTTGTCTGGACTAATACAGTTGTTTCACAGACAATTAACCTCATATCAAACATAAAAAGTAGGGTTTAAAACCCATTCAGTGATAGCATAGTGGTTAGAGTAATCGGTTTATATTGTTGATGTTGTGAGTTCTAACCAAGGTCAGAGCATATTTTTTAGTATATATTATATTAAACATATTTTAAAATATGAGTTAGTGAGGGCTTAAATTAATTGTATTTTATTGTTATATCCAAATTGATGTCAAGGTATATTAACAAAGACATATTGATAAAATTGTTGTATATACTGACTACTATAAATTAGAGAGTAAGGATTTTTTTTTACAAATCTGTGTATATTAGGGTGATCAGGGTGATTAGGCTGACATGGGGGCAGTTCTCAATTTTTGTCCCTGGAAGTTGCATGATAACCATCATGCCTCACAACTTAGCC
This sequence comes from Lithobates clamitans, assembly GCA_037952925.1. Lineage (NCBI taxonomy): Eukaryota > Metazoa > Chordata > Amphibia > Anura > Ranidae > Lithobates > Lithobates clamitans. The sequence goes on along the minus strand of JBBGZY010000167.1, from coordinate 697,165 downwards.
CTGGACTCTGCTCTATAAGGTAATCTGTGCATGTGTACTACAATGTACATGCACACGCCAATATCTCCCCTTCACTGGTTGGCTGGCTGCCTACCTATCCACTATTGGCCAGCACTGTGCTACAGGGGAAGTAGGCCTGGGACAAGTGGAGGGCAAAAGAGACATGTGTCCTGGGCGTCGAATGGAGGGGCTAGAATTTGGTCAGTCATCCTGCTCTTCACTCACAGGAATGATTTTGTCACCCATTAGAAGGCACAATGTGCGATTGCTGCTGAAGGGAGGAGTCTGCTTCCTCCTCCATCTAACCAGCTGTGGGGAGAAGACAGTGGGTGCTCAGTCTCAGCACAGCACCGCTAGGGAGTGACATAGAGCACAGAGCACTGCCCTTGTTTCATCAGATTTGGCGACCCGTCAGAATATGTCACGGAAGGGACCTTCCGTCACCGCCACACCCCGCACTCCTCCACAGTAAGAGTACTCTGAGAAGGGGGAAAGAGGACATCTTGTTACACCCACCGGAGTTTTGCATTTTACACTTATTTTTAACAGTACAGTGAGTTTTTTTATAGTGAAATACAGTACTTAGAACTCCGTCTGACTGGTTAGATGTTGAATTTTAAAAGCAGCAAAAAGCCTGCTGATCTCACAGGTTTGGAATCTGACAGAAGATTGCTGCTTATAAAATGAAACATCTAAACATTCAGACAGAGTAATTCAGCTGAATTTACAGCTTCCTGAATCACTTATACAAGTAAGCTGGCAGCACAAAAAAAATATAAACAAACTATTGACTGCTATAGTTGCTGTGAGTTTGTCTATATACCACAATAGTTGCAGTGGCAGCAGTGAAAGTTAAGGTGACCTTGTTACAAGAGTAGTATGGGACTGCCATTGATGGCCATCTTTAAAAAAAAAAAAGGTTGTTGGCTGTATGTGCCAGGCATCAATTTTCTATGTTACAGACCTGGAACATGCATGCTTTAAATGAATCCTAGGAAAGTGTCATATTTATCTCAAAATTAGTTTCAGGTTATTAACTCAGGAAGCCAAGGCTCAAAGTCATTTTAAAAGAAATTGTTAGCGGTGACTGCTTCTATGATTTTTGAAGACAAGCTTTCTTTAAAACACAGGGTTGTGAAAGCAGGGGTAAAGCATGTAAATAGCAATGCCACTAGAGAGGAAAAGAAACAAACAAACACATATTGTAATTTGGCATATCTTGATTTCTTTTTCTTACTTTGTATTTCTGGGTTTTTGATCATTAGTAGGAGACCCCATCGCAGAGTGGTGGATGTCGTCTCCATTCCAGCAACAAAAAGGTCACTCACCAGCATGCCTAAGTTGTCATTGTGGAAGTACAAAGTAGATTCTGGCTTCCCCTACACATAAAAAATGGGGGATGAAAAATACATTAAAAGAAAGTCAACATTTCATCACATCTCACTGTTATAGTCAGGGCTATAGTTACCATAAAGCCCTCCTTGGCCAGTGCCTAGATTGGCAGGATTAGAGGGGACATCAAAAAGCCTCAACACTTAAAAATTACATATTATAATGACTTTTCCTATTTACATGTGCACTTGTAGACATTTGTGGTTAAATTCAGGAAAATTATTTGAAGGGAAAGATGTGCAGAGGATGATGAAAGGAGTCAAAAGACTCATTCGAGTTATGTAAAGTTAAGAGGTTAATAGTAGAAAATATCAAGATTACATTTTCTGCAAAAATAAAAAGCATGTTAAAACAGAAACTATGAGTGTTCATATCATGCTTAGTTGAAGAATGACCCAGGTCCCACTTGTTAGTAAAAAAGCTGCCTGACACACAACTGTCACAGTTCCAAGCACACCGATAAACACAGGGTCAGTCTAGAAAAGGGGTCTTCAATCTTCCTAAGCAAAGGGCCAATTTACCGTCCTTCAGACTTTTGGGGGCTCAACCATGGCCAGTGGAAGTAGAAAATGCCCCAGCATCAATGCCCCTTCATAGGTTTTAATTGGAGGAATAGTGCCCCATTGTTTTCTATGAATGAGAAGAATAGTGTTCCATCATTGATGTCAATTATTGGAATAATGCCCCACGGGCCAGATAAAGGCAAGTGAAGGACCATATCTGGTCCCAGGGCCACAGTTTGGAGACCACTGGTCTAGGGGATGTCCTTTTGTGGATTTATTGAAGAAAACTTGAACAGGAGGGAAATAAGGGTGTCAGATATTCAAAACATTAGAATAAATTAACAGGAAGACAAAGTTTAGACAAAACTCTTCTTGTAACAGCCTTTGCTGGAGGTAAGAGGAAATGGCTAGCTAATTTGGAACTCTAGTAGTCCTTGCCCTTACAGCAACTTCTGGCAATTTCTTTCCCAAGCTCAAGTATACCTGGGATCCACAATAAAAGTCTTACGTACAAAGTCCAAAGACAGCTGTCTGCAACTCAGCCTCAATGCAACACTCTCAAAACAGGAAGAATAGGATCCTAATCCAGACTGACCTCCACAGGTGATACCCTACAGCAAATGTCTCTTATTCCGGTGACCTTCTGATTACCTTAATATATCGTCTCTCCAGCCACCATCTGGATACCTCCCCATAGGGATTGGCTGAGGTCAGATAAATATTCATAACTTCAGTGTCTGACTTTTGTAGCTATTTATGAAAGGTTTTCCCAGAGGCAGGCAGGAGAAATCAACCACCAAGCTTAAGGAAACCTGACCAGACCAAAAAAAACTGTTTGCTACTCCACTGAGTACAGCAGAGCCAAATCTAAACTTAGCCTGACTAGGGTAGGAAGCTACAGGAAAAATCATTTACATGTAAAATGTTTACATTGCAATTAGTTATCATCTTGTGGCTGAAATGATTGTTTTCCTACAGTGACTATCAAAAATAAACTTTTAAGGCCAAAGATTTATATATGCCCATTATCTAAGAAAACAATTACTCAGCACAATGCCCCATGCTGAGGTTGCATTTAAAAATATCCCTACTGAGAACTGGTGGTCAGCACTTGTGTAGGCCACTAGCTCTGTTTCCGTGCTGTGCAGTCAGATACAACCAATAATCATGGTTCTCAGTCATGTGATCACTATTATACCTCATAGAGAAATCATAAAAGTGATAAAAGAAACAGTTAATAGTAATTGACAAAACCGGACTTGTACCTCTTGCTGTTTTGCCAGAAACACATCGATAAGGTTCCTTTGGTCATTTATGTCCAGTGTTTTCTTCTGTTTAGTAAATACCTCCCTTATAAAAGCTTGCATGACTTCAATGTTTTGAAAGACTTTTTGATGGCTGCCAGGGAATAAGCCTATCAGTCTTGGAAACATGTTATAAAGCTTAAGGGAAGAAAAAAAAACATTTTATCTTAAAATGCAACTCATGTAATTGTATAGTACTACCAATTATTATCTTTAAAGTGTATGTAAACCCTCATATATATCCAGTAAATTGAACAGCCTCAGATGATACACAGACATGAAACAAATCTCTCTACATAAGTTTTACATGCATATCTGCTGTCTTCAGCTTTATATATTCTTTAGAAAGTGTACATCGTAGGGGGGGGGGCGTGGGAACCGGGCTTCAAGATGGATGCTTAGCATAGGAGCTCCGCTCATCCGCCGGAGTTAATCCACTGCCATCCAAGCCCACAGGCACATCCATGGCTCTAAACACAGCCATCAGACCGCTGCACACCTCAGGGATGCCAAGGCACAGAAAGAACCCATAGCAGCTGCACAAACTTCTTCATGGCAGCACCGTGCGGGCTACAACAAAATTGCGGCGGCGCCTGAGAACAACGGCCTAATAGCAAGGCCACGGCGCATAACAGCAGCCACGGGATGCCTTTCAGCTCATCCTCCCAAACCAAACTGCATAGCGAGTTTTCCTCTGGGACGTCCAGCCCTCCCACGAGGAGTCCAGCAAAATTGAAGCCAACGAGGGACTCACCAGCTAGGCCACAACCTGAACAAGAGATGGAGGTAAGCAGGCCACAAAACCCTGACACAGCCCAAGATGCACAGGATGGAGACTTCCCTACATCAGACAGATCCATATCTGACACAATGCTGAAAGATATGCTACTGTCCCTGCGATCCTCCTTACAAACAGATATGATCAGAGGAATCAATGAGTGCACAAGGGAGGTACAAGCCATAGGTCACAGGGTGGACCATGTTGAAAAGAAGATGGAACACAGCACAGGGTGAGGACATAACATGGCTGAAAGACAAGATCGCAGACCCAGAGGACAGATCTAGAAGAAATAATATCAAACTAAGGGGTATCCCAGAGTCTGTCCCACCAAATCAGCTCCTCCAGTATGCCCACACCCTGTTCTCCACCTTGGTACAATGGCTGACAGCACAGGACTTAACAGTGGACAGAATTCACAGGGTTCCTAAACCCTCCTTTCTCCCGGAGGAGACTCCAAAGGGTTGTCCTTTTAAGGGTTCATTATTACCATGTAAAGGAACAAATCCTATAAGCATCACAAAGACAAGACAACATCCCTCCACCATACGCCACTATAAGGCTACTCCCTGATCTCTCAAAGCATACACTACAATGCCGCCGCAACTTGGAAACCATTACTAAAGCATTAAGGAACCACAAAGTCCTCCACAAGTGGAAATATCCCACTACACTATCCATCACACACACAACAGGACCACAATGTCAGTAACAACACTGGAGGAAGGGATCACAGCCTTACGACAGTGGGGCATACTCCCTGACCAAATCTCATACCAATCATTCCCAGCAAGACCACATCCAGTTCAAAATGAGTGGCAAGTGGCATCACACAAGTGCTCTAACAAGAAAAACAATGGTGGAAGCTCGTAAGTAAACAACACAGCTAACCAAGATCATCTCCAGTTTTAGAAGCTAACAGTTCTTATCTCCTTTTTTCCCTCCAAATACCAACACAGATGTATCTGCCCAAGGATCAGTTGTAAGATCCATTTCTTATGTTTTCTACTTTCTTAGGACCATGTGATAATATACTTTTTCTTTTTTAATACATCTGCAGAAATGTCAACAATTCTGTGTTTTTCGGTCAATATGGGGTGCTGTGTGTATATTACAGTTTTTCTCCATTGTTTCGGCTCATTTCTTGAAACAGATATGACATTCTCAAAACAACATGGACAAATCTCCAAACCACTTGGCAATTGTTCACAACTGAATTGAATTTCTCATTCATTTCATCAAAATTGCAAATGTCTCAGTACATGTCTCAATGTCTTAGTACATCTTTCAAAGGATTAAGTACAAGTAGCCTACATTTAGCACAATTTCGAAGTGAATAGATCTTGTTGATCTAAACTGATTGTCAATTCTCAGTCTAATGGTTGTTCTCTCCAAAACGTGTCAGCGTCATTTCATTGTTTAAGTCATCACAAGCACAACAGTCTGTTCAATTGTCAAATTTATTCAGGAACATAATACAATGAATACCATATATGAATCTCTTGGAACATTTGATAAAATGATTACAGCAATTGACAGTCAGGTGCAACTAGAACTTGAAAGGAGGAGTTGGAGAGTTGGAGTTCATCTCAGATGACCAATCAAACAGTATGTTTAGTTACCTGACAGGTGCTGTCCATGATTGTAAATGCTGCCAAACATGTATATATAGAGCTTGACCATGCAGGACCAGTACAATTTCTGAACATGGAGGCACCTGGCCAAGTAAATGAACAAGGGAAACTGCCTGCTCGAGGAAGAGGAAGAAGAAGAGGAAGAGGAGTAAGGGTGAGTGGTGGTGGAATAGGGGGAAGAGGCCGAAGAGCACGAAGACACTATGCTGTCCCTGATGAAATTCAGGCCACAATTATAGATCATGTCATCAACCATGGCCTCACAATGGCGGAGGAAGGTCGCCGAGTGCAGCCTAACGTGCCTCGCTCTACAGTCTTCTCTATCATCCAAACCTTTTGCAGGGAAAACAGGTATGTAGTCAGTCAATGATGGAATTATATAATGTATAGGACAGAATACTGTGCATAGAGCAACAAATATGTTTATTTACTCATTTACGTATTCATTTAGTGTGTGTGATAGGCCTACAGTATTACAGTATCTTACCTCAGTGGGTTGTTACGTATGATGCTAACAATGACAAGAAAAAATTGTAGAAAATAAACTATGGAATAGTATGGAATAGTTTATTTTCTACAATATTGATGATACAGTTTACAGTAGTATTCCAGTCACTGTGCAGTGATGAATTGGAATTGTGGTAAAGTTACTGTAAGTAAAACAACAATACGATTACATTGGTAACTCATTCTGTACGGAATACATAAGGTATAAATTACGAATGGAGTGTTGTCCTTTGAATTCTATGTCTAGGATTGGACAACAACCTGGCACGGGTGGCCGAGGAAAACTTCTCAATGAACAACAAGAACAAATCTCAAGGATCATCCTCAGCATTCAGAATTTATAAAGAATGCAAAAAGAAATGTAAGGGTGCAATTAGGATGGCTAAGATAGAACATGAAAGACACATAGCGGAGGAGAGCAAAAAAAATCCCAAGAAATTCTTTAAGTATGTAAACAGTAAAAAAGGGAGGACAGACCATATTGGCCCCATAAAGAATGAGGAAGGACATCTGGTTACAAAGGATGGGGAGATGGCAAAGGTATTGAATTTATTCTTCTCCTCAGTCTTCACGAGTGAATCGGGGGGCTTCAGTAACCAAAACTGCAGTGTTTATCCTCATGACACAACACAGGAAGCACCTACATGGTTAACAGAGGACGGAATTAAAATTAGACTTGAGAAACTTAACATTAATAAATCACCGGGACCAGATGGCTTGCATCCGAGGGTACTTAGGGAACTCAGTCAGGTGATTGCCAGACCGTTGTTCCTAATTTTTACAGACAGTCTATTGACTGGAATGGTACCAGCTGATTGGAGAAAAGCCAATGTAGCAGCAATATTTAAAAAGGGTCCAAAAAACATCCCTGGGAATTACAGACCAGTTAGCCTAACATCAATAGTATGTAAACTCTTGGAGGGGATGATAAGGGACTATATACAAGATTTTAGTAATGAGAACGGTATCATTAGCAGTAATCAGCATGGATTCATGAAGAATCGTTCTTGCCAAACCAATCTATTAACCTTCTATGAGGAGGTGAGTTGCCATCTAGATAAAGGAAGGCCCGTAGACGTGGTATATCTGGATTTTGCAAAAGCATTTGACACAGTTCCCCATAAACGTTTACTGTACAAAATAAGGTGCGTTGGCATGGACCATAGGGTGAGTACATGGATTGAAAACTGGCTACAAGGGCGTGTTCAGAGGGTGGTGATAAATTTGCAGACGATACTAAGCTAAGCAGGGCAATAACTTCTCCGCAGGATGTGGAAATCTTGCAAAAAGACCTAAACAAATTAATGGGGTGGGCGACTACATGGCAAATGAGGTTCAATGTAGAAAAATGTAAAATAATGCATTTGGGTGGCAAAAATATGAATGCAATCTATACACTGGGGGGAGAACCTCTGGGGGAATCTAGGATGGAAAAGGATCTGGGGGTCCTAGTAGATGATAGGCTCAGCAATGGCATGCAATGCCAAGCTGCTGCTAATAAAGCAAACAGAATATTGGCATGCATTAAAAGGGGGATCAAATGCAGAGATAAAACGATAATTCTCCCGCTCTACAAGACTCTGGTCCGGCCGCACCTGGAGTATGCTGTCCAGTTCTGGGCACCAGTCCTCTGGAGGGACGTACTGGAAATGGAGCGAGTACAAAGAAGGGCAACAAAGCTAATAAAGGGTCTGGAGGATCTTAGTTATGAGGAAAGGTTGCGAGCACTGAACTTATTCTCTCTGGAGAAGAGACGCTTGAGAGGGGATATGATTTCAATTTACAAATACTGTACTGGTGACCCCACAATAGGGATAAAACTTTTTCGCAGAAGAGAGTTTAATAAGACTCATGGCCACTCATTACAATTAGAAGAAAAGAGGTTTAACCTTAAACTACGTAGAGGGTTCTTTACTGTAAGAGCGGCAAGGATGTGGTATTCCCTTCCACAGGCGGTGGTCTCAGCGGGGAGCATTGATAGCTTCAAGAAACTATTAGATAATCACCTGAATGACCGCAATATACAGGGATATGTAATGTAATACTGACACATAATCACACACATAGGTTGGACTTGATGGACTTGTGTCTTTTTTCAACCTCACCTACTATGTAACTATGTAACTATGTAACAAGAGATCTGTAACATGGTGTTTGCAAATAATGGCATCACATTGAGACAAATCCGCACTGCAAGACAATGTCATATTCCAAAATGTCAACTCTATAAGCATCTCCACAATAGCCTGCATATTGAAGAAGCATCAGATGACAATGAAGCAAATTTACAGGGTACCATTTGAGAGGAAATCTGACAGAGTGAAAGAGCTGCGGTACCAGTATGTACAAGTAAGTCAGTCACTGGTTGTCCACCAAGATAACCTTTTTACAAGTACAATAAGCAGTGGTTCCCGTAATGTATTGGTTTCAGTACCCACTTTACCTGATTTCTGAATCTAGGTAATCCAGGTATGAAAGTATTTGATTTACGTATCTGATTTATAAACATTTTGTCTAAAAACTGCAGCTTACTGTATGATGCAATTATCATTATAATCCTTATTTTCTTATTTTGAAGAATATAACATATAATACAGTAAGAAAAAGGGTCAAAGAGCTGCAATTACAGTAGTGCCTCCCATGTAAATCTATCTAATACTGTGGGTTTTACTGTAACATTTCAGTAAGTCTACTCATTGATAATTTTCCCTCTCCCCTTTCTGTCAAATACCCCCTGTAGTATCTCTGCATAGGGTACATGTACCCCAGGTTTGGAACCACTGGAATACTGACCAGTAATATATTGAACTTGTGTAGAACATAGAACATTCCTATGTAACTGTCTGTAACTGTAGTGTATGACTCTTCTGTATGACTGATTTGATGTTTTCTTTTTTTACTCTATTGTTGAGAATAATAGCATTGCAAGGAAACGAGACCTCTCACATACTCGTGTATGTGGATGAGGCTGACTTCAACCTGGCCAAGGGCCGAAGACGTGGCCGTAATTTTATTGGCCACCGGGCCACGGTGGATGTCCCAGGCCAGCGAGGGGGCAATATAACTATGTGTGCTGCCATTTCTGAGAATGGTGTGGCCACTCACATCCCCAGTCTTGGCCCATAGAATACACAGAAGCTCCTCATCTTCTTGGACCGCCTTCATTTGGATTTGATCCTTGAAAATAAGAGAGGTCTCATAGGGCCTCACCTACCACAATTTATAATTGTATGGGACTATGTGAATTTCCACAGTGGCCTGCTTATCAGGGCCTGGTTCACTGCTCTTCCAAGGATGGATATGGTGTGCTGCCATTTCTGAGAATGGTGTGGCCACTCACATCCCCAGTCTTGGCCCATAGAATACACAGAAGCTCCTCATCTTCTTGGACCGCCTTCATTTGGATTTGATCCTTGAAAATAAGAGAGGTCTCATAGGGCCTCACCTACCACAATATATAATTTTATGGGACTATGTGAATTTCCACGGTGGCCTGCTTATCAGGGCCTGGTTCACTGCTCATCCAAGGATGGATATGGTGTTCCTACCACCTTACTCTTCTTTCCTCAACCCTATTGAGGTGGAGAGTGTATGAGCATCGGGCTCAAGATCAGAGGTCCCTGCTCCATGCAATGGATGCTGCCTGTGAGGATATTACAGGAGATCAGTGAAGGGGATGGTTGCGACATGCACACCGTTTCTTCCCTCGTTGCATCGCATGGGAGGATATACCCTGCGATGTTGATGAGAATCTGTGGTCAGACAGACAGCAGCGTGTGGATGGGCAGGAGGGTGAGGACGGTGGCCAGTGAAGAGATGTTACAGTAGTTGTGCAACTTCAGCTTTATTTACAGCATTGTAGGCTAAATGTAATTTTCCTTGTTTTATGGGTTTATATTTCCGTATATTGTGCTGTATACATTTTCTTTTTACTCTGATGTATGGAAGTTACTTTGTGTGTGAATGATAATGGTTACAATACTGTAAAGTAATTTTTCCTTGGCAGTATGAGTGCAATGTGTGATGTCAAACCTTGGAGGCTACTCTTACCCTAAAATCTTTTTTTTTTTTTCAGTTTTATACACAATTGTATTCAGTTAGCTAGACAAAAACTGTACAGTAACCATTGTCAATGAAGGACTGGGCTAAGACTGAAAGGTGGACATGAGGGATATTTCAATGGTCCTCTGCCTTAGAGACAAAACATCTAAACATTTTGACTTGCAGTGCTTACACAATGCCAAAGGGACAAAGCATTTTGGGGGCACTGACTATTTGAATGAGAAGGAAATTTATTTTTGACACATGAGTGAACTGTTTTGGGAAAGATATGAGCTTTTGAAGGTGAACCATGGTGTTGTGCTGAACCATCCAGGTTATTTTGGCAAAAGCACCAAGAGAGTTGAGAACGTCTGGTCTGTTTCAAGAAATGAGCCAAAGCAATTGAGAAGAATCTTTGCCATTTTGGTAGCACTGACTCTTTATATGGGAAAGGAATATGGTTTTGAAGCATGAGTGAACAGTTTTGGGAGAGATGTGAGCTTTTGCACGTGAGTTAGTGTTGTGCTGCACTGTAAGACTGTTTTGCCAAATGAACTTAGAGTTTTGAGAATGTCATTTCTGTTTCAAGAAATGAGCCAAAACAATGGAGAAAAACTGTAATGAGGAAAAAAAAATAACTTAAATGATTTTAGCAAATGGCTACAATATAACAAAGAGTGAAAAATTTAAGGGGGTCTGAATACTTTCCGTCCCCACTGTATAATCACACACATAGGTTGGACTTGATGGACTTGTGTCTTTTTTTGACCTCACCTACTATGTAACTATGTAATTAACGCTCGGATCCTAAACAGCCCCGCTATAAGATTTTCCATGTGGAAAGAAGCCTGTAAGCAGAGGGCGGACATCCTCTGTGTGCAGGAAACTCACTTCTAACTTACCAAAACCCCGATCTACACACACAGGGACTACCTAAATGCATTTTTGGCTTGTACACCCAACCTCAAAAAAAAGGAGAGATGCGCCTAGCCAAAAAAAAACCCCTCTCCTTTCAACTCCAGGAAACCCTATTAGATGAAGGGGGCAGATACATCATCATAACTGGGGATTTAAACTTCAAACCGTATACACTGGTAACACTATATGCTCCATACGCTTTATCAGCAAAAAAAAAAACAACTTTGTGAAACACGGAAACCTCCTGGTATGCGGTGACTAACCTAACCTCGGATCCAAAGATGGACACCACTGCAAGCAAACTCAACGGCACAACATCCCTGCAGACATTACGTCAAACAGTGGAACTGTTTGATATGTGAAGATGCCTTCATGCTAATGAGAAGGACTACACCTTTTTCTCACATAGACACTGTTCATACTCCTTATTGACCTGTTTTTGGCAAACAAGTGGCTCTTGCAACAAGTACTAAATGTCCAAATATATGACATTACGTGGTTGGACCACGCTGCAATATCTATGTTGCTTAGAGAGCAGGGTTTCTCCTCTTTCTCCCCTATCTGGCGCTGCAACACTAAATTATTACAAGAACCCCAAACCTACACAAAAATCTCTCAGCATCTCCAGGAATTCTTCCTGACTAATGATAGATCAGTAACTGGCCCATATATCTTATGGATTGAACATAAGGCCATCATGAGGGGCATATTCATACAATTAGGGGCCAGAGAACAAAAACGCTACACGTTAAAACTTAACACATTGATATCTGAAATCCATACTATAGAAACTAAAAACAAAAAAAACACCTACAGCCACATTAACTAACACACTTTCCAAACTCAGAGAAAATATGAGAGAACATCTCTCACAACAAATATGACAAACATCTCAGACACCTGAAACTAAACTACTACTTTAACAGAGCAGGCAAATATTTAGCCAACAGACTGAAAGCAGCACGCACAAAGTCCAGAATAGCATACCTGAAACATCCCACCCAACACTACAAGATCACCAATCCACAAGACATAGCAAAACAATTTGCCAAATACTATGGAGCATTATACAGTATAACCTACACAAAGATACTTCCACACCACAACCAAATACAGAGAAAATACAAAAATTCCTACAAGGAAAAAAAACTTCCTTCTCTTTCCAAAACTGACCTAGCTGAGTTAAATGCCCCATTTACTACCATAGAAATAGAAACAGTTATAGACACACTACCTAATGGTAAATCACCATTAACCATTTTGTTGGAGAAACCAGACGGTATCTCCAACAAGAATTATAAAACATTTAAAAATATACTATCACCTTAATGAAATTTGAGAAAGATTCCAGACAGCCGCACTCCAAAAAATAGCCTTTATTCGTCAAAAGGAATCAAAAAACACATGCCACAGCAGAACAGACAGAAGAGTTGACGTGTTTCACACTACCAAACAGTGCTTAATCATAGCTAATAATCACAGAAAAGAATATCATATATATACGTTTGTCTTTCAACCAAGTGATCAAATAAGTGAATAATTGGATCCAATCAATAAACAAGCAAGTACTGTGAACACAATCAAAGACATGGATAACCTCTGTGATTAAGTGAAGTGCTCAATAAGTTGTTTTAACTAGATAAAGAAATATGAGTGAGAAACTGGGGGGGTTATTTACTAAAGGCAAATCCACTTTGCACTACAAGTGCACTGCAAGTGCACTTGGAAGTGCAGTCACTGTAAATCTGAGGGGTGGATCTGAAACGAGGGGAAGCTCTGCTGAGTTTATCATCCAATCGTGTGCAAGCTAAAATGGTGTTTTTGATTTTCCTTGCATGTCCCCCTCGGATTTACAGCAACTGCACTTTCAAGCGCAGTTGTAGTGCAAAGTGGATTTGCCTTTTGTAAATAACCCTCTATATATATATATAAACATATATGTACATATATGAACATTTAAACCCTGAATAAAGAGTTAATGTAAATAGAAAATGTGTGTTTTTATATATATATGATAAATGGTGTCACTTTATCAATACCTAATAAAACTAAATCTGTGCTAAAAGGGAAAAAAATTAAAAAATGGTTTTATTTTTTATTTCTTATATACACCTAGGTATAAATACTATAAATCTTTATATGTATGCTGAATGTAAATATTGTTCATATAAATGTTATGTTTATATTTATTAAATGTTTTCCAGCATGTACAGAAAGAATATATGGAATATGTGCAAATATGTAAAGAAAGGTATTATTTGTAGATGAAAAATAGACAATATGAAAATAAAGTGAATATTTGCATATAATAAGTACATGCTATGCATATAGCATCTCACTTTGGCTCATGTGAATCATATCATTACTTTAAAAAACACCTCTCATTTACGTAAATAGTGTAGTCCATGTAATAATAAAGATGCTCCTTATAAATGTGTCAATAGTGAAAAACAATATTAGAATGTGTTCATGGGCTAGTGAATCTAATAAGGCAAAGTTATATACATGAAAATAAGAACTAAACATCTGCTACCGTAGTATAAGTGTTTGGAAACAATGGGAGCCAAAAATAGGCTCCCATTACATGCAACCAAGCTATCGATGTCAGCATAAAGACCTAATCTTACTGTGTATGGCTGAATGAATAAATCATAAATGGGGGTTAACCTCGTCTCAACAACTCAGCACCATGTATGTAGTCAATCTTCATTCCAAAAAGAAGTCATTATTAAAATATATAAAAGAAAATGTATTACATTAAAACACATATTATCATAAAATCCATAAACCAATTAATAAGCACAAGATTTAGACACACTAATTGATTTATGGATTTTATGATAATATGTGTTTTAATGTAATAAATTTTGATATTGATAATATGTGTTTTAATGTAAGTAAGCCAACTTCAGACCAATATCCCTTTTGAACTCGGATATCAAAATATACATAAAATTACTGGCCAAAAGTCTAATAAATATCATTGTCTCCATTATTCAACGAGACCAGATGGGTTTTGTGAAGGGGAGATAAACCTCAGATGCCACTAGAAGAATTATAAACATTATTTATCGAGATAAGAAAACTCGAACGCCCTCTCTGCTGTTGTCTATATATGCAGAGAAGGCGTTCGACAGGGTCCCTTAGACCTACATGGAAATGGTGATAACCAAGTTTGGATTTCAAGGATCTATACTAAAGGCTATCCTAGCATTGTACTCCTGCCCATCAGGACAGGTGTATTCTTCAGGCTTTCTATCCTCACCCCTTAACATAACTAATGGCACCCGTCAGGGATGCCCCCTATCACCGACCTTCTTTAACCTAATAATAGAGACCCTGCCAGAAGCCATTAGGTCACATTCTTCAATCACAGGTTTCCAGTTTGATTCTAGCATACACACTATCAATTTGTTATGCGGATGACGTAATACTACTATTAAGCAATGCGCTTACTTCTCTAGAACAGGCCCACAAATCTTAACAGATTTCGGGGATGTCTCATACTACAAAGTAAATTTTGCCAAATCTTAAACCTTAAACCTGGGCTTACCAACACCCATCCAAAACATATTACAAACAAAGCTCACATACACATGTAATAAAAAAGGAATCACATTCACAAATACAACCTCCCCACTTGCTGAGGCAAGTATAAAACTGCTAACGACCAAACTGGAATCCCAATTAAAGGAAACGTCAAGAAAATAACTATCATGGCTAGGCAAAATAGCAGCCTTCAAAATGTCAATTCTGCCACAAATTTTATACGTATTTCAAACATTACAAACCCATATACCTTACCATTATCTCAAAACCCTGTCCAACCTCAGATGGAAATTTACATGGGACGGCAAAAAAGCTAGATGCCCCCAAAACAACCTCACTCCATATAAAAAGATCAGAGGAGCTGGCTTAACATATTTATATGACTATATATTGGCAGTGAGATTGGACCATCTTAAACACTGGCTTCAAGAGAATAACAAACCACTATATGTAGACATAGAAAAAACACAGATCCCAACGACTGATCTAAAATCATTCCCCATGGGTGACATCTGGAAATCTTGTGATACCTGTCATCCATCACCCCCAATTCAGGTGTTAATACAGGCATGGAGAGACCTCTTAACCCAACACTACCCCGATACACGTGAGATTGATTTCAAGCTTCCAATTGACCTCCTAGGAGCCAAGATTTCCATGCTATCAGTCAAACCATTCACAAAACATGGTATCATACACATCGGATCTCTTCAATGGGCCCCAATCTAAATCTGCTGAACACAGAATGAGTACAAAATGCCAAATAACACAATTTTTTCCTGCATACGGATATCCCATTTTGTAAAACTAAATCCAATCCCAAAGATAAGAATGTCTAACAAAGCATGGCTATTTTACACTACTGCCAAAAGCAATACAAAAGGGATATCACTATTTTATAACCTCATCCATGACAAATTAGACCGTTAATCACACACATTCTTTTGGGGACCCGAATCTTGCTACTTCGCAATAGGAAAGACAATCCCTCTATAAACCTCTCTGATGTGATAAAAGCAGTTCACAGAAATTATACCTTCGAACGCCTTATAGCAATTAATTCTATGCAATGTAAAATGGTTGATAGAAAATGGCTTATATGGACAAATAATTACAAGAACCAATAATACCTTACTAGATTAATAATTGATTACAATACTGTGACGGATGTTACATTAGGACAAAATATGTGTATCAAAATGTCTTATCTGTTTTGTTTTATTTGATTTGTTAACCTTTGAAAAATCGAATAAAAACATATTGAAAAAAAAAGTGCACATCGTGTTACAGATTTTTCTCTTCCTGTTCAGAACTGCAAGTGGATTTTGGCATACAGCCAAGACAGCTGATTGGAGGAAAGTCACACACCCCCATTCCACATAGGCAAAGGAAGAAAGGAATGTGCAGAGCTCTGCTCTGACAAGTCAAGCTGTCTGCTAATCTATTTATAGCAACCTCTCATGACACAAATTTCAGGCTGCTTTTATTTCCTGTGTCAGAGAACTTTTCAGAAGTTATCAGGTTTATAACAGAGCTAGGGAGCAGGAGAAAACACAGAACCAATATCAGAAATAATGTATGAGAACCCCCCCCCCCAAAAAAAAATGGGTCATGCCCCAAGAAGAGTACCAAAGAGTATTATAACTTTAGCTAAGGATACAAAATTTGGGTTAGCAGGTAGTGCATTGATACCAACTATTGATAAACATGTACAGAAAAAAATAAATAAATAAATAAAATAAAAGAGAAGTAGAGGAGAGGAAGAGGAGAGCATAAAAAAAGAAGGGGAGGAAGTAAAAGGGAAAAGGGGGAGAGGGATACCATGGGATGATCCCAGACATAAACTACCAATTATTATGTACATGACTAAGGGATTGGTCAATTCAGATCCTTAGGCCCTGTACACATGGGCCGAATGTCAGGAAACATTGGCCTGTTCAATAAAAACAGGCCAACATTTGGCCTGAGCAGCTCCCAATCATTGCTCTCAGCCAATCGGAGTTGGCAGTTGACTGATCTGAGTGTTTTGACGGGGAAGGCGGGGGGGGCATCCCCCTGCAGAACACAACAGCTCAGTAAGGGAAAATATCTGTACTAATGTTGGATTGTTAGTACAGCAGCTCTGACCAGGTTGAATGGAATAAAACTCATAATGTGTACCAGGCTTTACTTTTCACCCATAAATAATGATATGGACTATGCTACATGGGTTTACAAAGGGCCACAGCAGCCTTTTATTTACAAACACACAACTTGATAAAAACATAAACAAAACAATATAAACAATTTGACAAATGTTACCAAATTGAATCTTTGAGTGTCTGAAAGTACAAAAAATTGAAGAAGGATCACCCCTTATCTTCACGTTATACCTGCCTGATGATGTTACCAAACCTTTCAACAGGAACCTAGCTCCTGGGAGAACCACCAATAACTGACCAAAAGCAAGCACAATGCCATCAAATGGGCCCCCAGTTTTTGCACAATTCAAACTCTTTCACAGATTCCCAAAGACCCACTAACCCACTAAGCTGCTGTGACAATAATCCTTTCCACCAACCCCAACTTTTAACTTTTATAAGAAAATGAAATGAGGAAGATTGGGTGTGGAAAAAAAAATACACTTGACCTGCAACTTCTGGGCCAAAGTCCCAGAATTTGCTGTAGAATTTACTCTTGTGGTTCCTCACTGTTCATCCAACCTTCAACCACCAATCATATAACTTCACATGTTAACACTTTCCTGAAACTTCACTCCTCTTATTAATGCAAACCAGTCAACAATTTTTCTTCTCTGGGTCTTGCTCTACTGTGCTCTATCTTATGATAGAAATTATTTTCTTAAATTATTAACATTGTAATTTAGGTAAGTGTGGCAGTGCTATGCCCTGCCATGGTGTTAAACAAGTTCATGACCCATAATTCTTATCCAGGCAGGTTTAGGGACTCCCAGGGGCTTGTGCCATTCAGAGAAAACTGGCTTTTCAGTTTCCTCAGTAGTTGGTAAAACCAGATTTGAGACCCAGAGCCCAGATATTTTGTAGGGATCTGGGAGGGATGAAATCTCCAATCCTGGGTCTGTGTTTTGTGAAGCACTGGCACACCGATTGTGCAGGTCATTTTGTAGAGTCAGGACTAGGGCTCTGGGCTTCACCCTGGCAGACAGAGGAAGTATCTTTCCAGAAGTCAGGAGGGCTCCACTTAGAATATACAAGTGGAAGTCAAAGCAGCAAAGGGCTGCTAGCTGTATGGACAAAACATTTGTGAGAGAACGGTTCAAAGAAAAGAGACAGAGAAAGGGCCTGAAGTGAAGGGGCCAGAGCCACAGTGATGTATATGTAAGCCAGGAGGCAGATGATCCATTGTTTTGTAAATCCCCGTGGGGAAACACATTGATTCTGATTTTTGAAACTTTGTTTGAACTTTTTTTTTAATAAAATTGGACAAGAAAGAGTTGTTAAAGCTCTACCAATTGAAGTGAGGTCTCACATAAGTTACATCACGGACTGATATTTCCCTAATATTTGGCACTGCAATAATATACTCTAGGAACATTTTTACCTTTAAGGATCACACCACTCTGGTGTACCAACCATAGTGCCAGCTCCTACGGTGTGACCTGGATGACAGCACTCCAGGGGCAAGGCTTAACTGGAACCAGATGATATCACTTCTGGGGGTTGGGTTTAGTAGCATCCAAAATGATGTCACTTCTATGGGTTCTGCCTTTTTGTGTCCACCATTACTCTGTTTAGTTGCGGTGTATGGTGCTTGCATATGAGGTGATAGGAAGTAGTCTAATAGTTTCAACACCTCAAAATTCCCTAATATGCTTATAGCTACCCTAATCATTTAAGTATAAAACTTATTGGCACTTACTCTGATCATAATAGTTCCAAAACTCCTGATATTTTCATTAATTATGTGCATCAGCTTCAGTATTATTGGATCACCATATTCAAATCTGTCACCCAGTAAAATAGACACAATTATGTTGGCTACTGCAGCATTGACGATGGTCATATTTTCAAACGGTTCCCCTAAAATTGAAAACGAAGGTTTAAAATATCCAGGTTGATGAAAAATCCAGACAAGAAATCCCCATCCTGGCTAACTGCCCTTAGGATTTGTCTTTGGAAATGCCTGACACAACCATCTTTTGTGGTTTTATTTTTCCTCACTCTATTATACAAAAAATAAAAAAAAATCCAATCTGCTTTATTACTCTCTGCCTCATGAAAACCCTTCTGGACTGTTGCTGTTTGATTAATTTAAACTGTGATTTGTGTGTGTCCTGCGAAAAGGCAGGTCCTATAATAGTGTGATAGTGCCACCTGTGTGCTCCCAGGTCACAGTCAAACAGTTCTCCTCTCTTGCTCACCCCTCTCTCCCCTTCACTCTAGTCCTCCCATCCAACTCAGGCTATGCTCCCATGGTAACTACAGTCAGGTCCATAAATATTGGGACATTGACACAATTCTAATCTTTTTGGCTCTATACACCACCACATGGATTTGAAATGAAACGAACAAGATGTGCTTTAACTGCAGACTTTCAGCTTTAATTTTAGGGTATTTATATCCAAATCAGGTGAACGGTGTAGGAATTACAACAGTTTGTATATATGCCTCCCACTTTTTAAGGGACCAAAAGTAATAGGACAGATTAACAATTATCCATCAAACTTTCACTTTTTAATACTTGGTTGCAAATCATTTGCAGTCAATTACAGCCTGAAGTCTGGAACTCATAGACATCACCAGACACTGGGTTTCATCCCTGGTGATGCTCTGCCAAGCCTCTACTGCAACTGTCTTAAGTTCCTGCTTGTTCTTGGGGCATTTTTCCTTCAGTTTTGTCTTCAGCAAGTGAAATGCATGTTCAATCGGATTCAGGTCAGGTGATTGACTTGGCCATTGCATAACATTCTACTTCTTTCCCTTAAAAAACTCTTTGGTTGCTTTCACAGTATGCTTCGGATCATTGTCCATCTGGACTGTGAAGCACCGCCAATGAGTTCTGAAGCATTTTGCTGAATATGAGCAAATAATATTGCCCGAAAAAAACTTCAGAATTCATCCTGCTGCTTTTGTCAGCAGTCACATCATCAATAAATACAAGAGAACCAGTTCCATTGGCAGCCATACATGCCCACGCCATGACACTACCACCACCATGCTTCACTGATGAGGTGGTATGCTTTGGATCATGAGCAGTTCCTTTCCTTCTCCATAATCTTCTCTTCCCATCACTCTGGTACAAGTTGATCTTGGTCTCATCTGTCCATAGGATGTTGTTCCAGAACTGTGAAGCCTTTCTTAGATGTTGTTTGGCAAACTCTAATCTGGCCTTCCTGTTTTTGAGGCTCACCAATGGTTTACAAATTGTGGTGAACCCTCTGTATTCACCCTGATGAAGTCTTCTCTTGATTGTTGACTTTGACACACATACACCTACCTCCTGGAGAGTGTTCTTGATCTGGCCAACTGTTGTGAAGGGTGTTTTCTTCACCAGGGAAAGAATTCTTCGGTCATCCACCACAGTTGTTTTCCGTGGTCTTCTGGGTCTTTCGGTGTTGCTGAGCTCACCGGTGCATTGTTTCTTTTTAAGGATGTTCCAAGCAGTTAATTTGGCCACACCTTATGTTTTTGCTATCTCTCTGATGGGTTTGTTTTGTTTTTGTCAGCCTAATGATGGCTTGCTTCACTGATAGTGACAGCTCTTTGGATCTCATATTGAGAGTTGACAGCAACAGATTCCAAATGCAAATAGCACACTTGAAATGAACGCTGGACCTTTTATCTGCTCCTTGTAAATGGGATAATGAGGGAATAACACACGCCTGGCCATGGAACAGCTGAGCAGCCGATTGTCCCATTACTTTTGGTCCCTTAAAAAGTGGGAGGCACATATACAAACTGTTGTAATTCCTACACCGTTCTCCTGATTTGGATGTAAATACCCTCAAATTAAAGCTGCAAGTCTGCAGTTAAAGCACATCTTGTTCATTTCATTTCAAATCCATTGTGGTGGAGTATAGAGCCAAAAAGATTAGAATTGTGTCGATGTCCCAATATTTATGGACCTGACTTATGTCATTAATTTCATAGTGGCGCAAAAGGAAGCAAAAGAAAATCTCCCCAGTGGGGGAACAGACATCAGTAAAGCCTCACAGATTAGGGCTCAGACTTTACTTGGGGTACAAGGAACAAGTAACTATACTAGTTTCTAAAATATTATATGACTTACTCTAGTACGAACTTACCTTTGTAGGATTTTAATTCCTGCATTAAACATTGTGCTTCCTCGTTAATTTTGTTTTCTATAGATCTCCTTCCCATTCCAAAATCCCGTAATGTTGAAAGTGTAAACCTTTTCATTACCTTCCAGTTCTCTCCATGAGCAAATAATATACCTGAAAAAAAATTATATTTTTAATGATTTATCTAGGCTAAGCAACTTTTTTTTTTTTTAAACAAAATAGATTTTTATTAATTTGTCCATGGTGCATACATGTTATGACATACTGTTCCGGGTATGGTATACAATCCGAGTATATGTAAATAACAATTGAATTCCTATCATATATTTGCCGGAGCGTGTACTTTACAAATACAGAATAAATATTTGTACAGAGGTGTGACTATGTGTTTTGTGCATATATCCTGTAATATTGGCCATCTATAAACTTAAATCTATCCATCTTGCAATGCATAGGTTGTATTATGAACAGGTATCCGAGTCTTGTAACCATCTATCCCAAATTTTGTTATATTTCATGGGGCATCCTCTATTGGTATATATGAATTTTTTGTATGGTAATGTATTATTTCTTTCCGCCTTCCACTCAGAGAATCTCGGGGACAAGGTTCTCATCCACTTTGTGGCTATCACTTTTCGCACTGAGAACATAGTCTCGTGTAAAAACGCCTCAGTATATTTGTCAATAGAGTCGAGTAGTATCCCAAGGAGACACAATTTGAGGTCTAGTGTTGCTGGAGATCCCATATTGTCGTGTAGGAACATCACCACCTGTGCCCATAGTCCCTGTATTTGGGGGCACGACCATAATAAGTGAATAAATGTGCCCGTCTCTTTTCCACACATTGGGCATAGGACAGATTGGGAACTTCTATATCTAGCCACCCTAAGAGGGGTGAGGCATGCTTGATGAAGTATATACATTTGTATCAATCTATCAGATAGTTTGGGTGAAGTTGCCTTGGGGGATTCCATAGCCTCCTCCCAATCCTCATCCTCTAAAGATCCTATTGCTCTTTACCAGCGGGGCTTGAGACCGCATGCAAATTTAGAAGCTGTGGGGGTAAGAAGGATATTGTAGAATGTTGAAAGTTAATTTTTGGGGTCTGTATCCTTTACTATCGCCATAAGGACATTAGGAGTGGGTTAGGGAAGGGAGACTGGGAATTGCGTTTGAACCGCATGTTTGACTTGTAAATATCTATACAACATATGGACAGGGAGTGAGAATTCTTCTGCAAGATTATCAAAGGATTTAGGCTAAGCACCTTTTAGTTATTTTGACTGAATTACTTTAAAAGTCATTAATCAATCGCGATTCCAACTCCTGTTTCTGGGTGGGGGAACCACTGATCCAAAGGTGTGATGCCACCGGTTCCCTACGGCCCATTATATAGTAAGTGTTCACATCAGGCAGGCACTGATGTGGACAACCAAAGAAGGACCCAAGCCAGGAAGTAAACAGAAGAATTTAAGCTTGGGCTTCAGTATTACATGCCGAGGCTACTGGTAAGCAAAAATGGTATTAGGTAAGGTTGCTGTTAAATAATTTAGCGATTTGTTCAAGGCTGGAGGGTGGAGATAGGATTTTATCCTGGAGTGGGGCTTTAAAGTAACATCATCTTCTGGGATCCCCCCTGGCACTCATGGCTTCTACTCTTTGGCAAGTGCCCCCTTTGGAAGCTGCTTCCTACGGGGACACTCATGCAGGCTCCCTCCCAAGCCACCCTGTCTGTGTCCATTGACACAGACAGGACTGCTCAGCCCTGCCCCCCCACTTCCTCATCACAGAATTTGATTGACAGCAGCGGGAGCTAATGGCTCCTGCTGCTATTTGTGCAGTGAGGAGAAACAGAGCCAGGAGATCCGCTGCTCTCATGCACATCGCTGGATCGAGATCAGGCTCAGGTAACTATAAGGGGTGACTGGGGGGGACATATGTAGCACAGAAAGTTTTTTACCTTAATGCATAGAATGCAATAAGGTAGAAAACCCTAAGGCTTTATAACCACTTTAAGGACTGGTAACGCGCAATATATATTACAGGTTTCTTTAATAAGATAAAACCCTTATTGAGACCATTAAATTTAATTACGTTGTTTGAGGGCCAGTGAGTGCGTTTGAGGGATGCTAGACATCTGTTGTCTCAGATGTACAGACTGATAATTGGCACCCAAAAGAGTACAGATCCATATTTCATCAGAGAATGGGAAAGAGAGCTAAATAAGGACCTGTTAGACACACAAATTAAAATAATGATTAAATCAACTTACTCAACATCCATAAGTTTGTATGTGCAGGAAATGGCCTATAAATTCATGACAAGGTGGTATAGGACACCAGTAAGACTAGCTCAGATGTACCCAGCGGCAGATGCCCGGTGTTGGAGAGGGTGTGAGCAAAGGGGTACATTTCTCCATCTGTGGTGGGAATGCCCCAGGATTAAATTATTTTGGGTAGCAATTGCACCATTGATTGAGAAATTGACCCTTAGACCTATGGAGTTTACACCTCTATGCTTCCTATTCCATGGAACGCCTGGTCCCATTAAAGCCTATGGGAAGAGCATCACACCACACCTACTGAATGCTGCTAAAATATTAATCCCCAGATATTGGAAACAGACTGCCTGCCCAACATTAGAGGATTGGAAAAAGGAGGTAAATCGGATAATGGAAGCTGAGAGGTGGACTTAAGTAGTGAAAGATCAAAAAGGGGAATTTGAGAAGACATGGGCAGGATAGATACAGTGTGTACCTGAGATGGGCTGAAGGAGAAGAGACATGGAATGGGAGGGCACGAGGTGTAGTAGACCCATGGGGACCCTAGTATAGTTGCTTGTGGTTCTAGCCATAGAGGAATAAAGAGTCAATTATGAACCTTAAATAGGATTAAACAATATCGTTTTTTTTTTTTCTTTTGGTACTCTGACAGTGTGGAGTGAAACGCCTTCCCCTAATGAGCGAAGAGAGATAGGGAGTCAAGTCAAAGTAGTGAGGGGAGGGATGAGAAGGGGGGGGATAAGGAGTAGGGAGATCACTGGTGGACCACAGGAGAGGAGGGATTTAAAATTCAAAGTGTAAAAATGATAGAGATTGTATATGTCACCATAAGGAATTACACATTTTTTTTTTCTCTTTGGTGGAGTTATGGGGTTGTCACTTAAAGTTGGGGGAGGAGTAGGTCAAGAAGCTATTCTACATGTAAATACAGTTGCTAATATTTTAAAACATGATACAAATTTTTAATTTTTTTTTTTATTTTGACAAAATGGCCATTAGTGGCCTCTTATATTACACGAGGTTTTGGTAGAGAGGGAATCAACGCTTTTTTTTTCTCCTTGTGACACCAGAAAAGGCACAGTAGGAGTGAACAGGACTCAAAGTAGAAGGAATGGAGTAGGAAGGGGGAAGAGATGGAGTAAATCTAGCCCCGGGATGGTTGGGAGGAGGGAGGAGGAGGAGGAGGAGGAGGTAACTGAAGAGTATTTTTTGTTTTGTTTTGTCTCTTTGGGGGGGGGGGGGGGGTAGTATAATTGGTAAATCTTTGACAAGATAATTTAGTGTAGCGGCAGCATTTTTGCTTATTGATGTAGTACAATGTTAACTTATGAACAGTATTATATGCTAATATGTGGCACCATCTAGTGGCCAAATTAGTGAATGGACTTTATTTTATTTTTACTCTTTAAGAACGTGAGGAATGGTACAGGAAGTGACTGTTTATTTACTTTTCACATTAACCTACCTATCCAGAATGCCGTGTAGTCTACCCAGCAAGGCTCAGTACTGAATTGCATGGTAGGTTATAAAAAGGCTTCGTAGCTCTTTTTGGACGCATGGCTTGCCTGTGAGGACCTGTGCGGAGGTGTTTCACATAACACGGCCTACACCTACTAGGAGCAGCATCACCAGAGACTTTACTTTGCACCAGCGAGCTGCAGAGACGCTGGGACAGAACTGAGAAGGATCCGGAGACGACTGTCGGGGTCATCAGAGGGTTCCGGTCTATCTTGCGGAGCAGTGTGAGAGCACCGGCCGGAGAGAAGCAAGACCCAGTGCATCGGAGGGAGCTGTCCTGCTACACAGACCTGGTCGGGTGAGAGGGCTGTTGCTCAAAGTTTTCCTGAAGCACTAATACACACCTGATGCTGTGGGACCTGTAGTCCTACACAGGAGAATTGAAGGAGCTAGAGACTGAGTTCAGATAGGCCTCAAGCCTACCCTTCACCGCAATATTAGCACTGTGTTGCACAAAGTTAATTGCAACAGAGACAGTTACAGGTTACTACACCACAAGAATATACTTTCAACATCTACTTTATTTAACCGTTGGATTACAAATTATAATTCATAACTGCTAGCAGAAGACAGAAGAAGGAAAAAGACTGCCTAATTTGTTGCAAGGCCTTGCATCCTACCTTTTGTTTAATAGAAAGTCTACAATCTAAAGCAGGGGAGCTCCCTAGGGATTGCATTTGTGCTACATTTAATAACGCTGTCTTCTTGTAGTGATAAGTGCGCACTGGAAGTGGGAAGGTGCCCAGAATAAATGTATTTCCCATTCTGGCATTAGTCCCACTTGGAGACGTGCTTCCTGAGATCAGCTAATACCATTTTATTTGTACAACTTATTGTGTCTATTTACTGGGCTGTTGTGCTACGTTGGTGTGACAGTACTAATGTTGTAATACTACTCTCATATTGATTCCAGTAAAAGTTACGTTTCCTGGTTAAGTACAACTTGTGTGGAGTGTTGTTCCTTTTCCAACAGGTGGAACATACCATACCCAGGTAAAAACATATCATACCCAGGTAAAAACAAAGGTATACTGTTATTATATTGTACATTGTGAGGTTATCTCTTATCATTAGCTTCACACTAATGCCACACGGTTGGACATTGATCGGACATTCCGACAACAAAATCCATGGATGTTGGCTCAAACTTGTCTTGCATACACATGGTCACACAAAGGTGTCAGAAAATCTGATCGTTCTGAACGCGGTGGCGTAAAACACGTACGTCGGGCCTATAAACGGGGCAATAGGCAATAGCTTTCGTCTCTTAATGTATTCTGAGCATGCGTTGCACTTTGTCCGTTGGATTTGTCTACACACGATCGAAATTTAAAGGATCAGATTTTGTTGTCGGAAAATTTCATAGCATGCTCTCAAACTTTGTGTCGGAAATTCCGATGGAAAAAGTCCGATGGAGCCCACACACGGTCGGAATTTCCGATAACAAGCTCCGATCGCACGTATTCCGTCGGAAAGTCCGACCGTGTGTACAGGGCATAATTCTACACCACAGTTGTGTCAAGGGGTCTGAGCCAAGTCATTGGGGGTGTTAAGGCAGAGTGCAGGCCCAAATCAAAATATCAGCAGCTCCTTTGGGGGTCAGTGCTTCATTAGTATTCAGTTTTTTCTCGCAAGGTGTTTTTTTGGGTGTTCTCAATGTAAAATATGAAATACAAGAATTTATAATATTGAATGGAAATGTTGAAGTTTATAATAAAAATTTAAATTTGATTATAAAAAAAAAAACTATAAGGGGTGACTGGGGGGACATATGTAGCACAGAAAGTTTTTTTACCTTAATGCATAGAACGCAATAAGGTATAAAACCCTAATGCCGCGTACACACGAGCGGACTTTACGGCAGACTTTGCCCGGCGGACTTTTCGACGTACTTTACGACGGACTTTCTGAATGAACGGACTTGCCTACACACAATCCACCAAAGTCCGTCGAATTCGTACGTGATGACGTACGACCGGACTAAAACAAGGAAGTTCATAGCCAGTAGCCAATAGCTGCCCTAGCATGGCTTTATGTCCGTCGAACTAGCATACAGACGGCAGACTTTTCGACCGGACTCTATTTCGATGGTTTAATTTAAAACCTGTTTCAAATCTAAGTCCGTCCAACTTTTGAGAAAACAAAATCCGCTGGAGCCCACACACGATCGAATTGTCCGACCAAATCCCGTCCGCCGGGCAAAGTCTGCCATAAAGTCCTCTCGTGTGTACGCGGCATAAGGCTTTATAACCACTTTAAGGACTGGTAACGTGCAATATATATAGCATTTGTTCTTGGGTTTAATCATTTTTTTTTTGTTTAAACTTTCTTTATTGTAGTCAGTCACAGCTTAACAAACACATTTCAATATAAGCATATTGGTGACAGATATTTTCTCATTTCAACAGTAGCAATAAATTGCATATATGTTGGTAACATAAATAATAAATGGTAAGGAATAACAAAAGAAAGGAAGAAAAAGAGGGAGGGTAAGTAGACTAGTGCTGTACTGAAACATCCGTTGAGACATTGAGAATTTATGCTTTTTTAGTGGTACATATATAAGTTGCTTTAAAGCCTTAGAATCCACAGAGGTGGAGACTGGCTGTGGTCTCCATTAACCGTGGACCATATAATCTGAGCCATGTTGGTCTCCTAGTAAGTCGCGGCATCCCGGGGCCGCCACCGCCCAGGGCCCACACCGGCAGAGGGGGGCTCAAGGCCTCCATCTGTCCTCCACCGGCGCGCCCCCCCGAACCGCAGGCGCACCCCCGCCCCCACGACCCTCCCGGCCAGGAGAGCATCTTTACTTCACATCCATCTGGTAATAATGTAATAATTGCTAACATTCTGTTCATGCATCAAACGACTCTAGTAATGACAGTTCTTATTAGAGTAGTAAAGAGCAGGGAAAAAGAGGAGGAAAAAAGATAGAGGGGGGAGAGGGTAGAGGCTAAGAGGGGTAAGGAGGGGTGAACAGGATCCCACCTTGGTTCCGTGTATTTTTCCGAACACCCGCTCTGGACTTTCCGCCGCCAGGCAGCCACCTTGTCCTATCTAGGACTCATATGTTTTGTATGCGGTCCATGTTTCGGTCTTTGGAAAAATTGTGGTGGTTACTATTAAGGATGGTCACAATGACCCAATGTGGGGTCTGCTAATTTTAATAAGGATACGTCCAGACTGGAGGACAGGTCTGAAGTGTCATGGAAGTGTTCTATCCACATTGACCATATGGCTGTGTGTTTGTCTGTAGCGCCTTTGCCTTTTGCCACCCATTCCTCAGCTTCCCTTATCTCATTTATCCTGCGTATCCACTCTTCTTTGCTCGGTATCTGCTCCTTCTTCCAAAAGATGGGCAGAAGACGCTTAGCAGCGTTTAGCAAGTGAGGTAGTGCGCTAGTGCGCTTTTTTTGAAGCGACTAACAGGTATGGGAGGGATATGCAGGAGGAAATGTTCCGGGGAGAGGGGGATCTCTATCCCAAGGATATCTTCAATCTGGTCTTTAATAGTCTGCCAGTATATCTTTATTCGTGGGCACTCCCACCACAGGTGCAAGAGGGTGCCTCGGCCTCCACATCCTCGCCAGCATAGGTCTGAACTAGCCGGGTATATCCGTGCCATGTCAGAGGGGACTCTGTACCAACGTGTTAGTAATTTGTAATTTGTCTCCTGCATCTTGGAGTCCACTGAGCTGGAGTGCGTTAGTTGGTACAAGTGTGTTAGCTGAGTTCCAGAGAACTCTTTTCCAAGTTCTCTCTCCCAGGCACGTACATAAGTAGGTTTAGAGACCGAGGCCGAGGACCCCAGCAGTTGATAAATTTCGGAAATCATGCGGGGGACCGCTTCTTCTGCTATAAACATCCCCTCAAAAGGTGTGAGCGTTGAGATATCTCTTATAGAGCTACCGTGTACTTCAAAGAATTGGTGCAACTGTCTATACTTCCAAAAATTGAGCTGCGGTCTGCCAGGTCTGTTTCCCAGGGACTCAAAGGGCAGAATTTTCCCATTTCTCAATAATTTACCACAGCTGGCATTCTTATCGTCTACCCAGGCTCCAAAGAAGCCCGCGTGTTCCCCTGGCGGGAACCAGAGGAATCTACCCAGAGGCGTCAGCGGGGACACAGGGGGGGCCAAGTTCAGCAGTCGGTTGACTCTGTCCCATGTGTTAAGCGTAGATATCGTCAATGGGAACGTAAAGTCGGATAGTCCCCTGTGTTCCCGCGAAAGCCACGGGGCATAGGCCAGGTTTCTGCCTGCCATATATTTTTCCATGGTCACCCATAGTTTGGACTGTCCATGGAAATGCCAATTCAGAATCCTCTGCAGGGCAATGGCCTGGCAGTACCGCTGCAAATCCGGGACTCCCAGCCCTCCATAGTGTTTCGGGCGCCTCAACATCTTCATAGCTATTTGCGGTTTCCGTGAATTCCATATGAAGGTGGTGATCAAGTTAGACATTTGTTTGAAAAAAGTTTTGGGTAGGGGTATGGGGAGCATCTGCATATAAAACAGAATTCTAGGGAGAACGTTCATTTTTATTATGTTCGTCCTGCCTATCCACATGAAGGCTATTTTCGTCCATCGTGCTAAATCTTGCCTGATTTCAGTCAAAAGTCTGGGATAGTTTGTAGTATATAAAGTGTCAAAGCAGTCTGTCAGTTGTATGCCTAGGTAGCGTAGGGAAGTGTTGGTCCACGTGAAGGGGAAAGCAGCCTTTAAGCTATTTGTCATAGGAGTAGATTATGGGTAGAATTTCTGATTTATTATAATTAATCTTAAAGTTAGAAAGTGTTCCGAAATATTGGAGTTCCCGCATCAGGACCGGCAACGAGACCAGGGGATTAGTTAAGTGAAGCAATACGTCATCTGCGTAAGCTGAGAGTTTATGTTTCACAGCTCCTACAGTCAGGCCTTTGATATCGGTATTTGCTCTCACTCTTCGTAACAGTGGCTCCAAGGCCAGAGCGAAGAGGAGGGGGGAGAGTGGGCACCCCTGTCTCGTGCCATTCCTGATCGGGAACCTGGTTGAGAAGACTCCATTAACCTTGACCTGTGCACTAGGTTCTGAATAAAGGGCTAGTATCCAAGTTAACATATTTGGGCCCAGCCCCATTGAGGTTAGCACCAGGGCCGGACTGGCCTACCGGGATACCGTGAAATATCCCGGTAGGCTGGCTGCACTGTAGTACCGCTGGGGCTGCTCACTGCCTGTGTCAGCATCAGCACTCTAAAGAGCCAGCTGTGTGTCACTCTCACTCACTCTGTGTGTGTGTGTCTCCGGGGCCGCTCACTGCCTGTGTCCTGACCTAAAGATCAGCAGCGGTGGCCGCCGCTGCTGCACTATGCCATGGCTGCCTGTGTCTGTCACTCACTGTCTCCTCCGTTCGGCCGGCGCGCCGCCCACCACACTCATCATCATGCCTCACTCTCTGTGTGCCTAAGGGGGAGGAGCAGGAGAACGCCGTGCTGCTCCATTTTGCCTCGTCCCGTGCGGCGCCAGCCAGCACCGCCCACTATCTGCACGAGGAGAGAATATCAGTGAATGGCCGGCAGTGCAGCTGCTACAGCACAAGAATCAAGGTATTTATTCTCATTCTCTCTCTCTCTCTCTCTCTCTCTCTCTCTCTCTCTCTCTCTCTCTCTCTCTCTCTCTCTCATGTTTTGTTCAAGTGCCAGATAGCTTTGAAAACTGTGCCCATAGATTGCCAACACTGTGCCCTGCCCATCAAACGCAGCCACTGTACCATCAAACGCAGCCACTGTACCCATCAATTGCCACCACTGTGCCCATTAAACGCAGCCACTGTACCCATCAATTGCAGCCACTGTGCCATCAAACACAGCCACTGTACCCATCAATTGCCACCACTGTGCCCATTAAACGCAGCCACTGTACCCATCAATTGCAGCCACTGTACCCATCAATTGCAGCCACTGTACCCATCAATTGCAGCCACTGTGCCCATCAAACGCAGCCACTGTACCATCAAACGCAGCCACTATACCCATAAATTGCCACCACTGTGCCCATTAAACACAGCCACTGTGCCCATCAAACACAGCCACTGTACCCATAAATTGCCACCACTGTGTCTTATCTATATATAATGCACTCTTTAAATGTGCTTTAAAATGTATGGTTTTCCATTTTATGAACAAGAAAATAATGACGTTATGCTGTTGGGCTGGTATAATAATGCTATGGGGCTGGTATGACATTTTTTCCAGGGCTGGTTTTCATTCCCAGTCCGGCCCTGGTTAGCACTTCCCTGAGGTATGACCAGTCAATGCGATCGAATGCCTTCTCAGCGTCGGTAGAAAGTATTAGATAGGGGAGGGGAACCTCTCTATTTTTGGCCCAATGTATTAGTTGAATCGCTCGTACTGAGTTGTCTCGGGCTTCACGTCCCGCGATAAAGCCGGTCTGGTCTAGGTGTATTATAAGGGGGATAAGGTGCTTCAGGCGGTTTGCTAGGATTTTCGCCAGAATTTTCACATCCGTATTCAGGAGAGAAAAGGGGCGGTAGCTCTGTGGGACAGTCGGGTCTTTGCCCTCTTTCGGTATAACTGATATGTGTGCTAAAAGAGCCTCAGGGGGAATACGGCATCCCTTTGCTAAAGAATTAAAGTACTTACACATATGGTTCGCGAGTAACGGGGAGAATTTAGCATAGTATGCTTTGGTGAACCCATCAGGGCCTGGGCTTTTCCCATTGGGTAGCGATTTGATGGTGGACTCAATTTCTGCGGTAGTGATAGGAGATTCTAAGTCAGCTAGTTGGTCTTCAGTCAGGGGAGGCAGTCCATTAATAGATAGGTAGTCACAGATTTTTGTCAGTCTGGTTTCCTTAGCATTTGAGGTTGTGTTCGCATCTAGATTGTAGAGGTCGGCGTAATAGTCGCGGAACCCTGCCGCTATCTTGGAGGAGTGGAATGTCATGTCACCCGTGGAGATGCGGAGTTTGTGCACTTGCATTTGGGCCCGTTTTGTGCGTAGTGCTCTTGCCAACATGCGTCCGCACTTGTTATTATGTTCATAGTATCGGTGGGATAAATGCCGCAATTGCTTACGCGCCTGTCGTTCTAACAGCTGTGAGAATATATCTCTGAGTTCCATTAGTTCTGGTAGGGCTTCTGGGGCACCCCCCGCTTTGTGTTTAAGTTCCGCTTGCTGAAGTGCATTAAAAACTCTATTGTAGTCTGCTAGTCATTCTCTCTTCAGTCTAGTGCCTTGTGCAATAAGCTCACCTCTTACTACGGCCTTGTGACATTCCCATATTGTACCCTCGCTCAAGTGTTCTAATGTATTCTCTCGAAAGTAGTTCTTTATCGTGTCTGAGATCTGAGTTTCCACTACGGGGTCATCTAATAAGTTTTCATTAAGACGCCAGTTCCACGTTTTACGAGAGCCTGCTGGGATGATAAAAGTAGCCGCAGTCGGAGCGTGGTCTGAAATGGTAATGTTTCCTATGGAAGAGCTTTGGAGGAGCTCTAGGGTCGGGCGATCAATATAAAATATATATATCAAATCTATACGTGTATAGACGTTGTGTACCGCTGAATAGTAGCTGTAGTCCCTTTCTGAGGGGTGCAGGACCTGCCAGCTAAGCCCACTGTCTGGAGGGACTTTCGGAAGTGCCTAAGGAATGCATGTGAATGTAAAGAGCGGCTGTGTGAAGTGTCCAGGGATGGATCCGGGCTCACATTGAAGTCGCCCCCTAGAACAAGGGACCCCTCCCTGAACCCCTCTAGATGCTCTATGATTGAGTCAAGGAAGGTCAATTGATTTGAGTTAGGGGAGTATATATTGGCGAAGGTGTATTTAGTACCCGCAATTGTCCCCTTCAGGAAGACGTATCCTCCCAGGGGGTCAACCATGTCGTCTGTATGTTGAAAGGGGAAGTTTTTGTGGATAGCTATTGCAGTGCCTCTGAACTTGTTGACCGGGGAGGTACTATGGTACCACTGACTATAAATGTGTGTCGGTAGTTTGGGTATAGAATGGTGAGTAAAGTGCGTTTCCTGCAGGAAAACTATGTGTGCTTTTAATTTTTTCAGTTCCCACCACAATTTACTCCGCTTACAGGGGGAGCAAAGACCGCGGACATTATAAGAAATTACCTTAACAGTTGTCATTGAAGAGTGGTGTTGTAGGTCGGCTTTGGTCCCGGCGGCGGAGTCCGGAGCCGGTATCGTCAGTCTGATAAATCCTGTTAGTGAAGGGGAGAGGGGAGCAGAGACCAGGAAGGGAAAAGAGAGTAAGGAAGGAGAGTAGAGAAATGTGAGAAAGACAATAGGCAATGTTTAAACTCAAAAAGAACCTAACAGTGGTTCTGAATAGGCGCAGACTGGGCCCAATGAGCCCCCCTTTCTCAGGGGGCCCATTCTGTCCAGATCTGACATCCCAAATGGGATTGGTACCCGTATGTGGGTGGCCTACTGGGGGGTTGTGAAGGAGGGAAGGAAGGAACATGAAGGAGGGAAGGAAGAATGGGTCCGCTCCACCCCCACTTCATAGGAGCTTCTCTGAGACCCTATGGATCGAGGGGGGGAAGGGACATGGCAGGGGCTCAGGGAGTTGCATAATCTGGGATAAGTCCTGGGGAGGGTAGGACTAGGAAGTAAAGAGATCTGGAAGCAACCCCAAACCGTGTCTATCTGGGTTGCAGGACAAAGCCTTGTCCATCGTTGTGCTGTCAAAGGTCACCATCGAAGCCAAGTCAGGGCGAGCACAATAATGACCAGGTTAGGTGGGGAGCTTCAGATCTTCTGATGGTCTGGCAATAAGGGGTGCTTCCATATTAGGGGATAAGGACGAAATTCGGGATCCAGGCATTACCATCAGTCTCTTAGTATAGAGGGGCCGGGAGAAGCATCCGATTCCTGCTGGTGGGGACTGTGTCTACGGCCTCAGCATTGAGGCATCTGCATCCAGGTCTGGGGGAGTTCGATGTTTGGGAAGTTTGCCATCGCAGGATCCCCACGCCAGTCCGGAAAGTCAACTTTACCTAGGCTCATGGCAGAGAGAAAGTGAGGCAGGTCATCTCTGGTGCGTAATGTGGCTGAACGGCCATCTTTAGTAGCTTGTAAGTAGAAGGGAAAGCCCCAATGGTATGTAAGTCCCACTTCTTGGAGGGCCAACAAAACAGGTTTTAGGGCCCGACGTTGCATAAGCGTGCATCTGGAGATGTCCTGAAAGAAACAGAGGTGGGCGCCATCGAAATCAAAGAAAGGCCTGTTGCGCATCTTTTACATTATTCGCTCTTTGAGGGTGTATTTATGCAGCTTGCATATTATGTCCCTTGGGTTTTCAACATCTTGGGATGGTGGTCTCAGGGCCCGGTGGGCACGGTCAATCTCGATGGGCACTGTGTCCGGTAGTTCCAGGATCTCTCTGAATATGCCTTGCAAGGAGGGGATAATATCTCTGGGGGCTGTTGCTTCTGGCATACCTCGGATACGGATATTAGCCCTCCTGCTACGGTTCTCAAAATCATCAAGTTGTGACAGCAATAAGTCCAGCTTTTGATCTTGGGCTACACATCTCAGTTGTAGTGCTGACATGGTGGGGAGAGCCTCATCCAGCCTTTGCTCTAATGTTTCCACTCTTGTGCCCAGATGTGTAGTGTCCCCCTTAAGCTGTGCTATATCCTCTGTGAACGCCTTTTCCACCCTTGCTGTGAATTTTTCCAGATCCTCTCTAGTGGGGAGGGGCCAGATATGCCTCTTTATATCCCCATCCTCCATAAGATCAGCAATGTCCGATCCCCCACCCTGGATACGGAGGACCCCGGGGAAGCCGGGGGTGCAGAGTCACTCACCGATCCGGGTGATGGTTGTGGAGATATAGCAGGTTGGCGTGGGCTGCTTCTGTGTCGGCGCGTGCTGTTTCGCCGTTTTGCTGACCGGCGCCATCTTGGATTTTTCCTGGGCCTTGCCGCGGGTCCCGGAAAAATATGAATCCAGCTGCCCCTGCTGTGTGTTGTCCGTCCCAGAGTTGTGGGCCATATTCCGCCGCCTCTGTGACATGTCCTGGGCCGTGTCAGGGCCCAGGATCGCAGTTATGCTGCTGATGAAGTAGCGGCGGGAGCGGACCAAGCACGTCCTCACAGCTCCATGTCCAGGACACGCCCCCGGGTTTAATCATTTTTAATATCATATACGCTAAAAAAATTGTAAATAATCAATTTTCTGTAATACTTCCTTATACCATAAATAAGAGAAGGGTTAGGTGACACTCAAGGTTCTCATCCATATGATTTTAGGGGCTTCAAGTTGCAAAATTGATACAAAGGAAACTTTCAGTGTCTTCTGGGATTAGTAAGTCCTAGTATAGGTCCAGGAGCATGAAGGCTTTTTAGAAACTTGGGAGGGATGAAGCCCCCAAACCTGGGTCAATGTTTTGCCAGTTGTCAGCATCCTGATCGTTCAAATGCGCACAGCACAGACCTTTTGAGTTAAAGTATTGCTAAACCCAGTAATATGAAAATAGTTCATCTGCCCCCCCCCCTCCAGCAGTGCCCACAGCCTATAAATCTTTTGACTGTTCTGTATACCACGGTCACATGATAAACTGCAGGGTCCGCCCTAGTGGTGAGTGTTCAGGTAGGAGGAGATTTAAAATACAGCCTGTGTGCTCATGCTGTTATAAAAAGCGGATCATCCATGAATCAAGATGTTACATCCCACCCACTGTGTTCTTTTAAAATCCTCTGTAGAAGAGAAGTGTATTGGAAGTATGTGAGAGAATGTGCAGGAACCTGAATTAGGTGTCACAAGTTAGCCTGCAGTTAGCTGCTTGTGTATTCTTACCTCCTTGCTGCATTGCTTCTCTACCCTGATTCATTTCACATGTGTGGTTTGGCTGTGCTCACCTATGGTCATCACCTGCTATTCTGTGGACCTTTAGGCCCCTTTCACACGAGGCAGACTCCGTTTCTATGGAGCCCGCCTCGGTCCGCCGGCTCAGCGGGAGATCTGTCCGTTGATCTCCGCTGAGCCGGCGGATGACAGGTCCCTCTCTGCTCACTGAGCGGGGAGGGGCTTGTCAGGCGCCGCTGCCGCCTATGGAGGGATCGGATGAAAACGGACAGCCTGTCCGTTTTTATCAGATCTCACCCGATCCGATCCGCCAGCGACAGACCTGGACGTAGAGCCATCCATCTGCTTTTAGCGTATCGGACCGGGTCGGATGTCAGCGGACATGTCTCCGCTGACATCCGACGCTCCATAGACTAACATGGAGCGCCCGTTCAGGGCCGCCATCAAAACTGACAGGCGGACCTGAACGATCGTGTGAAAGGGGCCTTATTTTCTTCCATTCGATCACTTCCTTGACTGGCTCCTAGTTTTCTTGCCTATATAAGACATGCTCAGTGTAACCCACATCGAATGAGCAACTTCACAGTTCTCTTTTGCTTGTCTTGTGTCTGACTATCTAGGTACGTACCCCGGCTTAGTTTACCATCTGTGCTTGTTCGCTACCTGCTCTGACCTCGGCTTGTCTCCTGGATTTCCTTTTGTCTGCTGCTTGTACTCTGCACAGGCGAGTGGTCTCCGCATCCTCAGCTGGGTGTACCTGAGGGTCGCAACCTAGTTCCAGCTCACTGCAAGTCCATCCCCACCATCAGAGGATCTGGTGAAGAAGCAGGCTGGGACTCAGACTCCACACCCTAGGGAACCCCGCGTTGGCGGCAATCTACAAGGGCTCACTATCACAGATGCTTGACATTAGGGTTAAGAAAAATGCTCTTAGAAGATTGGTAAACAGTAATGAAAACCCGACAGAAGGCTAAACCCCATCTGAATACTATCCAAAAGGAAATTAAAAGTTTTGACTGGAGCTGAGTTTTAAATATTTATGTAACATAATTTTGAATTTCCCATTCAGGATATTTATATCCTGAATGGAGCTCTTTCTAATATGTAACATGTACCATCTACTTATTTTAAAACTGTAGGGCTTTTTTATAGAACATTATGTGATTTACCATTTCCATTGGATGTTCTAGCAATAATTGCAGTATTTGGTCTTTCATAAAATTCCTCGGAATGGTTGATAAGTGCATCTTTAACGGTGTCATAACCACATAGGACAACCATCTTCTCTATACCCAGCTGGATGCTAAACACGGAGCCATACTCCTCAGACAGCTATAAAAAAAAATGCAATAAAAATGTTTAATATATTGATAAACATCATAAAACTATGACACGCATGCTGATAGGTACCTACAGGGAGATTTTAGGTCTTTGAGATGCGTACCTACATGACCAACAGCCCTTAAATTGGATTACCCCTAGATTAGATGCGATCTAATATGATCACTTTAAAGAAGTTTATAGATTTGATGACTTATGTACTTTAGAGTATTTGCTTTTGATTAATTTTTATGTCTAATCCAAGCAATCGTTTTTAGTGCCAGTTTCTCCATACAGTCTCAGTTAGGATGGTCAAAAAATTTAAAACAGTGAATTGGAATGCATGCGTCTAGAATTTTTCCTTTTATGTGCTCTGTATCTTTGCCTTTTTATACACAATCCATTAAACCATATAAGCATACTTGGTGGCTACTTTCACACTGGGGCGGTGCCAGCATTCGCAGTAAAGTGTTGCTCGTTTTAGCGGCGCTTTACAGATGTTATAGCGGCACTTTTCGGGTGGTAGCAGGCTGCTTTTAACCCCCAAGAAGGGGTTAAAAAGGGCTTAAAAGTGCCCGTGATGCGGCGCTTCCGAAGCACTTTTCAGCTGCTTCGGAAGCGCTGCCCATGCATTCCAATGGGCAGGGGCAGTGTGGGAGCGGTGTATACACCGCTCCCACACCACCCCAAAGATGCTACTTGCAAGACTTCTTTTCCCATTCTGCAAGCGCACTGCCCCAGTGTGAATGTGCTCTGGGTTTTACACTGGGGTGGCTGGAGAGGCAGTTTTCAGGCGCTATTGTTAGCGCCAAAAAGCCTGAAAACTGCCTCAGTGTGAAAGGGGTCTGCATGGCTTCCATGCACTAAGGACTACCCTTATTGTCTAAATTAAACTTATATTTTTGTAATGCATTCTTATGCAAAGTCTTTCATGTTGCTCCTAGCCTACTCCCAGCTTCTTTTACTTTCTAGTAGTAGAAGGTGATATAGCTCATCCATAACAGCTATTACCTTTTGTAACACTTGACGCACCCTTTTAGATTGTAAGACCTAATGAGAAGTACTCTCTGGGCCCTCCTGTATTAAATTGTATTATAAATGTAGTTCCTGCCTCCATTTTGTAAAGAGCTACACAAACTGTTGGCACTGTAAAATTCCCGTATAATAATAACAATACTACTACTACTACTACTAATATTACCTGAACAGGAAAAATGCCTAAAATCGACTGGCGTTGATCGCCAACCCTCTGCTCCATCACCCCATTAATTTTGCAGCAGGTAATGGATGTTAAGGAAGAGACACAGGCAATTGTAGTTCATTTGGGTTTTGTTTGGGGCATAGAGCCCAAAATACCAGAAATATAAGAGGGCCTTTAAGTTGGAGGACCTAGTGTGATCAAACCACTTGAAGTGATTCTCCTGTTAAAACAGATGATGGTATTAAGTTGGATGGCAGGGTCTAGACAACGTTCTGTCAATTCAGTGATTACCTGGCCATCAAACAATGTCTACCTGAAGTAGGTATTAACCATTTTTGTATACCATAGTCCTTTTACTGGAGCTTTGGTGACTGATCTATGGTGCCATTCACTGTACAATGGCCATAGTACTCCATGCTTAACACTACTTATCTGGATTAGAATTCATCTAGTTTATGTGTCAGCTCTAGTATTGTCTTGCTTTCACTACACATATTTTTGCATTAGTTTTATTAACATCACATTTTACATAACCAAATTTGTTATTTGTTTACTCGTCTTTTTAATAAGTTGAATTTTGTTTACAAAGAACAGCAGAATACGCTTTATTACCTTCATAAAGGCATAGTGAGGTTTCTGTAAGTCAATCATATGCAAGCTTCCAATGAATGGTAGAGGCTTCGGCCCTGGAGGGAAATTTTTGTACTTTTGTTTTTTTTGTTCATTATAGGTTTTGACCAAAAACAAGATGACTATGATGAACAGAAGAATTGTCCCAGGATCCATGATAAATGTGTCTTCAAGTCTAGGGGGAATGGGAAAACAACATAGAGAGTTAACAAGAAGCACTGCTCATTGTAATAGACAATATCAGTTTGCTTGTTTGTTTGTTTGTTCAAGTCCACTCTTACCCAAAAAAATGTTCTGGTTAGGATAAAGCGGTGAAAAGTTTCATATTTTTAATACTGGTAAATAACAAGGGGTAATATCTACGCTTAAAATAGTAGGGTACATATGGTACATATGGGCCTCTTCAATTTTTTAATGGTGTATATTGTTTACACTGACTGTGTTCGGAGCTGAAGAGGCCCATAGTGAAGCCCATAATGAACAATCCCACAGTTTATTAGGAAATGGGGGTACTCACAAAACATCTGATAAAAATGAGCAGATATCTTAATTTCTTTCATGGTGTGTATTGTTTACACTGGCTGTGATCGGAGCTGAGGTAAATTACCATCTGGGAGAGGAGGCTGCAGAGAATCTCTTGCCCTAGGATCTGTTGTGTTGATCTTTGTGTGACAGTGGATGATGCTGCCTATAGGAGATATTGGATGTGCCATACACTCATATGCTGGTTATTTCTGGATTTCTGGTAAGGAGATTAGATGTGAGCATGGTGGTGTGTTATGAAGATACACTGAAGTTGGTGTGAGGGTCTTGGCTCCTTCGTTCACCTCTGTTCACCGCTTGTCCATCTACTTCCTACTTTTTAGCGCTGCATATGGACTTTTCATATTTTTAATACTGTCTGTGACCCATTGTAGAGGTTTGGCTGCCTGGATATGAAGGAAAACTCAAGTCCCAATT
The DNA here is from genome assembly GCA_037952925.1 of Lithobates clamitans. NCBI lineage: Eukaryota > Metazoa > Chordata > Amphibia > Anura > Ranidae > Lithobates > Lithobates clamitans. The sequence goes on along the minus strand of JBBGZY010000167.1, from coordinate 657,542 downwards.
TTAGTTTTGGATAGTGCAGGGAAGGTTTGCTGCCTTTGTCAGGTTTCTGTGAGGACAGATACCGATGGAATGCCGAGCAAAAAAAAAAAACTTTTTATAATAGAGTGAGAAAGGGTCAGAACTTGCACCCCCAATTCTTGAACGGGTGTCACAGAAATCCTAATTCTTCCCCATTCTATACAAAACCAAGTAGCAAAATGTGACTGGAGTTAGGATTTAAATATTGTCTGTATCCACATTGAGGCGATTTACACTCCTTATCTACTCTGTCTGACATCAGTCATTTGGAAAGAAAACAAGGTGAAATCTGTCTAATAGGTCAGTGTTTCTCAACTCCAGTCCTCAAGGCGCCCCAACAGGTCATGTTTTCAGGCTTGCCATTATTTTGCACAGGTGTTTTGATCAGTTTCACTACCTTAGTAATTACCGCAGCCGTTTCTGGTGTGGGAAATCCTGAAAACATGACCTGTTGGGGCGCCTTGAGGACTGGAGTTGAGAAACACTGTAATAGGTACACAGAGGGGGTTATTTACTAAAGGCAAATCCACTTTGCACTACAAGTGCAAACTACAAGTGCAAAGTGCACTTGAAATTGCACTGAAAGTGCACTTGGAAGTGCAGTCGCTGTAAATCTGAGGGGTAGATATGAAATGAGGGGAAGCTCTGCTGGTTTTATCATCCAATCATGTGCAAGCTAAAATAATGTTTTTTATTGTCCTTGCATGTCCCCCACGGATCTACATCGACTGCACTTCCAAGTGCACTTTCAGTGCAATTTCAAGTGCACTTTGCACATGTAGTTTGCACCTTGTAGTGCAAAGTGGATTTGCCTTTTGTAAATAACCCCCAGACAGTCACTTACTTTAATTTATGACAGCTAACCAATAGACATGAAGTGTGCAGACAAATGCATCAAAAAAAGTAAAAAGAGGTCCTAGTCCTTTTCCACTCTACCTTTAACTTTGGATCCCCGGTTAAAGTGTCTTCAGCTGTATAGAGCTGTAAAAAGGTTAGTTTTAAGGTTCTGTTATGGCTTACCTGCTTGAAATGTGATTTTTACAATACACTCATTATTGAAGTCAGCTATAATGTGAGGCAATGCTTTTATGGACAGAAACTAAACACGTCCAAATCTTAATTTCCCTTTTCATGGCAGACTCAGTCCATCTCATACCTTGGCATACAACTCCCCAGTTGACTGACAGACTTATATAGCCTAAACTACTGAGAGATATTTAACGTGATCTTCAACCTTGGCATGTTTTCCTGGTTTGGCCGGGCCACCATAATAAAAAAGAATATCCTTCCTTGCATTCTCTACGTCCTACAGACAATTCCTCCCAACTTCCCAAAGCATTTTTCGCTTCATATTGCAGAGCTTGTACGCTTTTCATATTGGGACACAAATGCCACAGACTCAGTTATGATCTACTCAAAATGCCTAAACTAAAAGGTGGCATAGGCTTGTCAAATACACATAAGTACTACCTAGCATTCCATATGACAAGAATAGTTGATTGAAATCTACGTGGGAAAACAAAGGCTTGGGTCCAAATAGAAAATGCAGGATCACAAATTCCCCTGTAATTGATTGCCTGGCTACCTACCAAACATACCCTCAGAAGCCATAAATACCACCTGACTGTAGTCCCATCCCTTCACTGTGTTCACCAAACTTACAAAACCATAGAATTGACTTCTTTGCCTGGCCCGCTTACTCCTCTACATAATCCAGACTTCACACCTTCACACCAAGATGTTTAGCCCTATAAACAAGAAGAGGCTGAACATTTTTTCCAGAGGGGTTCCCTCCTATCATACAAAGCTTTACAGGCTAAAATGTGTAACTCTTATTTCCCCTTCTGGACACATGTTCAATTTTTTTTAGTATCCGAACACATCCCCTGACTGGTCTTGCAACCTTACCCTTTTTGAGCCTACCTGCACAAGTGTCATATAGTTTCTTTTATGTGCGCTTTGCTTTTTTTAAAGTTTGACACAAAGACCTTGTCAGACATGGGAAACACATCTGGATCTTTCCTTTATTAACAATGAGTGGGAAATAATTCTAACTAACACACACAAAGGCTCAATAAATGTGACAACGCAAAAAAAAAGGGCTACAAACTTATAGCAGGATGGTATAGAAATCCCATCTAGTTACACAAATTCTCGCCCTCCTCCTCCCCCTCTGCTGGAGATATGGATCTGAACCTGGGTCCTTATTACAATTATGGTGGCCCTGTCCGAAAGTGCAAACCTTCTGGAGAGAAATACAGGAAATTATAACAAAGATAACCACTTACACACTTGACTTCACAACCGCACAATATTTATTACACCATTCCTCTCTTTCGAAATCCACATACCACAAATCACCATCTCTCCTATACAGCCCGCCTCTCACCCGTTTCCTGTTTCCTATTGTTCCGCTCCCTTAATGTCTCTTATCCTTAATGCTAATCTTATTGTCTGAATGTCCAATAGGATGATACCCTATAGTTCTCCTACTATCTCTATAAGATCGAATACATTTTAATTCCTCTGGAAAGACCTGTAGTAGGAGAGCTCCTTATACCAAGTAACCATGGGCCTAATGTACTGAAGAATCCCATCCTCCTACATGTCAATTTCCTACATATTCTGAAAATCTGTACTATTATTTTTTTTAATGTATACTCTCCCTGGGCTCTCTTGTCAACTCTTCTATAATAGAACACAAGGCATTCATTCATTACTCTGTTATTACTTACTATGCTTTTGTAACATACTGTGACGATATATGTGAATTTTAGTGGTATTTTGTTTTCTTGTTTCAAAATCACAATAAAATCCTTGAAAAAGAAACTAAATACTTCATTACTAGTGGTGACAAAACTTGGAAGGATGCTGTCACTCTCGCTCACTGACAGCCAATTAACAAGGCATCCCCAGCCCTGTAGCTACATGTACATACAGGGGCAGGGATGCTTGTGACATCATTGACTTAATATGGCTACGTGGTCACAGCTGGAGCAAACCCAGGCTTATCCTTAGTTTTAGCCTTTTTAGGTGTACATACAATGGCATTGATGAATACTGAGCTGGAGGAAAGGGGGCATTTTACCCCAGGGACAGTACTAATAGGATATATTGGGTTGGTGGTTCTTTAGTGAGGGAAATTGACTATTGAGACTGATCAGAGGGGGCCCACAGCAATTGACACATGTTGAGCATTATATAGATACTTGTCTGTTCAGACCTGTGAACCTAGTATCTGACATGTACAAGTCTTCCAGCACCGACTTCCTTTTGAGCTCATGTCATGTGACCAAATGACCAGGGCTATGAAGGAAGCTGATACCAGAAGATGTGGAAAGGTGTGTTGCCATAAACCTTTAGTAACACCTACATTTCACCATGTCTGCCAATCACCGAGGCACCATGGCACACTTAATGTGACGCACTTTCTTTAACCCTCAGAAACCTGTCCCTACAATACAAAAAGACTTTGGAAGATGTAGTCAAAAGAAGGATCTGAGCCACCACTGTTACAGGAAGCAACTACAATACCCACATATACCTGGGTGCAGGAGAGATCACATATAAGGAAAAGCCTGGGAAAGAGCACAACAGTTGGGGAGAGCACCAACCGGAGTAGGAAGTGTTGTGTTTTGCAGAGCTTGCCAAACTGTTCTTGAGCTGAGACTGCTGGATGCTGCTGTTTACAAGAGGCAGAAGATTGGACTGAATTGGGTCTGCTGTGTCACTGGCTATTCCCATACTTACCAGAGGTGCCCACTACAATCTGGGCAATCACTGCTCAGAATAGTTGAGGAGGACACCGTTCCACCAGCTTCTACCTTCAGTCAATTACAGGAAAGGGGGCTTCATCCCATCCACCACCAATGAAGCTTTACCAAGGAAGGAACTGATGAGAGGGTCACAGACCCACCTTTGAGCTGCATCTATTCACAAATAAATGACAGGCATGGAACTCACACTGCTACCCTAGGAATTGCTGGTGGTCTTCTAGACATAGCCCAGTTTCTGTTCTGGCCCCCTCCCAGAGTGCTGGAGTTGTGCTTGCTATTACATTTAAACATTGTAACTGTGTCCACAATTACATACAACTATTGCAACTGTCAACATTCTCACACCTTCTGGCTGCCATTGGGCCTACTCCTTCTAAGAATTCATCCACAACAAAGAGTACCCTCTTTACTTGAACTCAGCCTCCTAGACATATTGTTGCAATACTTAGTTAATTTACATCTTCTCATTATCCCGTGCACCAACATTCATAAAGGGCCCCATGTAGCCACAGAAGATTCATCACAAAGACTAATTCCAGTCACTTTATCCTAAAGGCAGTTTTGTGTTTGACTCTGAGTTTCATCTTGTAAGCCTAAACCTAGCTCCTTTGTTTGAGAGCTCTCAAGAGGCATTGTTGTTTTACCATTGTTTACTCTTATTTGGCCACATGGGATGTTTCTACTTATACAGAGAGCTACTGTTTATGCCCTTGGGAGTTACAGTGCAAGCTGGAGTCTGCATCTTTTACTAAATTATTTGTGGGATCAGTAATACTTTGTTCATGCTGATTGACTTAAAGTGCCAATACATCCTGTTATATTTCTATGTCAATACAGCCTGTTTATGTTTTATAGAGTTGTGAGTCTTATTCTTGTGTGCCTTATGAGGATAACAGAATGGTATACTGGTCGTGTCAGTGAGGGTGAGGCCTCACACAGGGTTAGACCAAGAGCAGGACCCAAATTACCAGTGGCTCCTACAGAGGTCGCGCTACATTAGCTATCTATTAACCCGTTCCCGACCGGCTCACATCTTTTTATGGGGGCAGAATGGCACGCTTGCGCGAAACCTTGTACGGGTACATGGTTACCTTTAGGAGCCGCCAGAAGGCACGCGCGCGCGCGTTGCACAGTGGGGGACCTGATGCGCATGGCCGGCAGTCGCGATTGCCGCCGGCCAAGCACGATCGTGTGCACGAGAGCCGGCACGGGGATTTGTGTGTGTAAATATTGGCTAGTACATTCATTTGTATGCAACAGTACAGCAGTGGTGGATTCCCAACATGTTTCGCCCATAAGACGGGCTTCCTCAGGGGATGCTGGTCATGTGCAGCGTACAGAGCCTTCTATATCTCCAAGGTAACAAAGGGGAGACCAATAACTGCCGGGATGACTGACCGCTACAGACAACTATGTGCTAAAGTAACCATAGATGGCAGAAAAGACCAAAGCAGTGGTGTCAGTAGCTGACTAGTGTCAGGGGCCATTTAGCTTCCCATCATCAGAAAAGTACATCTGGATTAACAGAATGAATGTCCAAATGTCCCCTGGCTGCGGGAAAAAAAAATAATAATAATATTTTTTATACTATATTTGATATTGTGCCCCAATTACTTGCACCGTTAAAATCCCATTTTTTAGTGTCGTCTGGTCTATTTTCGGGATGTGGTGCTATTACTAATATTTAGGGTGTTCATGCTCATAAAAACCTGCAGTGGATTTACATTGCGGGACACTTTTTTTTTTAATAAAGGAATTGTCAAAAACTGTCTCTTGTCATTTTTACTTTTCTGACACTTTTTTGGTGAATGAGTAGGGGTACAATGTACCCCCATACCCATTCACATGGGGGGGGCCGGGATCTGGGAGCCCAATTGTTAAAGGGGGCTTCCAGATTCTGACAAGCCCCCTGCCCGCATAGCCTCACAACCAATTTGCAAGGGTTGTGGGGATGAGGCCCTTGTCCCCATCAACATGGGGACAAGGTGCTTTGGGGGGACCCCAAAGCACCCTCCCCATGATGAGGGCAAGGGCATGGTATGGATGTTGGGGAGGGCCCCCACGCCATTTGTTTTTTAAAATTTTGGCATGGAGTTACCCTTAATATCTATAAAATAATATCTATATTATCTATATCTATTAAAATCACTGCTCCTGAAAAAACAGCCTTTTTAAAAAAATTTTTTTTGCATTGATCCATGTCCCCTGGGACAGTACCCAGATCCCCATACACTTTTTATGGCAATAGCTTGCATATAAGCCTTTAAAATGAGCACTTTTCATGTTCGAGTCCCATAGACTTTGACGGTGTTCGCATGTTCGCTCTAATTTTTTGCCTGTTCGCATGTTCTGGTGCGAACCGGGGGGCGTTCGGCTCATCCCTAATCATAATAAGCTGCAACTATACAATATAAAGGTATACTGTAAATAGACACAATTAAACAATTAGGTGGTTATTAGACAACATCTGAATAACCAAGAATTGGTTTCAACCAAAAGAATAAAACCATTTTAAAAACACACTCAAACTAAAGAAAACAATACTGCGGTGCTGCAGTGTTTTCACTTGTTAGGGTAGACTTTATTTTTATCAGCTGTAGGGCACACCATCATGATAGTTACCCTGCACGATGTGGGCTTTACACGGGATGCTCTGCACAATTCCCTATCTGGTAGTCTCAATTGTAGGGAGGAGACATTGATCAGCTCTGTAATTTTTATCTTTGTGTTGATACAGTGAACAGGTATGCTATTGGTATCTATATTGTGTATGCTTATATTGTTCACACACACACACAAACATAAAAAAATCAACTATTTTAGAGATCCTAACCTTCACTGCTGGTGTTCTGAAAACAGGCTGGTCTCTTCCTGGATGTTCCTCTCTGTTGTCCTGCTTTGTATTTCTATGTGTGGAGCTTTATGTTAACCGCCTGTTGATATTTGACTCCACAAAGCTCCAGGCGACACCTCTCCTCCCCTGGAACTAAAGCACACAACATGCAGTACAATGTCCACAGGGTAATGACCAAGAAGAACATTTGTTTAGGATAACACCGTTTAACACTATACCCGCCAACACTAATGTATACGAGAAATACTTAAGAAACACTGATACTGTATCTCCTTATCAATGACCCTATCCTTTGAAAATATACAGGCTCTAAAACCCAATATTACTTTTAGGAGGGCAAGATCACTTAGGGATAGATTGATACAGAGACATTTTACTGAGACAGCCAGGGAAGATACCACCTCGAGAGGAACTTGGCAATGTGGTTCATGTGCTTTTTGTCCATGGATATATGAAAATCATGCAATGTATCTGCCAAACGGCAGATTACACTCTACGATACACCATGTCAACTGTCAGACGGAGGGCGTGGTGTACAATATGTTTTGCGAATGCGGTAGTTTCTACCTGGGCAAAACCAAACAAGCTTTTTGGCGTTGAATCAAGGATCATATATATTACATCATTAGTAATCAAATGGATAAATAATGAAGAAACTCCTGCGCTGTCAGAAATACCTATGCTAAGGGGCACTGCTGCAACACCTAAATGGCTGATCCAAACAGACAAAAGTGGTGTGAATAAAGTAAGTGGTGATTGCGCTGTGATAAGAGGGGAAGGAAGGAGGAGGGAGGGGAAGGGGCTAGCTCAAATGTATAGAGAGGTGAATGAAAAATGAAAAAATTATACAAAATATAAAGGTATAATGAGCATGAGGGCTAGTATCATACTAGCACATAAAAAATATCATGTAAATACTGAAACAGAAGAAAAGAAAAATCTCAGTGCAAAAGGGCTAGTATCATACTAGCACATATGTAGTAACTCAGCAAATACTAAATGGTGACTCCAAGTAAATAAATAAATGGTGAACAGTCCCACCGCCTTGTAGTACAAAGTGCTCAAACAATGAGTCATCAGTTCCAAAAGGCAAAATGGAAAAATTATACAAAATATGAAAGTGTGATGAAATGTAATAAAGTGCAGTCTAATGAGCACTAAATCTGAATAAACTGAAGAAACAAAATAGTCTAAAGCGTATAAAAAGCTATGAAATGAGTGACAAATACAGTGTGGGTACAAAAAAAATTGAATAAAATAAAATATATAAATCAAACAAAATCCATGTGCATGAGGGCTAGTATCATACTAGCACATAAAAATATTGTAAATACGGACACAAAAGAAAAGAAAAAATCTCAGTGCAAAGGGGCTAGTATCATACTAGCACATATGTGGTAACTCAGCAAATACTTATTAGTGACTCCAAGAAAAATAAATAAAAGGTGAACAGTCCCACCACCTTGTAGTACAAAGTGCTCAAACAATGAGTCATCAGTTCCAAAAAGGCAAGTCCACTGGCCACAGGAAAGGGAAACAAAGTCTTCAGTGGGGACACCTCTGTGCTCGCAAGCAGCTCACCTTACTGCTGCAAGACAACAGCTTGTAATCCAGTAACAAATCACCAGCAAGCAAGGGTCCCATCCAGTAGTTCAAACGCCCATTACATAGAGACCATATAAAAGCATAGACTCTTCATCCCGTGTTATCCTCTGATGAAGTCACGTGACATAACGATACGCGTGAGGTTTGGAGCACGGGAACTGTCACAGACTGATGATAGGATATGAGCTCGGCGCTCGTGGATGTTTTTTACTATAGCCTTCTGCTAAATGTAAGTGTACCATGTTGTTTTTTAACCTAATAAACTGATTTATATACGGGATCACGCTATGTGCACTCTCTTCCAATACTCTACATATATGCATCCCATTGTGACGAGCATTGAGGAAATGGGGACAGTTTGAAGACACCCTTTTTTGAGGTATACGAACTCGGCGTTCATTGGATTGACGCCCACACTCATTTTACAAAAGTGAGTGCATCCCCCTTCTGTGTCCTGCCACTTTTTAATACTTTGGCCGCCACAGAGTTATACTATATACTGTCTGCTTATGTTTTTTTTATATACCATCCTGCACACCCACCACCCGAATCGCCTGAACTACTGGATGGGACCCTTGCCTGCTGGTGATTTGTTACTGGATTACAAGCTATTGTCTTTCAGCAGTAAGGTGAGCTGCTTGCGAGCACAGAGGTGTCCCCACTGAAGACTTTGTTTCCCTTTCCTGTGGCTTGTGGACTTGCCTTTTTGGAACTGATGACTCATTGTTTGTGCACTTTGTACTACAAGGTGGTGGGACTGTTCACCATTTATTTATTTTTCTAGGAGTCACTAATAAGTATTTGCTGAGTTACCACATATGTGCTAGTATGATACTAGCCCCTTTGCACTGAGATTTTTTCTTTTCTTTTGTGTCCGTATTTACAATATTTTTATGTGCTAGTATGATACTAGCCCTCATGCACATGGTCTTTGATTTATATATTTTATTTTATTCCATTTTTTTTGTACCCACACTGTATTTGTCACTCATTTCATAGCTTTTTATACGCTTTAGACTATTTTGTTTCTTCAGTTTATTTGGATTTAGTGCTCATTAGACTGCACTTTATTACATTTCATCACACTTTCATATTTTGTATAATTTTTCCATTTTGCCTTTTGGACCTGATGACTCATTGTTTGAGCACTTTGTACTACAAGGCGGTGGGACTGTTCACCATTTAGTTATTTACTTGGAGTCACCATTTAGTATTTGCTGAGTTACTACATATGTGCTAGTATGATACTAGCCCTTTTGCACTGAGATTTTTCTTTTGATAAGTATTTGCTGAGTTACCACATATGTGCTAGTATGGTACTAGCCCTTTTGCACTGAGATTTTTCTTTTGATAAGTATTTGCTGAGTTACCACATATGTGCTAGTATGGTACTAGCCCTTTTGCACTGAGATTTTTCTTTTCTTCTGTTTCAGTATTTACATGATATTTTTTATGTGCTGGTATGATACTAGCCCTCATGCTCATTATACCTTTATATTTTGTATAATTTTTTTCATTTTTCATTCACCTCTCTATACATTTGAGCTAGCCCCTTCCCCTTCCTCCTCCTTCCTTCCCCTCTTATCACAGCGCAATCACCACTTACTTTATTCACATCATTAGTAATCAACTGCTGACACCTATAGGATGACATGTAAATCAAATGCATGCTTGTGACAGCAGTGTAGTAAAAATTGCAGCATTAGAACACATTCCAATGAACTCTCGAGGTGGCAATCATGATAAAAAGATTTTACAAAGGAAAATGGGATTCATACTCTGGCTGCTACCACTGCCCCTGGTCTCAATGATGCTTTTAGCTACAAGCCTTTTCTTTAAAAATACGCATATCTCTTTTCCTCATGGGAAGATATCTGTTCATTCTGCTATCTGTACTGATCTGTTACAGGGTATAACAGAACTGTCTTCTGGTCTGGCCACAGTGGTCCCATGTGGGTTTCATTTATTTTTTTATATATGTAGCGGTCACTACCTAAAGATAGGTGATCTTTCAGTGTTTAAATGACAGGATACAGTTTCAGGTAAATTTCGTCTGGCCTGTTTTCCTATCTCAGACCTGGTTGTTTAATCTGGGGACTGGGAGTGTCAGTGTAGTGGAGGGTGTGGCCACCTGTGCTTGGGCCCAGAGATGCTTCCTCATGCTTTCAGTGGAAATGGTTCTGGAAGAGAGGTTGGACTTGGGATCCGAGTAGCAGGCAGCTCATGTGTGGAGCTCTGGCCAATCATTAATTTATTTGGCAGGAGGCGGGACTCCCATATAAGCTGGGTCCACATGCTTTAGTGGAGGAGAAGGTGAGCGCCCCCCCCCCCGTGGGGAGGGGGGGACCATGCCACGGGAGTGGAGGAGTTGGAGTCGGAGACACCGTGCAGCATGTAGTAGCTAGTGTAGCTGGATGCCCCCCTGCGGGGAGAGGGAGCGTGTCAGACCGGAGAGGAGGGATGGAGGAGCCATCATGAGGAAGTAGGAGCTAAGCGGAAGAAGACTGGGTGATCGACTGTTTGTGAGTGGCACATGGACTGTTGATCAAGTGAGTGAAAGCCCAGGGGAGCAGTACTACCAGAGGCTGAGGGTATCCTGGTACGCAAGTCAGTGATGAAGGCACCGATGGCCTGTGACTTTTGGTTCAACAAAGCCCCGGGAATCCAATCAGTCAGGCGGGAGGAATTATTCAGAGTAATGTCTTCTTTAGCCCAACTTGGAAGTACTGTACAAACGGAAGTAGTGGTCAAAAGGCAGAGGTAGAGCTCCGAGCATAAATGGAGATACAGATTGTTCTAAAAGGCCTATGGGTGAAGAGTTATTCAGAGTGACTCTTTGCTACACAGCCTATGTATTCTCTAAAGTAAATCTACCAAAGCCTATATGTGAAGAGTTATTCAGAGTGACTCTTTGCTATCCACCCTATGTATTCTCAGAGACCATACTACTCCAGTTTTCCCATGAAAAGTTATTCAGAGTGACTTTTCATTATCCGCATTGATCTAAGTATTTGCATAAGAAGTCAAGGGAAAGATTATGAAGCAGTGAAAGAGCATCTCAGAAAACCCCTTTCCCTATCCCAGTTCAAGTTATGCAAATAAAACCAAGAGAAAAAGTACAATATGGACTGTTTCTATTTATATGGGCTGCGATGTGCTTGGTGGTGAATCGTCTAACCAAAACCTCCTTCTCATTCCCAAATACCGCTACAAAGCAAAGGGAGAACGAAGGTTTGCAGTCCAAGGACCTCGACTATGGAACGCACTTCCGCCCCACATAGGCATGGAAGAAAATCATCTGGCTTTCAGGAAAAAACTCAAGACCTTCCTCTTCTAGAAGCTGTCAACACCAACGCATTAGCGCCTTGAGGCGATTCAGTTCGCATTTGCTGCGCTCTATAAATTTTTCATTCATTCATTCATTCATTCATTTATTAACGGATAGAACAAACAAACAGCAGCTCCTTCGGGGGTAGTGCGCCTCATATATATTTGTTTATTTTTTTATTTATCTGTATGTCTATCTTGTGGTGAGCTTGCCGGTTGCTTATTGGCGGGAGTTTCCTGTTTTCGGGGATCCATGATGTTGATGCGTTTTTGTTCTGTGTGTGTGCGGATTGCGTGGCGTTTGTGCGATATGTCATTGCACTATTTGCCGCATATGCCCTTTTATGCTTGTTCTTGTCCGTCCACTTATCTGGCGGTACAGTTTTGGAGTTGGCCGCTTGGTGTGTGTTTGCGTGGATATATGTCATTATAGTTCTCTATGTATCTTTCCACTTCCTGTGTACATCTATCTAATCACTGGCTAAGTGTTTGCGGTTTTGTGACCACGCTCACTTTCTGTTGATATTTGCAGAACCAATTGAGAAGTGTTTTGTTTGGCCACATGACCATGTTCACATGACGGTGATCACACGGTCGATTATATATGTCCTGTGATCAGATATCTCTCTATGGTCGCATGGCCCTGCTCACTTCCTGTTGATATCTGTTCAATCATTTGACAGGTGGGTTTGTGGTCACATGACTACACCCACATGACTACAATCACATGGCAAAGTTATATGCCATGTGACCGGATATCCCTCTGCTTTCTTTATGCCCTATCAAAGCTGGGGATGCAGGTGGTCACATGACTTCTAGCATGGGACCCATGATCATGTGGAGGTGTTCTATGTCACATGATTCTGCTTTTTTGGAGCAATTTTCAGGCTGCCACACCTCTCTACTTCCTCTCCTTCTATATAAGTTGGTATGCACATGGGCATGGGCCACACACAGCAAGGAAAGCCATCCACAGGGGTGTAGCACCAAAAGGTAAGCCGCATCTTTGCTCAAATATTCCAAAAACCACTATGTGACTTTATGTCCTAAAGTGGATATTTATTCCATTCACTTGCGTCTATTACAGGGGCACACTTTTCCCTTATGTATGCAGCAATACCAACTTGAGCCCCAACAAAAAGTCTCCCCCTATGTGATAAGCACAGCTTTTACACATTCAGGTGGGTCCGTGTGTTTTTTTTTTTCTTATATGCTAAATACTTAATAGTTTTCTATGCCCCCCTCTTAGATATTCCATTCACCACTATACTTAAGGGGACTGTATTGTTACCCATTTAATAACTTGGTCCGGTATCCATGGGCCATCTCTTGGTACTATCGGTAAGTACCATTCGTATATACAGTACTCTCTGGATATCTTCTTTTGTAATTTTTCATAGATGGATATCTAAAAGGTCAATATCTGATTATTGACTTAGTTTATTTTTAGATATTGTATTGAACACGCTTATAGTGGGAATTTGTGACCACTTACCGCTGTGTGTGATTTATACTCAAATACCTATACATGACCACTATATACCAGGTGAGAGCTAAATCTAGTATAAATCGGTCTTTGAATTGGGACTTTTATAGTAGCACCTTAATCTATAACGTATATGTTTGTTGTTTCTTGCTTTATTTAGCGGTATCTACTATAGACCACATGATATATGGGTATCCCACTACTTTAGACACACATATGAAAACTCGTTTTTCGGTTGTCTGTTTGGTCAAGTTCTCCCACACCTTGAGCCACAAGTTTACCAGGCAAGCTTACATTTTGTTATGTTTATATATAATCAATCTCTGTGTATATGTACTCCTCCTGGAGAAATGTTGCAACAATCATAATATATATATATATATATATATATATATATATATATATATATATATATATATATATACACACTTGGACTTGTGTCTTTTTTCGACCTCACCTGCTATGTAACTATCAATGGCACTGTTGTGCATTTACTAAAGGACAGTGCACGTCTGTGTTTGTCAAGAAAACCACAATTTGGTGCATGATCCTGACATGCAAGCGTGTGAACCTAGCCTTATAGCAGGTTCACACTGGTGCACTGTGGTTTGGCCGCAGTGCGATTGTATGTGTGATTTACCTGCAGTTTTAGGTGTGCTCCTGATGAATTCTATTGGACTATGTTTTCTGAGTGTGCATCAAAGAAGGGAAAAATTAACAAGGCAGAGGAGGGAGGAGGATCGGTGCTGACTTACTGTGTGATCGTGCAGGAAAGGTTGAGAGAGGTGTAGACGGGGTGGAGCGGAGATGAGCCAGACCATAGTGAGAGTAACAGAGAACAAGGTGAAGTGACCCGGGAAGGAGAGCAAGTTGAGGGCAGGAGTGAGGCTTCCTGGAGGAGAGAGATTATTAGCAGCAGTAAATAGCAGAAATAAGGCAGAGTTGGATGAGCAGAGGAGTCTGGTAATCAGTAAATATGCGGTGAATCACTCCTGTCAGTGAGGCAGGAGCAGCTCCCAGTGCGCCCCCCTCCCCTCAGATTAAGACACCGCCCAGGGTAGTCGCCCCTCCCGTTCACCCCTTTGTACCTTCCCTGGGTTTGAACACTGTTTACAACTATGTTTAAAAAAAGGGGGTTTAGAATAGGATGGGATTTTGATTGTGCCTCAGAGGAGTATAATAAAAAATATACACATACTTGAATTTATAGAAAATAATATACAAACTTTATTCATCTGCCATACGGCAGTATCTTCTGAAAATGAACAGATTAAAATGAGATACAATTTTGGAATTTTGAAGTCAGGGTGTGCCAGTCCCAAACACACTAAAGAAGATATGGCCTACGCGTTTCGCAGACAGTTCCGCTTCGTCAGGGCCTTGAGGGTAGCAGCACAGTAGATATCACATAATTTCTAAAAATATCAAACAATATGTAAGTGACTTGATTTATTTGGAAATTGAAAAAAAAAGAAAAGAGGATATAATAATGCATAAGTGTACACGGATATCACATATATAAGGGAAGGGAAGGGACATACATATAAAAAGCACACTATCCCAGTTTCTCCTCAGTGGCTCACCTCTTTCATGTGAGGGACGTGGAGGAGAAACAACCATTTGAAACATCATAGGTAAGAACACTCCTTCCTCCCTTCACTCGCTTCTCTGATATATCATTACAGCCCTCTCATTTAAACTTGTATCTGTTTTCATTTAAACAGATCTTGTCTTTGAGGGCTAACCTACGGACTTTCTTTAAAGTCCGTCTGCACACATTCCATCCTCTCCAAATTTAATCTAGCTGATTAGCTGATATTGAGTGCAATTTCGTTTTTTCCATCAGAAGTTTTTACAGTTTTCAGTATATACTCTGGGTGAGTAATCATTATCATTTTTAACTCCCTTGATACTTTATTCATCCCATCTCATACTCTTTTCCTCTTTCTCCCTCTGTTAATGGTTTCCATTCACAACCTTCTTTACTTCCTTTCCTGTCCTTTCCTTTACCCATACCCTTCCCCCTCCCCGTCCCCTTCTCCCCTTTCCCCTTCCTTTCCCCCCCCTTCCCCCTATGCCTCTCCTTTCTGTTCTTTGCCCTTTCCCCTTTTCTCCAACCTCTTTCCCCTTCCCTCTCCTCTCTTCCCCTTCCCTCTCCTCTCTTCCCCTCCTCTCTCCCCTCCTCCTGTCCCTTCATCCCTTCCCCCTCCCATGTTTTCCACTCTACCATCCTTTTTTCCCCTTACTTTCTCTCTCCCCCCTCCCTCTTATTACATTCATCTCACCATATTCATTAGACCCCCTTATTCACACACAGGGGCTTCCCCTCCGCAATTTTTCCTCCGCCGTGGTGCGGTGGAATGACCCCATGGGCACAAAGGCCAAACCTATGTCTCTCTGAGCCGGTGTCTTCCGTCCACAGTTTATGGGTAAGTCGAGCTATATGCATTCAAGATTAAGATTGTTTACAGTGACACGCAGTGAGAATCAAATTATTGCATGTAAACACACCTTTTATATGTTCTTCAATGTTATATCTATATGAGCACTTGAATTTGAAAACTCCATGCATGTGAAAATGCCGCTGTTCATAAATATCTATGTAATGTAACTGTATGTACACACTACTGGATTTCCTACAATATATAAAATATAAGCTGCATTAATAAATGTTATATATGATGTGATATCCGTGTACACTTATGCATTATTGTATCCTCTTTTCTTCTTTTTTTCAATTGCAACATGCTAAATCAAGTCACTTACATATTGTTTATTGATATTTTTAGAATTTATGTGATATCTACTGTGCTGCTACCCTCAAGGCCCAGACGAAGTGGAACTGTCCGTGAAACCATAGGCCATATCTTCTTCTTTTTTTTTTTTTTTTTTTTTTGAAAGGTGTTTATTTCGTTTTCAGCAGTAAAACAAGCATAAACTTTATATCATTTTGCATGGAAAAAATAGGTGTTTACCATATGAAAAAACATACTTTGCATATCTTGTAGGCTATCTTGGTATACTGGAATTCTTAAATAAGAGGAGCAGGCCATATCTTCTTTAGTGTGTTTGGGACTGGCACACCCTGACTTCAAAATTCCAAAATTGTATCTCATTTTAAACTGTTCATTTTCAGAAGATACTGCTGTATGGCAGATGAATAAAGTTTGTAAATTTTTTCTATAAATTCAATATGTAAACATCCCTTGCAATAGAAATAAGCATGACAGGTCCTCGTTATTCAGAGATCTGGAGTCAAAAAAGACCCCAGGTCTCTCATTTACCTTTTAAAAGAAAAAAAAATAAACAAAAAATGTTTGACTAAAAAAAATAAAAAATCTTTGTTTATTCCCGAGAACCGGAAGCGACGTTAGAAGTTGCTCCGGTCCTCCAAGGGCATAGAGACGAATGGGGGTCATCTTGCCATCACTCAACTTCCTGCCCAGCGAACGTCCACATCGGATTGCTTCCAGGTTTACCAACGGCTCTGGTAAGCTCAGAAATTACCTGGAAGCGGCGGGAGGGGGCACCTCTCCCACCTGTGGCGGCTTGTGCTCAAAATTTTTTGGGGGGCTCAAACTAACTTAAAAATTCTGAATAATACTGAACAAAAACATCAAATGCAACCAACTGTGCCCATCATATGCAGCCAACTGTGCCCATCATATGCAGCCAACTGTGCCCATCATATGCAGCCAACTGTGCCCATCATATGCAGCCAACTGTGCCCATCATCTGCAGCCAACTATGCCCAACAAATGCAGCTACAAATGCAGCTACTGTGACACTCCTGGCCGCACTTTTATCTGACACCGAATCGCCCACAGTAAAAAATGATACCAAGGTAAGGGCAGCTAGCTGCTGCCATAACACCGGTATTTAACGTCAAAGTAATGACGTATATTTACTGTGGACAGTCAGGGGCAGAGGACGTGGCGGTGGGGAGGTGATGTGAAAGGGGCAGTCAGCAAGAAGTTAAATAACATGCCGGGGGGGGGTTGTCCAAATCTCTATGATGTACACGTAGTGCTAGAAGTGTAGATGGTTTTTTGTGAGTTCAGAGTAGGTAAATTTGTGCAGGCTTAGCCGGCAGCCAAGCCTGTCTGTGTTTTTTTTTTCCTGGTTAGGGGCAGAGGGGCAGACTCACAGGCAGCATCACTGAGACCTCCTTCCTATTTCTAGAATGTACTGGAACCTCCTAGAAAAATGAAAGGGGAAGTAAGGTGGAGCTGCCTGGAGTATTCTGAGGGTCCTGTCCAATCCCCAACTTTTGTTGATAGGGGGCAGGCCCCCTCAAAAAAAAATAAAAAATCTTTGTTTATTCCCGAGAACCGGAAGCGACGTTAGAAGTTGCTCCGGTCCTCCAAGGGCATAGAGACGAATGGGGGTCATCTTGCCATCACTCAACTTCCTGCCCAGCGAACGTCCACATCGGATTGCTTCCAGGTTTACCAACGGCTCTGGTAAGCTTAGAAATTACCTGGAAGCGGCGGGAGGGGGCACCTCTCCCACCTGTGGCGGCTTGTGCTCAAAATTTTTGGGGGGGCTCAAACTAACTTAAAAATTCTGAATAAATATTCTGGGTCAGCCCAGCTGGGGAGGAGAGTTCAGGTGGAAGCTGGAGATGGAGTGTTAGACTGTCGTGGCCTGTGAGGGAGCTCCTCAGTCTGGGGGGTGACCTTGAGCCTAGACTGGGGTGCAGATGAGACCTTCTCAAAACACAAGGAGGTGTCCTGGCCAGGAGGCACTGTGAGCAAGGAGTACAGTGGGAGAAGACTGCCAGGCAAGTCTCTAGGAGAACAGGAACAGCCAAGAGGGCTGTTGAGTGACACACAGTCAGGCAGACTGGGAGGAACGCCGGAGAGGACTGGGATGGGTGCAGAGTCAGTAAGGAGGACTGTGGTAGCATGGTCAGTGGAAAGGGGCAGCTGCAGCCAGGAGAGTTGGCAGTGCCTGAAGAGGTGGGATCGGGAGCAGTAGCCACAGATAGGCTAGTTAGCACCAAAGACTTCCATTTTGCTACACCATAGCGGCCCGCGGTCTCTGCCTGCAAAGGGCATTCAACCAGACCCAGCTGAGATTGTGCTGGGTCTCAAACCTGTGCTAGCTGGTCCTGGAAGTGATAGTCTGCAATCATGTGTGTGCTGGAGGTAGAAGAGGAGAGAATGTATATACAGGAGTGTATATAGTTAAAGTCAAGTTTCGTTGATCAAATGGGCATCCCATATGTACCCTTCCCCATCCAAGTTCAATTCCCCTAATAAAAAAAAACTAAGTCGCAATGATTGCTTCTTGTCTCTGAGTGACTGGAAATATGTGTGCCTGGCTGTGCAGGGCGGGAGACGACCACATGCACCAGCGGCCCTTACGGGGGTAGCGCTACATGTAGAAAGTGCTGCAGCAGCACTGACATTTACAAAGAAAACATTTTTACACATCTGGCCAGGTGGTTGTGGGGGTCTGCAAGCGAGTGTTGTATCAAAATCTGGAAGCTCCCTTCTGGACCCCCCCCCATGAATACGGTACCCCTGCTAAGTTCTCAAAAAAAAAAACTATTTGTAACTAAATTGAGACACTCAAATGTTTGACAAGTCCTTTATTAAAAAAAAAAAAAAAGCCAAATATGTCCATTGTTATAAATCCATCATCAGTTGTGATACCCGCCACCTACCATCTCGCCAAAAAAAACGATCTTAAAAGGAACACTAGACACACAACAGAACTCTCAGCTGTCATTGGCTTTTATAGGGGAAAATCTCTTAGCACAAGGGACAAGGCCAAAATGCATTATTGGGCCCCTCAGACGGCACTGCATAAAAAACAGGCATGTTTCTGTGTTGGACATCATTGCATGGGCTCAGGAATACTTCTAAAAATCACTGCCTGTGAACATAGTTTGCCGTGCCATCCAAAAATACGAGGTAAAGCTCTATTATGCAAAGGAGAAGCCATACCTGAACATGATCCAGAAACACTACTGACTTCCTTGCATCAGACCATTTTAAATGAGCTTTTGCCCAAAGTGAAAAACTGTTGCTTGGACAGATAAATCAAAATCTGACATTCTTTTTGGCAACCATGGGAGCCGCATCCTCTGGACTAAAGAGAACAGGGCAGAAACTAGGGGGGGCCATGTGCCCTGGGCACCACCGATGGAGGGTACCAAGTTGCACGCAGCACAATCCTGTAGAGAAGGGAGTGCAGAGGAGAGGGTGGGCACTTAGAGTTGTCATCTGTCCGGGATTCACCCGAACAGTTCGGTTTGGAATCATGTGTCTGGGTTTCAGACTGCCTGAAACCCGGACACATTATTCAGACTGAACTATGGCTTCCCAGCAGGGTTGCTGGCTGCAGATGTCTAAGCTAATAGTGTCTGTTACACTCTCTTTCATGCTGCCCAAAGCCAGCACTAACAACCCCCCCCAAACACACAGACGGGAGAGGAGAGAGGGCTTGATTTGCTCCTCTTTCTCCCGCCCCTACCCCTCTGTGTCTGTCCACGTTCCAATCCCCGGCACTGTGCCTCAGAAAAGGAAAGTGGGTGCCAGAAATTTGAAGTCCAGCAGCTTCAGGTACATCTGGATGAGAGGTGCTGATTTCCAAGGTGAGCTCACCATCCATTCTTGTCTGTGACTGAAGTCTCCTCCCTCCTCCCTTCTCTCTCCTGTCTCTGAGTGAGTACACTAAGGTAAATCAGGGTTCTCAGAGCACCCCTTACTTTAGAGTTCCCCTTTACACCAGAGGCCACAATGTTCCCCTTTACATCAGAGTCCTCTCTGTGCATCAGTGTTCTCAGTGTCCCCCCTTAAATCAGCGTTCCCAGAACATCCCTTATGTTAGAGTCCCCAGAGTTCTCCCTTCTATCAGAGTCTGCAGAGTCCCCCCTTACAATGAACGGGAACTCTGAGAGTTCAGATGTTATGGGGAACTCTGTGGACTCTGATGTAAGGGAGAACTCTGGGGACTCTAACATAAGGGATGCTCTAGGGACCCTGATTTAAGGGGGAACACTGTGGACTTTGATGTAAAGGGGGACTCTTATTATTAACTTCATATGATTAGAAATGTTATTTATTAGCAAAATATATGTTCCAGGCAAACAGCTAAATACACATAAGTGATTTGTTTTCCTTATGCGTATACATGGTAAACTGACTGTGGGTGTTCTGTCAGGCGCAGCATATGTGCAGCTTTTGAAACTGAGAGCTTGCAGTGGGCATCAGCGGCTGGAGCAACATCTCTCTTGGATTCAGACTTTGCAGGTGCACAGTGCCCTGTTGTCATGGCATTGGGCTGGGCACCGTAGAAACTGGAGAGAATGCATTAATGGTGTTCGTAACAGAGAGAGTGTGCTCTTGTAATGGCAGAGGTGAGCACCAGTATTTGGAGCTTCAGAAGCCTGCCTGAAATACCCCCACAAAAGGCGTACCCCCATCCCGTTGCTAGGACATTGCTATGGCGCTCCAACTGTTGATTATCTCCTCCCAATACCCATCAATCCATATGTTAGAGAAGAAAAGCGTAAAACCGTTTTAAAACATTTTTACAAAACATTTTATTTATAAACTCAATTAAAAGCACTTACATTTTAGTGTGTCTCCACTGACACAAGTTTAAGACATGTATTCTTTAACCACTTGCTTACCGGGCACTTAAACCCCCCTCCTATCCAGACCAATTTTCAGCTTTCAGCGCTGACGCACTTTGAATGACAATTGCGCGGTCATACAACACTGTACCCAAATGAAATTTTTATCATTTTTTCCCCACAAATAGAGCTTTCTTTTGGTGGTATTTGATCACCTCTACGATTTTTATTTTTTGTTAAAAAAATTTAAAAAACCGAATTTTTAAAAAAAAAATTATTTTTTTTTTTATATTTTGTTATAACATTTTTTAAAATGGTAATTTTTCTCCTTCATTGATGTACGCTGATGAGGCGGCACCAATGGGCACTGATAGGTGGCAGTGATGGGCACTGATTGGTGGCAATAATGGGCACTGATCTTGTACACTGCTAGGTGGCACTGATTGGCACCACTGGTGGGCATTGTTAGGTGGCAATGGTGGGCATTGATAGGTGGCACCTGTAGGCATTGATAGGTGGCACTTATGGGCATTGATACGTGGCACTGGTGGGCACTGTGGGCACTGTGATGTTGTAATGTAAGGTGGCACTGGCAGGGGGTACTGGTGGCATAATTAAGGCACAATTGAGGCATTATTGCCTCCTCCTCTTCGGGACCGATGTCCCTTGCTGCTGAGCCGGTGATCGGCTTTTTTTTCTCCTCGCACTGTCAGCGCGAGGAGAAAAAAAAAACGATCACAGAGCTTTTGTTTTGATCATGTGATCAGCTGTCATTGGCTGACAGCTGATCACATGGTAAGGGGCCGGGACCGGCCCCTTGGATCGGTGATCACCCGAGTCTCAGTGACTCGGTGATCACAGCGCGCTCCACGCGCGCCCTGCAGGGTGCGCGCAGGGCACGTGCACAGGGGAGGCCGTCATGTGACGGCCTCCCGGGAATGCAGGTCCGCGCTGTAGCCGTCATTCGGCTATAGCGCGGATAGCAAGCGGTTAACCACTTTACCTCCGGAAGATTTACCCCCGTTTATGACCAGGTCATGTTTTGCGATACGGCACAGCGTTACTTTAACTGACAATTGCGCGATCGTGCGATGCTGTACCCAACGTCCTTTTTTTCCCACAAATAGAGCTTTCTTTTGGTGGTATTTGATCACCTCTGCAGTTTTTACTTTTTGCGCTATAAACGACAATTAAACTATATTTTTTACTTTCTGCTCTAAGACATATCCAATAAAAAAAAATTTCAAAAATCACATTTTTTCATCAATTTAGGTTAATATGTATTCTGCTGCATATTTTTGGTAAAAAAAAATCCCAATAAGCATTGGTTTGCGCAAAAGTTATAGCGTCTACTAACTGTGGAATATATTTACGGAATTTGTATTTTAGTTATTTTTTTACTAATAATGGTGGCGATCAGCGACTTATAGCAGGACTGCGATATTGCGGCAGACAAATCGGACACCTAACTGACACTTTTGACACTTTTTTGGGGACCAGTGACATTATTACAGTGATCATTGCTAAAAATATGCACTGTCATTGTACTAATGACACTGACAGGGAAGGGGTTGACATCAGGGGCAATCAAAGGGTTAGATGTGTGCCTAGCTGGTGATTCAGTGTAGTGGGGGAGGTGCTTTTACTTGTGGAAGACATGGATCTGTGTTTCTGCTTTACAGAAATACAGGATCCATGCCTTTTGTACAGACAGAATGACAATCTGCCTTGTTTACATAGGCAGACTGCCATTCTGTCAGTTTACTGAATGATCAGTAGGTCCCGGACGGACATCAGGTCCGGTGGGACCCGCTGTGTAAAATCACAGCAGGGGTGAGCCGCCGAAGTGGAGATTCACGTGTATATATACACATGTGATCCTGCGCAGCGCGGCCGCCCTGTAGCAGTAAATCTGCTATGGGGCGGTCGGCAAGCGGTTAATACAGCTGGTGGTGGATTCAATTTGTGGTGTGGTGGACGACAGACGACATAATATAAGAGCTTAATATTGATTTACTATATTGGAACGGTTTTCATCAAATATTTGGACACTTTAAAAAAAATTGAATTTATGAACATTTTAATGTGTTTATAGGAATTTTTTAAGTCACTTACACTTAATATAATATGGTCATATACGGTCTTCACGATTAATTTATAGTGATTTTTAATTCATGTTTATCTTGGGTAAAACATTGTGTTTTTTGCACTAATTATTAAGCAGGAGTGCGGTCTTTAACACATTTAACATATTACTGTTTATAGATGTCTAGCCAATTTTATGGCTTGTTCACCCTGTATGACTGTTTACAGTGGGCTTAATGCTGAAAGTGTCTGGTGCAAAAATATGTATTAATTATATTACCAATGTTTTAATCTGGAGTTTTTACCTTTTGTGAACAGAATAAAATATGATGTGTTAATATAAGATGAATATAATAAGATGTTTCTGTCCATTCCTGAGATATAGAGCACCTAAAAAGTCCCATTCTTTGCTTTTATATATTCTCTGTTTTTATTTTAAGAGATGTGGTGCTCATTATATCCACTCATGCCATGTGTATATAAATGGCTTGGCTACTCTATACAAAAGTTTGGACTACACATATTTTAATTTCACCTTGAGCTATTGAGCTCTGTAAAACAGGTCTTTCTCAGTAAAGCTTCTAAGGAGAGCCATGACAGTGAAGAGTTAACTGATTATGAAAATACCAAATATTTATATGCAATATTTAAAGTAATAATCTATTGTGATTGGAGGGATTGGGGAGAATGTGACAAGGACTACTCCAAACAAGTCCTACCTCCCCATGCCGTCTATGCCCGAATGGGCAGTGGTTGGTGAGTGTATTTACAAAACGTGTTGATTACTCCAATATTATGTTATATGACCTTGTACTACACCTTATCAATATATGTATGTAATTTTGACTGTCTTACCTTTTTAGATACTGTATTTGGACGCCTCCTGAGGAAGCGGCATTGACGCAAAACTGTTGAGGCTTACGTCCTTAAGTATATCAACTTGCCTTCATATACTCATGCGGGCTCTTCGTATTGCTATTTTAGAATATATGTTTGGCAATAATTCTCAAATTGTCTTGTTGTCAATCTGTATTTCTATATATTTTTTATCATTTGTAATTTAATAAACTGGAATTTTATCTATATTGTATGAATTCATGGGGTACCGCAATAGTCCACATTTTCCCTATGGGGAGGTAGGACTTGTTTGGAGTAGTCCTTGTCACATTCTCCCCAATCCCTCCAATTATAGTTCTTCAAGGATGATGGTACCCGTAATTTGAATGATCCCCATTTCAAATATTGTGGCAACAATTTGTGATAATAATCTATTGTGGACAAATTCTGCACTATACTGGGCCATAATATATCACTGAAATACTTCATTTTATAAGTATTGATCATCAGGGTATACTTTTTGGCAAGATTTTGCTTTATTAACCACTTCACATCCTGGCTATTGTCAAATGACATCCACAGGAGGGATCTCCCATCCTGGGCGGGCGCCATATGACTTCCTGGGCTTCCCGGCCATCTAGGGGGTGAGTGCACGCCCGTCACGTCACTCGGGGTGAGGTGCGCGTGCCCGGCAGCCGCGATATCTGCCAGGCACCCACAAATGCCGGTAACAGAGCCAGGGACGTGGATCTGTGTGTGTAAGCACACAGATCCACGTCCTGTCAGGTGAGAGGAGACCGATCATGTTCCCAGTACAGAGTAACACCGATCGGTCTCCTCCCCTTGTGAGTCCCCTCCCCCTACAGTTAGACTCACTCCCTAGCTAACACACTTAACCCCTTGATCGCCCCCCCTTCCCTGCCAGTGTTTTTTATACAGTAATCAGCGCATTTTTATAGCACTGATCGCTGTGTAAATGTGAATTGTCCCAAAATAGTGTCAAAAGTGTCTGATGTGTCCGCCGCAATGTCAGTCATGAAAAAAATCGCAGATCGCCACCACTACTAGTGAAAAAAAATTTCAAAAATAAATCTATCCCCTATTTTGTAGACGCTATAACTTTTGCGCAAACCAATCAATATATATAATATAATATAATATAATATAATATAATATAATATAATTTTTTTTTTTTTTTTTTTTTTTTTTTTACCAAAAATATGGAGAAGAATACATATCGGCCTAAACTGAGGAAAAAATTATATATATATATTTTTTTAATTGGGATATTATAGCAAAAAGTAAAAAATATTCTGTTTTTTTCAAACTTGTCACTCTTCTTTTGTTTATAGTGCAAGTAATAAAAACCGCAGAGGTGATCAAATACCACCAAAAGAAAGCTCTATTTGTGGGGAAAAAAACGATAAAAATCTCATTTGGGTACAGTGTTGCATGACCGTGCAATTGTCATTCAAAATGTGACAGCGCTGAAAACTGAAAATTGGCCTGGGCAGGAAGGGGGTGAAAATGCCCAGTATTGTTAATGTTAATTGTTAAAACAAGTTTTACAAAGTGTTTAAGCAATTACAAATAATCTGTACAATTGCACGCGCTTAATATTATTTACATGCAATAATAAGTAACAATATGTATACCTTTAACCTACATACTGTAACCTAGTAGAAAAAAAATCTACTTTCTACAACCTGACGGACTAAGAAAATTTAAATGGTCTGCTTATACTGTGATATATTCCATGTATTGTAATGTACAATCCTGCTCACTCTCAGCCTCTTGCATTGACTGGCACTTGAGGAATGCAGATCAATACACAGAAGAACAAAAATATATAAACGTGAGGGGTATTGTAAATCAGATTTCCAATACACAAAGCTGCTGTATTTATAGATGAATAAAATATATAGTCCACAGAACATCAAAACGAGCAGAAAAGAATCTGCAATTATTTTTCCGGACTTCCAAGCAATGAATGTAATAAAATAAAACTGTGCTCAAAGTTAAAGGTTTTGCAAACTGAACAATTTTTTTCCCATGTGGGTCAAGCATAGTCATTGGTTGGCTTGGCTATGTTCTAGCTGCGAGGTATAGCACAAATCTTATATGGTAAGGGGGCATTGGTGAACCCCAGTGCAGGGGTCAGGTCCAACACAGCACCAGGAGGGGCCTGAAAGGAGAAGTTTTGCAACAATGTTGTAAAAAACAGGAACAGCTCCATCTTTGCCAAGTTTTCTCCAGCACAGCTTCTCTTACCTGTTGAAGAAAAGAAAACTTAGCTTTGTGCTCACATGGGAATTCTGTAAAAGTGAGAGCTGCCAGAGTGATACAGCTATGTGAAATGACATGACAAGTTCTCAAAATCAAGTAATTGCTGTTTCATCTGGACCAATGTGATACAAAATCAGTTAGCACAACCACACAAGATCTAATGCTCTCCGTTAAGTTTTATTACATTCAAAGTAAGGACTTCTTCAGTAGGACTGAAGAAGTCCTCACTTTTCACGTAACGCGTATAGGGGGGCAGAGCCTTGGGCGTGATATCATCCTGCGGCCATCTTGCAACAGAGCCGTAGGCCAGCATATAAGTCTGGTTTTTCAAAGTAAGCTTTATCTCTAAGGACAGAGGTCCCCTGCCCCCCCCCCCTCCTTCCCACCCCCCCTTCCCCTCCTTACTCAAGTTCCTTGTTCCTCCTCCCCCTCTCCCAATTGATAGATGCATTTGAAATATAGATATACTTGTTAAAGATGTTTTTTTTTTTTTTTTATTTATTGTTCCCCGAAAGTCACCAAGGCTGCAAAGGGTAGATCCATATACCCTTATTCACAACCGAGGCGGCTCTCTCTGAGCAACTTACAGATACACTCCCAGCGGCTCTACAGTCGGTAAGATATATTTCCTTGAGCTACCAATGATGCCTTTTCTAAATTATCCCTGGGATGCCGGAATGCATGCCTTGGGGGCTTCGGGCACCTTCTGTTTTAAGGGACCCCTGAATCTGGGCACAAGTTTAAGTGCTGTTGGAGGGTGATTCCTGTGAGGGAGGTAGGGAAGGAGGATGACCATAACCAAAAATCCCCCTTCCCTTTTCTGATTGTCTGATGCAGCTCCTGATCTCCATACGCCTCTTGGGCGTAAGACTCAGAACCTGTTGCCTCCTCTTAGCGAAGCCACCATACCAACATTTGTGGGAACCATATTTCTAAAGTTATGCAGTTATGAACCATGATGGTTATACAAGTTGATTTAGTACGATTGCACGGGCGTTATATATATACTCCCCCCCCCCCCTTTTTTTTTTTTTTTTTTTAGGACCCTTTTACTTATTCAGTCTTTAGATTGTACACCGGTAATGTCTAATAGAATGTTAAGACAACGAAAATTGAGGTTTATCTGATTTGTTTCCCCAAGATTCATGTATGCACCTTTCCCCACAAAACTTCTACTCTCTCTGGGTCCTCTATATGGCAAAGGAGTAGGAACCCAGCCACTCTCACCAACCCCCTGCAGCAGCTCTAGTTTCTAGTCTGCTGATCGTCCAGCCTTCCCTTCTACAGGTGGATTGGTACTTCCATTCCCACCTCTGGTATACCCTTCACCACCCCATACCTGCTCGCCCCCTCTGACTCTTTTCCTTCACCTCTTTCTTATCTCTTCTTTGGGGCCTTTCCCCTACCCTTTACTTTTCCCTCCCCCCTCTGATCCCACCCTCCTCCCCCCTCCCCCCCCCCCCCTTTTATTTATTTATTTTATTTTTTTCTCTCTTTTCCGGTCTTTCATATTTCACCACCCCCCCTCTCCCTTGCCCTGTCCCCCCCCGGCGCGGTCAGACCCACCTCAGGTGGGACAATCAGTTTCTGTCCCCCTGAACCTATATATAAACTAGCCTCCACAACTCTAGGCTGACAATGGCCTCCCCAGCACCTCTAACACTGAAATGTATTTCACTCAACGCAAGGGGCCTAAACGTTCCCGAAAAACGCTCACAGGTCTTGTCCGCACTCACCAAGCAGAAAGCCCAATTTATTTTTATCCAGGAGACTCACTTTCGGTCCAACTCAATTCCAAAACTCTCTAACCACATTTACCAGACAGCCTTCCATTCCACAAACCCTTTAGCAAAGACCAAAGGAACGTCCATTCTAATCTCCAAGCATGCCCCTTTTAAACTTAGCGACTCCCTGTTAGATCCTGAGGGGAGATTTGTCTTCATCAAAGGGTCTTATGCTTCTAGACCAATCACACTAGCAAATATATATGCCCCAAACGAACACCAAGTCTCATTCTTCAGGAAGGTGAGTGATCTCTTACTCTCCTTCAAGGAGGGAGTGTTACTGATGGGAGGAGACTTTAACGTACCCCTTAACCCAGACCTCGACAGCTCTTCAGGCACTTCCACGATTACATACCGGGCTCTTCGCCAGATCAAATTGCAACTCCAAAGTCTGGCGCTGCATGACACATGGCGCACGTTGTTCCCCTCTGTTCGGGACTACACCTTTTTCTCAACTCCTTTTCAAAAATACTCACGACTGGACTATTTTTTCCTCTCCCAACCTGATTTAACCTACCTCACACATGCCACAATCGATCCTATGTACTTATCTGACCATCACCCCATCTCGGTCTCCTTGACCTTCCCAGATTCGATCCCTAAAACTAAAGTCTGGAGACTGAACTCGTCCCTGTTAAAAGATGAGGTGTTTTGCACACAATTAGAATCCAGCATAAATACGTATTTTCGGGAAAATTCTACCCCGGACATATTTCCTACCACAATCTGGGAAGCACACAAAAGTGTGATCAGAGGGGAACTGATGACCCAAGCAGCAAAAATAAAACGGATCCACCAGGGCATGGTAGATGACCTGATCTCGAACATCAAAAGACTAGAGGCCACACACAAACACTCTCATTCTCAGCAGACACTCCAGGAGCTGACGCAATATCGCTCTAAGCTGCTGGAAGAATTGGGAAAACGCACTAGACGCCGCTATGTTTTGCATCAGAGAGTCTTCTATGAGCAAGGCAATAAATGCGGAAAACTGTTGGCCCGAGCAGTCCGTGCCTCAAGACCATCCAACACAATACATCACATTCGGACCCAACAGGGCATACTACTATCTAAAAACGAAGATATTGCTCATTCTTTTGAACAATACTACAAAAACCTCTATAACCTACAACCCCTCAATCAAAAGCCAGATCAGGGTGACCTCAGGAAGGAGGCTATCAAAAATTTTTTGTCCCAATATGGCCCTCAACCAATTTCACAAGCTCAGGCAGAAGAATTAGAACAACCTTTTTCTACAGAAGAACTTCAAAACGTCCTTAAGCAGATGAAAACAGGCAAAAGCCCGGGCCCAGACGGGTTCACGCTGCAGTACTATAAATGTTTCTTCCAGACGCTAGCCCCAAAGTTGTTAGCCACTTTTAATTCCCTGTCCAATCCCGCAATACCCATGGGTCGCCTGCTAGAAGCCTACGTCACGGTTATCCCGAAAGAGGGCAAGGATCCCACACAAGTACAAAGCTACAGGCCTATCTCTCTCCTTAACGTAGACATCAAGATCTACGCAAAAATTCTAGCCAATAGATTGTCCCCTCTCCTACAGAATCTTATTTCTTTAGACCAGGTGGGCTTTGTCCCTGGTCGTGAGGCCAGGGACAACACCATCAGGGCAATAAACCTTCACCACTGGCTCACCACTACAGAGACACAGGGTTTCTTTTTATCATTAGATGCCGAGAAGGCGTTCGACAGAGTGGCCTGGGACTACATGCATGAGGTGCTCAGGAAGATTGGCCTTCACCCGCGTATGCTAGCACACATCTCGGCGCTGTACACCTCCCCTAGCGCGGCAGTAAGAGTTAATGGCCACCTGTCGAACGCCTTCCCTATTAGAAACGGAACTCGCCAGGGCTGCCCTCTTTCGCCTCTGATATTTGTACTTTCATTAGAACCCCTCCTTAACAAATTAAGAGATAATCCCGATATTAAAGGTGTTAACATTCAAGGCAAAGAGTACAAAGTTTCTGCTTTCGCGGATGATATATTACTCTCACTGACTGCCCCAACTATCTCCATACCCAACTTGCTTAAAGACATAGAACATTTTGGCTCCCTGTCATATTTAAAGATCAATTATGCAAAATCACAAGCGCTCAACATTTCACTCACACCACGAGAAGCTGAACGCTGTCAGACATCCTTCCCCTTTCAGTGGAACCAACGGGCTATACCCTATTTAGGTATCAATATAACTACCAATCTAATGGACTTATATAACGCTAACTTTAGCAAGGTTCTTAAAAAAGCACAACTCGACCTCAAGGAATGGGGGAAGATCAATGTCTCTTGGTTTGGCCGGGCGGCTCTTCTAAAAATGATAACCTTACCACGGTTCCTACACATTATCCAATGTCTTCCTATTAGCCTTCCGGCCTCTTTCTTCGCAGCATACAAGAGGATGTGCACACTGTTCCTTTGGAAGGACTCACTGCCGCGCATTAAATATACCCGTCTCACACGTCTAAAACTCAGAGGTGGCATCGGGCTCCCAGACCTGCACAAATATTTTCTAGCAAGTCACCTTTCCCGGCTCGTAGATTGGAATATACACGAAGCGGGAAAAATCTGGGTTACCTTGGAAAAATCACTCTCCCAAATCCCACTTGAATCCCTACCCTGGATTCAACCCAAACATAGGCTACAGGAAATAGTAGGGCACCCCCTCATCTCAGCCTCACTAAGAGCCTTCCAACGGTCAATTAAAACCTCGTCAATCTCCTCAACCCCGGGCCCATTAACCCCACTGAGAGGCAACCCTGATTTCTCACCAGGACTATCACCATCCTTTCTTAACCAAACATGGCCACATGACAGAATACTAGCATATCAGTTTTATACAGGTAAAACGCCTAGATCCTATGAGAACCTAGTAAGCTTATCCCCCATACGTTCCTTCCCCTTTTGGACATACCGACAAATTAGACACTTCCTTTCCACCCAGGGCTCAACACAGACATGGACAAGACCCTTAACCCCATTTGAAGACTTATGTACCCGAGCTCCTCCACAGAGACATCTCATTTCCTACATATATAACGAGCTTATAGATGATGCTATCTGCTCCACGGACCCCGCACGCACGAAATGGGAAAAGGACTTACAGATGACCTTCACAGATGAGGATTGGACAAGTATCTACGAATACGCACATAAGGGTTCCCTTAATGTAGCCATTCAAGAGAATGGATATAAAATTTTAACACGCTGGTACAGGACCCCGTCGCTACTACATAAATTCTCTCCGGCAATCCCAGATACATGCTGGAGGTGTGGAAAGGCAAAAGGGACAATGTTACACATATGGTGGGAATGTGATCTCATCCAACCATATTGGAAGAAGATACATGAGCTTATTACACACATTACGACGTACTCCCTAACATTTTCCCCTGCTCAATACCTCCTACATCACACTCACTTATCTAAAAAGGAATACTACAGATCACTGGCAATGCACTTGGTGAATGCGGCTAGACTGTGCGTCCCGACACATTGGAGATCTACGTCCACCCCCACGATTTGGGGAGTGGTTTCGTAGGATCACAAAGATAGAGGAGATGGAGGAGCTGGTTCATATATCTCAGGAGAGAATCCAAAAATTCACGACCACATGGGCCTGTTGGACTCACTTTAAACTGTCCCAACAATATGGCGAATGTGACCCCTGAGACTTCTAAAACTTTCCTCCTTGGGGGGTGGATGTTTGGGGTGGGCTGCGCCGGGGGGGGCGGGACGGAGACAGGGGTGAAGACCCGGTCCCCTTCCTCCTCCCCCCCTCATTAATTTTTCTTCTTCTCATTCCCATCAAACCACCAACCCCCCCCTATAGAGCCTTTAGCTCTGATCCCCCCTACCTCATTAGCGTAGGCACTAGTCCCTATGTAACTTGACCCCCCTCCCCCCCTCCCCTTGTGCCCCTCGCTTCCCTCTTCCCTCCCCTTTTGTTCTTCTTCTACCTTTTCTTTCTCTCCCTCCTTCTTCTTCTCCCCTCTCTCTTTCTTTTATGGCTCTTCTGGTCTCTCCCATAACCCTTACCCTCTGAATGGTGCTACAATACTATCCCAAAACCCACCCTGAAAGGGTTATTTAAGACAGTTTGTTAACTGGCTGTTACACAATCTACTGCTTTGAATTTAATAATGGTTATATTAATGTTAACTATCTGTATCGCAGATCTATGTAACAATCTGTACCATGTAATACCCCGATCACTGTTTATGTTTCCTGTTTCGTGCATTGGATAATAAATATTATTATGGAAAAAAAAAAAAAAAAAAAAAAAAATCTGGAGTCAAAAAAAATAGTGGTCCCCTGTGGGAAAAAACTCAATAATACAGTATAATTTAAAAGTGCAGCTATCTTGAAACAGAGCTGTAGGCTGGCATTTAAGTTAGCACTGGCGGCATTGCTTTACTCTGTAAGTGTAATACTTATCTAATATCTTTTATATATTAAAACTTTTACATGGAGAACATTACATCTTCTTTGCTTTTCTTTCCTTCCCATATACATCTGGTGTTCCTGAGTGTCTAAGGACCTGTGTATCCCATTGTGAGGAGAAAGGAGTGAGGGCTTTCCAAACGTCTGTCAGAACCCTGTGGGGAACACAGGTTGCTTTGACCTTTCTGGTAATGCAGGGGTCATGGCATGAGGTGAGCAGCCAAC
Source organism: Lithobates clamitans (assembly GCA_037952925.1). NCBI lineage: Eukaryota > Metazoa > Chordata > Amphibia > Anura > Ranidae > Lithobates > Lithobates clamitans. The sequence goes on along the minus strand of JBBGZY010000167.1, from coordinate 625,213 downwards.
TTATATGGTGGTGGAGATATGGAGCACTTTTATTTGGATAACAGTGGCACAGTGGTGATCACACTATTTGTTGATTGGACTTTAAAGTTTGATTTTACAAAATGTTTAAATGTGAATGTAATTTTTGTTCTACACTGTATGATTTGAGTTTATTGGAATGTTCACATGTTTTGTAGTATAGTTTTTTGGTATATGGTAGATTTTTGCTACACACCTTTTATTTATTAATTCCTGTTTCATGCAATGCAGAGGAGATCAGTGATGGAAGCCCACCTTCCATATCCTGAATGCTCCTCAAGGCTCAGGAGAAAGGTGAACCCAGGGACCACTGGTTATGGGGCTCTGGGTTGGCAGAACTAGAAAAGTGGTTTGAATGAGCTACAAAATGTTTTCAGCATGACAGGACACATCCAGTTGAAGGTGTTTTAGTGTAGCTTTTTAATAGTTATTGATTTACAAAAAATCTTTATATTTTCATGTTATCAATTATGCTAGTGTTTAGGTAATCACTTCTATCTATTTATATAAAATAGGTCTGAAACATATGGTCTCATGTATACCAAGACATGTGGTCTCATTATGCTGTGGGGAGTTGGGAACCTCTTACCTTTCTTTTCTATGGTGTGGCTCAAACCAGTTTTAACTAGTGTTTGCCCTGCTGTATATATGACTGGAAGACCAGGGGCTAGTTGAGTTGGATTCAGAACTGAAGAAGAGAAGTCTGAATAAAGCAGACTGTCGCCTCCAGGTATTTAATTTCTAATAGACTTGCGAATCCTCTGGATTGAATGCTGTAATCATCAATTTTTTTTATCATATGTAATATATCTTTAAACCAAGCTAAGTAAATTGATTTTATTATTATACTTTTGAGTAGTCTGAAATTATTGCATTACATTCACATATCAGAAAGGTTAAATATAGGAACTTTTAAGTAATAAGATTAACCCTTTATTGCAGGTGTCTATTACTAGCTATCTTACAGTAATATTTTCCACCACACTGGGTATGTCCTGAAATACTATGAGCCTTCTCTAAACTGTGTGAATGTATCTTACTGTTTACTGATAGGACATAACATCATTAAGCACCTTCTCCCAAAGAACATTACCTAGTGAAAAAGGTATAAATGCCTCATTCTTCTTTAAATTTCCTTCTGAATCCAGGAAATGTTCAGGGTAAAACTCATCTGGTTTTTCAAAGTAAGCTTTATCTCTAAGGACAGAGGTCAGCAATGGGATAATAGTGGTCCCCTGTGGGAAAAAAAACACAATAATACAGTATAATTTAAAGTGTTTAGGCTTTAGTATAAATACGATCCAAAATATTTCTTGGGGAAAACCATTTTACATGTTTCTCATATTGTCTACCATAAACATACGGTTTTTCGAATGTATCTATAGCTAAACTTTTTTTCAGTGTTGATAAGATTTTCTTCTCATTTTTGCCATATCTCCAGTAGGGATGAGCTTCGAGTTCTACTCGAACATTGGCTGTTCGCAAGTTCGCTGAACAGCGAACAATTTGGGGTGTTCGCGGCAAATTCGAATGCCGAGGAACACCCTTTAAAAGTCTATGGGAGAAATCAAAAGTGCTAATTTTAAAGGCTTATATGCAAGTTATTGTCATAAAAAGTGTTTGGGGACCCGGGTCCTGCCCCAGGGGACATGGATCAATGCAAAAAAAAGTTTTAAAAAAGGACGTTTTTTCAGGAGCAGTGATTTTATTAATGCTTAAAGTCAAACAATAAAAGTGTAATATCCCTTTAAATTTCGTACCTGGGGGGTGTCTATAGTATGCCTGTAAAGGGGCGCATGTTTCCTGTGTTTAGAACAGTCTGACAGCAAAATGACATTTGGAAGGAAAAAACTCATTTAAAACTACCCGCGGCTATTGCATTGCTGACAATACACATAGAAGTTCATTGATAAAAACGGCATGGGAATTCCCCACAGGGGAACCCCGAACCAAAATAAAAAAAAAAAATGATGTGGGGGTCCCCCTAAATTCCATACAAGGCCCTTCAGGTCTGGTATGGATATTAAGGGGAACCCCAGCCAAAATTTTTAAAAAAAATTGACGTGGGGTTCCCCCTAAATTCCATACCAGACCCTTCAGGTCTGGTATGGATTTTAAGTAGAACCCCGCGCCAAAAAAAAAAAAAAAAAACGGCGTGGGGTCCCCCTAAAAATCCATACCAGACCCTTATCCGAGCACGCAACCTGGCAGGCCGCAGGAAAAGAGGGGGGGACGAGAGTGCGGCCCCCCCCTCCTGAACCGTACCAGGCCACATGCCCTCAACATTGGGAGGGTGCTTTGGGGTAGCCCCCCAAAACACCTTGTCCCCATGTTGATGAGGACAAGGGCCTCATCCTCACAACCGTGGCCGGTGGTTGTGGGGGTCTGCGGGCGGGGGGCTTATCGGAATCTGGAAGCCCCCTTTAACAAGGGGACCCCCAGATCCCGCCCCCCCCCCCTGTGTGAAATGGTAAGGGGGTACTTACCCCTACCATTTCACAAAAAAACTGTCAAAAATGTTAAAAATGACAAGAGACAGTTTTTGACAATTCCTTTATTTAAATGCTTCTTCTTTCTTCCTTCATCTTCTTCTTCTTCTGGTTCTTCTGGCTCTTCTGGTTCTTCCTCCGGCGTTCTCGTCCAGCATCTTCTCCGCGGCGTCTTCTATCTTCTTCTCCTCGGGCCGCTCCGCACCCATGGCATGAGGGGAGGCTCCCGCTCTTCTCTTCATATTCTTCTCTTCTTCATCTTCTTCTTCATCTTCTTCTTCTTCTTCTTCTTCTTCTCTTCTTCATGTCTTCTCCGGGCCGCTCCGCAGCCATGCTGTGGCATGGAGGGAGGCTCCCGCTGTGTGACGGCGTCTCTTCGTCTGACGGTTCTTAAATGACGGGGGGCGGGGCCACCCGGTGACCCCGCCCCCCTCTGACGCACGGTGACATGACGGGACTTCCCTGTGGCATTCCCCGTGACGTCACAGGGAAGTCCCGTCATGTCACCGTGCGTCAGAGGGGGGCGGGGTCACCGGATGGCCCCGCCCCCCGTTATTTAAGAACCGTCAGACGAAGAGACGCCGTCACACAGCGGGAGCCTCCCTCCATGCCACAGCATGGCTGCGGAGCGGCCCGGAGAAGACATGAAGATGAAGAAGAAGATGAAGAAGAAGATGAAGAAGAAGATGAAGAAGAAGATGAAGAAGAGAAGAAGATGAAGAGAAGAGCGGGAGCCTCCCCTCATGCCATGGGTGCGGAGCGGCCCCAGGAGAAGAAGATAGAAGACGCCGCGGAGAAGATGCTGGACGAGAACGCCGGAGGAAGAACCAGAAGAGCCAGAAGAACCAGAAGAAGAAGATGAAGGAAGAAAGAAGAAGCATTTAAATAAAGGAATTGTCAAAAACTGTCTCTTGTCATTTTTAACATTTTTGACAGTTTTTTAGTGAAATGGTAGGGGTAAGTACCCCCTTACCATTTCACACAGGGGGGGGGCCGGGATCTGGGGGTCCCCTTGTTAAAGGGGGCTTCCAGATTCCGATAAGCCCCCCGCCCGCAGACCCCCACAACCACCGGCCACGGTTGTGAGGATGAGGCCCTTGTCCTCATCAACATGGGGACAAGGTGTTTTGGGGGGCTACCCCAAAGCACCCTCCCAATGTTGAGGGCATGTGGCCTGGTACGGTTCAGGAGGGGGGGGGCCGCACTCTCGTCCCCCCCTCTTTTCCTGCGGCCTGCCAGGTTGCGTGCTTGGATAAGGGTCTGGTATGGATTTTTAGGGGGACCCCACGCCGTTTTTTTAAAAAATTTTGGCTGGGGTTCCCCTTAATATCCATACCAGACCTGAAGGGCCTTGTATGGAATTTAGGGGGACTCCCACATTTTTTTTTTTTAATTTTGGTTCGGGGTTGCCCTGTGGGGAATTCCCATGCCGTTTTTATCATTGAACTTCTATGTGTATTGTCGGCAATGCAATAGCCGCGGTAGTTTTAAATGTGTTTTTTCCTTCAAAATGTCATTTTGCTGTCAGACTGTTCTAAACACGGGAAACATGCGCCCCTTTACAGGCATACTATAGACACCCCCCAGGTATGAAATTTAAAGGGATATTACACTTTTATTGTTTGACTTTAAGCATTATTAAAATCACTGCTCCTGAAAAAACGGCCGTTTTTAAAACTTTTTTTTGCATTGATTCATGTCCCCTGGGGCAGGACCCAGGTCCCCAAACACTTTTATTGACAATAACTTGCATATTAGCCTTTAAAATTAGCACTTTTGATTATTCATGTTCGTGTCCCATAGACTTTAACGGTGTTCGCGTGTTCGAACAAATTTTTTTCCTGTTCGCATGTTCTGGTGCGAACCGAACAGGGGGGTGTTCGGCTCATCCCTAATCTCCAGAACTGAACAATAAACAAAGGGAAAAAAATGGGCAGGAGTAGAGGGAAAATTACCCTCTAGGGTACTTTTAGTCATAGTAACAGGCGGCCTCATGTAGATAATTCCTCTACTCTTGTTACGGCAGCGAGTCTTCCATCACTTTTTGTCTCAGTAACAATGGTCAACAAGACATTTGTAATAAATACATGAACAAGACAATTAATTGAAGAGCATGAATCTGAGTGGACACAAATAGCAGTACAATATTGAATAAAATATTACAACTCTATCCATTAGAGGGAAGCTGGTGACTGTGTGTTTAGAGGTTTTAACCCTAAAATGCTTCTGAAGGTTTTTTACCTTATATGCATGAAAGTAAAAATCCTTCAGTGTGCCTTTCCCCTCCCCCAGCCCCCCCAATTCTTACCCGAGTCCGATCCAGATCCAGCAATGTGGCTCTCCTGGCTTCCTCCCTCCTTATTGGCTTATTGGCTCAGAGATAGCAGCAGAAGCCATTGGCTCCCGCTGCTGTCAATTACAGCCAGTCGGGAGGGAGCAGGGGTGGGACGGAGCAGTGCTCTGTGTATCTATGGATACATAGAGCCGGGTTGGGAGTGAGCTTGCAAAGTGCCTCCATAGCTAGCAGCTTGCTAAAGGGGCACTCGCAAGGGGGGGGGGGAGCCAGAAGCACCAGTGAGGGGCCCAAGAAGAGGAGGATCAGGGCTGTTCTATGCAAGTATGACATGTTTGTTATTTAAAAGAAAAAAACATACAATACTTACAACAACTTTAAAGTGTATGAGAACACCAACAATGAGCTTCTCTTGTTTGTTCCCTTTTGGTCTACCACTAAAAGTATTATTTCTTGTTGGTTGATAGCAGGATCACCAAGGTGAAAATAAAGAAATAAGCCTTAAGAAAGAAAACTAATGCACCCACATCTAAAGATTGGTAAGCTGTGAGTCAATTCTTTTTAGTCCTTGGGTTTTGATACACTTTCCTCTTTTGTTTATGCTTTGAACTACTTTGTACTTACCCATTGAAGTAGAAGGAATTGCACCTTCTTAAAAGACTGTCATTTAGAGAGAAGAAAAAACTGTTGCAGCTTTAAAGAAAGGGCTCGTCCCTGCGCAGTGAGCGGAGATGGACCTGTTATCCGCCAGCTCAGCGGGGGGTCAACAGAACGATCCCTGCTGAGCAAGTGGAGTCTGTGAAAGTGGACATTACTGTGTGAAGGAGCCCTAAAGGATGAAGGTATAGATTGGGTGACCGAGAGATGGATGATGTGAAAGAGCAAGGCATGGAGGGATGTGAGCGAGACAGAGAAATGGAGGGATGGAGTTATGGAAAGAAAGAGGGAGGGAATAATAGAGGAATGAAAGTGATGGATAGAAAAGGTGGAGGGATATAAGGCACAAGGATTGTTGGATGGCCAGTATGATGGAGGGATAGAGTAACAGAGGGATGGAAGTGATGGAGGGTGAAGAGGTTGGAGGGACCTACAACAGAGGGAGGGATGGAAATGTAAAGGAGGGATGGGAACGGGAGAGGAGGTGAAGGAGGGATGGAGGTGGGAGAGGAGGTGAAGGAGGGATGGAGACAGGAGGTCTTTAGAATTGGGGACATAAACTCTTGTGATCCTGGTGGCTATCTGGGATTTCTACTCACTTTCTGGGGTGGCTATAGAACAGAAATTCAGGGGAAATCTCTCCAGTTGGACATACGTGACAAAATCTGATGATATAATAGCCCACCCTTACTATATCAAAAATAACATAAGAAATATGTATTTTTTTTTTTTAACCTTAATCTCTATCTTAAACCACTTTGCTAACTGCATATTGTACTTGTTTGTAGCTTAAGTACTGAAATTTGCATTGAACCGTAATTTTGTAACTTTTAGAAAATGCCAGTAAAAACTTGGCGGTGCCAGTAAATTTTGAGTTTCGTGTCACTGAATTTTAGTCTGGTAGGTTGGTAACACTGCCTGCAAGAGTCCCTAAAACCCTGCTCTTACAGTGAAATTCTGGGCCTCTCTAAAAAGCTCAGGAAAAAAAAAAAAGGAAAAGCTTAGATACTGTACTTTCTGTCTATTGCATATTTCTATTGGCCAGTGAAGCAGCTCATTATATCGATGGGTCAATAAGAATGTGTAAGGGGCGGAGGTAGTGGCAAGCTATCTGAAATGCCAACCGGGATTCAGTTGTAAGACCTAGGTAATAGGGACTGCTCACTGAAAAAGAAATGATCAGTCAATAATTTTAATGGTAGGTTTATTTTAACAGTGAGAGACAGAACAACAACAAAAATATCCAGAAAAACTCATTTCAAAAAAGTTATAAGTTGATTTTCATTTTATTGAGTGAATTAGTATTTGATCCCCTATCAATCGGCAAGAATTCTGGCTTCCAGGTATCTTCTATACAGGTAACGAGCTGAGATTAGGAGCACTATCTTAAAGGGAGTGCTCCTAATCTCGGCTTGTTGCCTGTATAAAAGACACCTGTCCACAGAAGCAATCATTCAGAGTGCAATCTCTCCACCATGGCCAAGACCAAAGAGCTATCCAAAGATGTCTGGGACAAGATTGTAGATTATAAGGATGAGCCAAACACCCAGCCCCAACCCACCCCCCACCCCCATCCCGGTTGGGTTCGCATCAGAACATCCGAACAGGAATAAAATTTGGACAAACAAACGAACACTGTTAAAGTCTATGGGACACGAACATGAAAAATCAAAATTGCTCATTTTAAAGGCTTATATGCAAATTATTGTCATAAAAAGTGTTTGGGGACCCGGGTCCTGCCCCAGGGGTATCAAAGCAAAAAAAAGTTTTAAAAACGTCTGTTTTTTCACCTTAAGCATTTTAATAATGCTTAAGGTGAAACAGTAAAAATGAAATATTCCTTTAAATATCGTGCCTTGGGGGTGTCTATAGTATGCCTGTAAAGTGTTGGGTTGGGAAATATAGATAAAACTCATTTGGGTCTGGTATGAATATTAAGGGGAATCCTGAACCAAAAATGTAAAAAAAAAAATGTGTGGGGGTCCCCCAAAATCCATACCAGGCCCTTCAGGTCTAGTATGAAAATTAAGGGGAACCCTGTGACAAATTTAAAAAAATAAATCCATACCAGACCCTTATCTGAGCACCAGGCCACATGCCCTCAACATGGGGTGGGTGCTTTGGAGTAGCCCCCCAAAGCACCTTGTTTCCATGTTGATGGGGACAAGGGCCTCATCCCCACAACCCTTGCCAGTGGTTGTGGGGGTATGCGGGTGGAGGGGCTTATCGAAATCTGGAAGCCTCCTTTAACAAGGGGACCCCAGGATCTCGCCCCCCTTTGTGAATTGGTAAGGGGTACATTGTACCCCTACCATTTCACAAAAGAAAGTGTCAAAAATAATAAAAAATTCAGGAGACACTTAGGGACAAGTCCTTTATTAAAAGATAAAAAAATAAAAATGTCCCGTGATGTCCATTCATCTTCTATCACGCCGCCGACGAGCCGAAAAAAGCAAAAAAAAAAAACAGCTCCGGCTCCATTTGAGGCTCCTGCCAAATGATGCTTCTTCTTGGCGACAGCTCTTATATAGCTGAGGGTGGGGCCACTCGTGACGTAAACTGGTGACCCCGCCTTCCTCTGAAGTCACGAGGCGTCAGAGGGGGCTCTCCCCCCCTCTTTTCCTGCGGCCTGCCAGATTGCGTGCTCGGATAAGGGTGTGATATGGATTTTGGGGGGACCCCAAAATCCACTTTTAAAATGTAAAAAAAAATTGGCGCAGGGTTCCCCTTAATTTCCATACCAGACCTGAAGGGCCTGGTATTGATTTTGGGGGGGACCCCCACGCAATTAAAAAAAAAAAATTGGTTCGGGGTTCCCCTTAATATTAATGCCAGACCCAGAGGGCCTGGTAATGGACTTGGGGGGGGGGGGGGGGGGGGGGCATGCCATTTTTTTTCAATGAGTTTTATCTATATTGCCGAGACCCGACAATTCATTACAGCCACAATCAGTTTTAAATGACTTTTTTCCTTTAGAAATGTCATTTTGCTGTGGTGCTGTTCTAAACACTGGAAAAATGTGCCACTTTACAGGCATACTATAGACACCCACAAGGAATGATAGTTAAATGAAGATTTCATTTTTATTGTTTCACTTTAAGCATTATTAAAATCACTGCTCCCGAAAAAACGTCTGTTTTTAAAACTTTTTTTTTTGCATTGATACATGTCCCCTGGGGCAGGACCCGGTCCTCAAACATTTTTTTATGACAATAACTTGCATACAGGCCTTTAAAATGAGCACTTTTGATTTTCCATGTTAGTGTCCCATAGACTTTAATGGTGTTCCGCGGCTTTTGAACTTGCCCCAAACACCGCATATTGTTCGGAGTTCGGCGAACATGCGAACAACCAAAGTTTGGCCCCAAATTATGCTCGGGCCAAACCGTTCTCCTATCCCTAGTAGATATACACAAGACTGGAATGGGCTACAACACCATCGCCAAGCAGCTTGGTGAGAGGATGACAACAGTTGGTGCGATTATTCGCAAATGGAAGAAACACACAATAACTGTCAATCTCCCTTGGTCTGGGGCACCATGGTAGATCTTACCTCATGGAGTTTCAATGATCATGAGAACAGTGAGGAATCAGCCCAGAACTACACTGGAGAATCTTGTCAATGATCTCAAGGCAGTTGGTACCATAGTCACCAAGAAAACAGGACTGAAATCCTGCAGCTCCTGCAAGGTCTCCCCTGCTCAAGAAAGCACATGTACAGGCCCGTCTGTACTAAGTCATGTTTTGCAAGGGGGTCAAATACTTATTTCACTCATTCACTTATTAAAATGTAAATCAATTTATAACTTTTAAAATGCGTTTTTCTGGATTTTTTTTTTTTGGTATTCTGTCTCTCACTATTAAAATTATAGACTGATCATTTCTTTGTCAGTGGGCAAATGTACAAAATCGGCACTAGTGCTGTAAAGACAAAACCACTCTTTAAATCATCGCAACATTCTGGGGCTCAATCTGACCCTTTGTGTTCAGCTCTGGCTTTGTTGCTATGATTTAAATAGCAATTTTGACTTTATGATACTATTTTTATTTGGGAGTTCCCCATAAGTAAAACAAAATGTCTGCAGCTCCCAGACCCTTTAGTTGGGTCACATTGGTTATCAAATGTCAATGCTGGACAGGGGCTCATTCATGCCGCAAACAATATCCAAAAATTAAAGAACCGGTAGCACACCATAGAATCCCTCATTGTAAAATTGTTTTGCTCCAGATCAATTAATATGAAGTCCCACCTGGGAATTCATGGGAAGCGTTTTCCCTAAAGTTGTGCTTAATTTTAGAGAAATAATTTACATAATTTGCAGTTGTGTAAAATTTCCTTGATTTAAAACAACATGTTTGGTGGCAGTCTGGAAGAAAGGTTCAGAACTTTGGTGTGACTTGAGTGTTGGAGACTTTAGAAAGTCACAGAACAGATATTTGAGGTGACCATTAATGGAGAACCTTTAGGCTGATGATGGCACTGCTGCTTGTGGGGCTTTTGAAAAAGTTATACAGAGTTTGGCAGTGACTCATATCTACTTATTGCTTAACACCCTGCTACACCCTGTGCCTACAGCACTGTACTGCCCTGAAAAAAGCACCAGTCAGCACCTAATGAAATCTAAAAAACTCTGCCTTCTAATATCAGTTTGATTTTCAGCCTATAAAAAACACTTTGTAACCCCTGACCATTTCTGGTAATTGGCTTGAGGAACCTTGTATGCATAGCCATTTTATTCTAGCTTTGGAAAGGGGGGGGGGAAAGAGTTAAACCCCTATTATGTTTTTTTATTTCACTGTCTGTGTCCTGCTAGGGAAATTTTCCTTTAGTTCCTGTCTTGAGACCCAACAGAAAGGAAGAGGAAGTCCCTCCTAGTAATGATAATTCCTATCTTTGACAACTGTCACCAGAACACTTAATCCATTTTAAAGATTTTCCCTGGTGACAACACCTGATCACTGTGCTGCATCTATAGAGGAGCATCCTGTTGATCCTGCCAGAAATCTGTTGGGCGGATGTCAGTCTGGGAGAGTGGACATACCAAGGCAGATTGCATTTTCATTTAGACCACCCTTGATGACACACACATGTGATCCTGAGCCTCCATATACAAAACACAATAACTGAAATCTTATAAATGAAAGGTACAGGCTAGGGACAGGCTGGAGAAGAGAGGACTAGATGAGGTAAACTCAGTGTGCAGTTAAATATTGTGAACTTTTTTGAGTTGTTACCACAATTTTGCTAACAAATTTTAACTTGTGGTGACCTCACCTTTTTATCTGATATTAATTATACATAGTCCTCAGCCTGCTGGCCTAATATTCAAGCTGAGCCAACTTCTTTTGGATCTGACCTACATGTAGGCAGGTGCAGTCTATTTTTTCCACTGTAGGTGGTGCTCAACCACAGCAGCATTGCAGATGGGGAAGGAAATTGAAAGGAACTTAATTTGTCTATGGTTTCCTCGGTCACAGGGAGGCAGTTATCCAATTGGATGCTGGCACCCCATGTGACTTTGGTGGCCCTCTTGGGTCAGGCAGAGTCCATTTAAAACCCTGGCTCCTGGAGCTTATTTTACAGGTGATTCGTGTAGGGAAAATGCAGGGACTACCTTCCAGGAAGCCTCTTCTTCAGGGTCCAGGCTAGCCAAGCCACAATCCGCTCCTCTTGGCAAACGCTGTTGGCAAATTTGGGCCTCCAGACAATTATCGCATCAATGTTTAGTTCTGTAAGTGGCTCCAAGTGGGTTGTCTCCCTGCCGGGCCTGTCTGTGTGTATTGGTGAGCTACCACATCATACAAATTTTTGTTGAACTTGGAATCTGTGTGTTCACGCTGTGAGTTGCCCACCAAACCACGCTGAACCCAGCCCACATACTTACATGACCACAAACATCTCTTAACTGCATGGATTTTGGTCAATGTATGGTTGAAGCTCTGCTTTATCCTACTAACTGTAACTTGCTGTCCTGTTATGCTGCTGTGTACTGGCTGTGTCTGTGGAGGGGTACTAAAAGGGGCCCACAATGCATGTTCCTGGACACCAAGTCCCATGCTTTTTCAGTACATACTGTATCTTACACTCACCTTTGGAATGTTGTACCCTCTAAATGTGACATCTTTAGCAGTTGCATGTGCCACATTCATAGGTGCAATATCAGCAAACCTCTGGATTTCATGAATGACGGCATCTGTATATGGCATCTGTTTTCTGTGTTCAGTCTGGGGTTCAGCTGATCCGATTACTGTGTCAATTTCATTCTGAACTTTTTCTAAAAAAGACCCACATCAGCAAAATGTACAATTAGAACTAAAAGCAATTGCACACATTAAAAAAAAAATGGAACTTCAATATAACAATACCATTTTATACTGTTACTATTATTCACAAGGTGCACATATGAAGCAAGCCACAAAGCTTCTGGCTGAGCAATCTTAGTAAGCTAAGCAAATATAAAACATTTTTTTGCAAACATTCTTAAAACAAACTATGCAAAGCAATCTCTTAGAGCAAATATCTTTAAACCTTCTTGCCTTAAAATGTTTTATTAGCATTCCACAACACAATGCCTAGTGCCAAGGATACATTAAGACCGTACATGTCCTCTTTTTGAGAGCAAGCAGCCGACATCTAGTGTAGCTGTTGGCTCTCAATTTCAGCTTCTATTGACAGAGGGTAACCAAAGAGAGTACTTCCCAATCATATGACCACTATATCATCTTTACCTTAAGTGCAGGCTGGAGGCTACACACAAAAATGAAAGCCTCTTTAACCACCTCAATACAGGGCACTTCCACCCCCTTCCTGCCCAGACCAATTTTCAGCTTTCAGTGCTCTCACACTTTGAATGACAATTACTCAGTCATGCAACACTGTACCCATATGAAATTTGCGTCCTTGTTTTCACACAAATAGAGCTTTCTTTTGGTGGTATTTAACCATTAGTGGGGGGTTTTTTGTGCTATAAATAAAAGACTGTACATTTTGTGGAAAAAATGCCTTTTTCTTTGTTTCTGTCATTTTGCAAATTAGTAATTTTTCTTCATAAATTTTGGCCAAAATTTATACTACTACATATCTTTGGTAAAAATAACCCAAATTAGTGTATATTATTTAGTCTTTGTGAAAGTTATAAAGTCTACAATCTATGGTGCCAATCACTGAAAATTGATCACATCTGATCACACCTGATGTACTGAAGGCCTATCTCATTTCTTGAGACGCAGGGCATGCGCACATGATCATAGGAATGCCCTGTTTAAATGGACGGATGTCATATGACTCCCGCCCAGAACGAGAGCCGCGCCGCCCGGCCGTCATATGAATGTGGGCGGGCAGCAAGCGGTTAAAGAGACATCTGTTGAACAGACATGTCACCCTTATATCCTGCTGAAGCCAATCAAGCACATGTAGCACCCTCCTAGATACAGTGCCTTGAAAAAGTATTCACACCCTTTGAAATTTTCCACATTTTGTCATGTTACAACCAAAAACTTAAATGTACACTGAGCAAAATTATAAATGCAACACTTTTGTGTTTGCCCCTATTTATCATGAGCTTAATGCAAAGATCTATGACTTTTTGGCCTTTTATTGTGGCCAGCGTAAGGCACACCTGTGCAATAATCACGCCGTCTAATCAGCATCTGGATATGCCACACCTGTGAGGTGGATGGATTATCTCGGCAAAGGAGAAGTGCTCACTAACACAGATTTAGACAGATTTGTGAACAATATTTGAGAGAAATAGGCCTTTTGTGTACATACAAAAAGTTGTAGATCTTTGCATTCAGCTCATGAGAAATAGGGGCAAACACAAAAGTGTTGCGTTTATAATTGTGTATTTTATTGGGATTTTATGTGATAGACCAACACAAAGTGGCACATAATTGTGAAATGGAAGGAAAATTATAAATGTTTTTTAATTTTTACAACTAAATATGTGAAAAGTATGGTGTGCATTTGTATTCAGCCCCCCTGAGTCAATACTTTGTAGAACCACCTTTTCACTGCAATTACAGCTGCAAGTAATTTTGGGTCACTACCAGCTTTGCACATCTAGGAGAGTGACATTTTTGCCCATTCTTCTTTGAAAAATAGCTCAAGCTCTGTCAGATTGGATGGAGAGCGTCTGTGAACAGCAATTTTCAAGTCTTGTCACAGATTCTCAATTGGATTTAGGTCTGGACTTTGGGCCATTCTAACGCATGAATATGCTTTGATCTAAACCATTGTAGCTCTGGATGTATATTTAGGATCGTTGCCCTGCTGGAAGATGAACCTCCACCCCAGTCTCAAGTCTTTTGCAGACAGGTTTTCTTCTAAGATTGCCCTGTATTTGGCTCCATCCATCTTCCCATAAACTCTGACCAGCTTCCCTGTCCCTGCTGAGAAAAAGCATCCCACAACATGATGCTGCCACCACCATGTTTCATGGTGGAGATGGTGTGTTCGGGGTGATGTGCAGTGTTAGTTTTCCACCACACAAAAAGTTCAATTTTGGTCTCATCTGACAAGAACATCTTCTTCCACATGTTTGCTGTGTCCCCCAGATGGTTTCTCTCAAACTGCAAATGGGACTTTTTATGGCTTTCTTCTTACCACTCTTCCATAAAGGCCAGATTTGTGGATAGATTGTCCCACCTGAGCTGTGGATCTCTGCAGCTCCTCCAGAGTTACCATGGGCCTCTTGGTTGCTTCTCTGAATAGTGCTCTCCTTGCCCGGCCTGTCAGTTTAGATGAACGGCCATGTCTTGGTAGGTTTGGAGTTGTGCCAAACGCTTTCTATGCTCGGATGATGGCTTGAACAGTGCTCCATGAGATGTTCAAAGCTTGGGATATTTTTTTATAACCTAACCCTGCTTTAATCTTCTCCACAACTTTATCTATGACCTGTCTGGTGTGTTTCTTGTCTATCATGATGCTGTTTGTTCACTAAGGTTCTCTAACAAACCTCTGAGGGCTTCACAGAACAGCTGCATTTATACTGAGATTAAATTGGTGGACTCTATTTACTAATTATAACTTACTTTAGTGTATACAATACAGAAATCCCATCTACAGTTACATCAAGATTTTTCTATACACACTTTTTTTGGGGGGACTGCGTGTGTGCTCCTGATCCATGCTTGGGTCATTTCCTCAGCTCCCGTGCTGGACATAATTATCTGCCTGACCTCCGGCAGGTGGTATCGCATGGCCTAGTATCAGCACTTATTACATGGATGCACTTGCTCCTGATGAGTGGATAGAAGTCCACGAAACGTCGTTGAGCTTAATTTGATGCATCCATTACATATTTATGATTCCAGATGGTTTTTATTGCTCTACCACCCTGACATACTGTTATGCCTACTCTATTTGAGGGACTGTGATGTATAATATTTTCTTTTTGTATCATGTTGGTGACTATCCTTAATATCTATGTTTATACTTTGTATTTTATATGCCAATGTGCTATTATGCGTTTATATGGGTTGATCTATGCCCTATCTTTGGTCTAATAGAGAATACAATTTTTTACATATGTATGTGGTTTTGTCTGGCTCTACCCCACACACCTCATCTAAAGTCTCAACCCCCCCCCCCTTTTTTTGCAAAATCAACCAGGGATGGAGGTGCAATATTCCCCGTTGCATCTCATTTAAAGTCCCAAATATTCCCTTTTTTTCTTTGATACTGATTAGGGATGGAGGTCTGTGTAGTTCAAGAGCCTTCACTTCCTTGTATCTGACCCCTAGTGGTCAAGTCACTATATACCACATTGAACACAGCTGATTTTGATGGACACACTGCTGCTGTAATTGTCTCTACTCCTTTGAGCTGAATTGGTTCAGTGTGTTCTGCAGCCGACAGGTCGGCCGGTGTTTTGTTTGCACGGGAGCTGCGATGCACGATGCATGCCTTCCCTCTCCCCTCCTTCCCACACATTATGGGGATGGGGGATTGGGCGGGCGATTTCACCGTGCATCGGCGCCACACCTTCCACTCCATGCGTGCGACGCCCAGTGGGCATCCCTTCACGCAGGTGTATGTTATTTCAGCTTGGCTGACGCATGGTGAGTAGGTCTGGCTGCTGCCGTGCTGTTTCTCCCTTGTCATGCCAGTGTGATGCTGGATGGGACCCTGGCCATTGGGCTCACCCTGCAGTTCCCCCTCAGTGACCTTTTCTCAGCCGTCCCATATTGCATTCCATTTTTGGTTCATATCCCATTAGGACCTATATGGGTAAATACACAGCAAGCTCTTCATTTATTCTAAATTTCTCTATAACAATCATTACTAATATTTCTTTACTCCACTTTTCATTCATTTCTCCTGATTTCAGGAATTTCATCTCCTCTTCCCTATTCTTACTATATATACACCCTATCTTTTCATTCTGTTCACTTTGTTGATATGCTCCACAATATACTTCTAGACTTTGGTGATGGGTTTACTCTATATGACATTTCTTTTTATTTATACCAATATGGTAACAAACCACTTACTTTATTGTATACATAACAGAAATCCCATCTACAGTTACATCAAGATTTTTCTATACACACTTTTTTTGGGGGGACTGCGTGTTTGCTCCTGATCCATGCTTGGGTCCTTTCCTCAGCTCCCGTGCTGGACATAATTATCTGGCTAACCTCCGGCAGGTGGTATCGCATGGCCTAGTATCAGCTCTTATTACATGGATGCACTTGCTCCTGATGAGTGGATAGAAGTCCACGAAACGTCGTCGAGCTTAATTTGATGCATCCATTACATATTTATGATTCCAGATGTTTTTTATTGCTTTACCACCCTGACATAATGTTATGCCTACTCTATTTGAGGGACTGTGATGTATAATATTTACTTTCTGTGTCATGTTGGTGACTATCCTTAATATGTATGTGGATACTTTGTATTTTATATGCCAATGTGCTATTATGTGTTTATATGGGTTGATCCATGCCCTATCTTTGGTCTAATGGAGAATACAAATTTTTACATATGTATGTGGTTTTGTCTGGCTCTACCCCACGCACCTCATCTAAAGTCCCAACCCCCCCCCCCCCCCTCTTTTTTGCAAAAGCAACCAGGGATGGAGGCGCCAAATTCCCCGTTGCGTCTCATTTAAAGTCCCAAATATTCCCTTTTTTTCTTTGCTATTTACTAATTAGGTAACTTCTGAGTGCAATCGGTTCAACTCAATTTTAGTTAGGGGTATCAGAGTAAAGGGGCCTGAATACAAATGCATGCCACACTTTTCAGATATTTATTTGAAAAAAAAATAAAAAACATTTATCATTTTATTTCCACTTCACAATCATGTGCCACTTTGTGTTGGTCTATCAAATAAAATCCCAATAAAATACATTTACGTTTTTGGTTGTAACATGACAAAATGTTAGTGAGCACTACATAGCATCATAATTTAAGGGGGAGATCCAGAAACAAAAGCTTGGTGGTCTCCATTTGCTCTCCATTTAAACACCTGTCATGGGGCCCAGGATACATGGTATGGGGGGGGTCACAATCCCATACATGTAGAAGGGATCGGGCAGTTTTACAGTCACCTGAATCTGTTCTATAAGAAAGCCAGGAGTGCAGTAGAAATATGAGCAAGGAATAAAGTGACCCTGTCATGAGAGTAGTATAGGGGCTGCCATTAATGGCCATCTAATAAAAAATGCTTGTTTCCTGGATGTGTCAGCCCTCTGAGCCCTTTGAGTCAAGGGCCTGGAATGTACATTTAAAGCTGAACCAGGATAAGCAAATGTTGTCTAAAATACAGAAGGCATATGCATTCTTACTTTAATCTTGGTGTGCTTTGTGCAGTAATCCAATGTAAGAAACAAAAGAATTGCGCTAATAAATTACAAAAAGTGCATAGAAACTGTGAAAACAGTGTCAAATCCAGATGAACTGAAATATAAATGAACTAAAGAATACGGTGGCATCAAGGGTTAACTACCCACGCAACCTAAAAGTCCAAAACTGAGTGAACTAAATAATAGTCTTAAATGGTGGCAACTAAATAGAACCACCTATATAAAGAAAAAATCCAAGTGAATATAAAATATTCCTCCGTGAAAAGCAGTCCACCACCAAGAATGGAAGGGGTCACTCCTTACCGGAAAGCCATGATCCCCCACTACAGAGGATCATAACTCGCAAAACAGCTGAAACTTGCAACTTGGAACTTGCATCGGTATCCACTACGAGGTCATCAAATCATCAGGGGTTATGGACCAGCTCGTAGAAGAAATGTACCATAAAACGAAGATGGAACTCACATAGTGTAAAACCTTTATAGGACTTTATTAAAACTCATAAAAATCACACTTACAATGTCATCCAGAAAGGAAAGCCTTAAGTCCAGTCCGTTGGCCGTATAGACTCAGACAAACCCGTTCTACTGGAGATGGAGCACAGATTGGAGGTAATGTCAGCGTGTCGTCCTGCTCCGCCCTACGTGTTTCGTGACAGCATCGCGTCTTCCAGGGAGCACGGGCGGCGCACTACGTCACCTCCCTAAATAGTGTAGGAACCTAACCAAGCCTCGCTTTGAGCCCCGGTCTATCCATAGACCAACATTAACCACTCAGTGGACCGCAAATCCAGGAAGCATATCTCTACACGAACTATTGGTAAAATAAAATAAAATAAATAAATAAAGATTGCCACATCACAAATATTAATTTCACATGCGGAAATCCTTCCTCTGTGAATAGATTAAGACAAAATTAATTAAGTGAATATCGATTAAAAATTATTGAGGGGATAAATGAAATGATAAACTAAACAATAAAACGAAATATTAATACCATGTCAGCAACAACCATGGCACGGATATTCTCGGTGGCCAATCCAAATGGGGCTCACCACAATAGTAAAATAGGGCTCACAAAATGCTGTGTAAAGCTACTAAATTGGGGTCTAATAAACAATATTAGCATCATTCCAATTATTCTGAAAATATTAAAATCAAAAATTAAAAATTAAAAATACCTATGTGGAAAAGGCCATTGTCAAATTACTTATGTGGCGGAAGGAGGGAGGAGCTGACGCCCAGGATGGCCGCTCAGTGAAACAGGGCGGCTGACACGCTGATATGCTGACATGCTCTAGAAGCCGGAGACACCGGAGAGTGGGAAGCTGCGGGCGGCTGACTTATTGATAGCTCTATCGCTAAAATACTGGCATAGATAAGAAAAAGCTGGGGAGATCATAACCACTGGAGAGAAGTTTTACCTGAGGAGTGCCAGGTGAGAGTCCGAAGACGGAACCACGTGAGTGCGCACAGCCGAAGGGGTGCCTGGCGGGTCTGCACACACAGTCGGCAGACTCAGCGGGGATAGCTCGATGGCGGGAGCGCGTGGCGTGGGAGAGTTCTGAGGCTCAAGCCGGCAGAGAGCAGGAGGACGAGGAGATCTCCCCATCTTACCGCTTAACGCTAGGAATAACCTCATCAGGCAAGACAAATAGTAGCTGGAGATGGTAAGATAAATGAACTTGCCAGTAACCTGATATGTGTCTGGATATATAAATTACCTGCATGCTGATGCACAGTGAAGGATTCCTATAATCCCTGTAAGCCAAAGACTGGTGATAACAAGTTATTACTCCGCTTGAAATGACATGCTGGTTGAAATTTGGACTTAACTGTTTGACTTACAGGAGGGGAGCCTAATACTTAAAAGAGGTTAAGGATTTCACATAAGTTTGTGGAACATTGTAGTCCTGGAGCTGATAGTCCCCTTGATGCTTCGCTGGGAGAAATGCAGGAATATCTTAGATAAGAGGCTATAGACTGTGTAATTCCCTCATAATATCCATCAAAGACCATACGAGGGATCTCAACCTTCGGACTATATATAAGTTTTCACAGAAAAAGAAGGTGGAGAGAGCAGTGTTAAGAGAGAAGGTTTGAAGGAATTGAAAAAGCATCTTTAGATATGGCGCCCAAAAAGGGAAATAAAACACCACAATCCCAGAAAAATAAGAAGGATAAAGAGGAAAGTAAAAGTAAAAACCCCACTGGGACACAAATTATACAAACGGCAGATATTAAGGAGATTTTCCAACAACTACAGCTACAATCACCCTGTGTAAGCCATACAAACACCACAAGATATTTCAAATATTGCAGAAACTTCAGGTACATCTAGATCGTCAGGGGAATTACAACCACAACACCCCAGAAGTAGCTCATTATTAGACACCACAGGCTCGGGTAGTGATCCAAAAGAAATGGAAAAAGAAAATTGGGAAATGAGAAAATATATTCAATCCCTTCCAACCAGGGAAGATATGGACCAATATGTGTTTAGACTGGAGAATTCATACAAAATGGAGGTATTAGAGCTCAAAGAATCCATTAAAAACACACATGAAAAAACAGTCAAATTAGATACCAAAGTCTTGAAAATAGAACAGGAGTCTAAGAAGATGAAGGATAATATACAAAAACAAGAATTGCAAATAAACCAACTAATTAACAGTATCGATGAGCAAGAAAATAGAAGCAGGAGATCTAATATTAGAATCAGAGGATTAAAAGAGGATGTGGGGGCTAAAGAGTTAATCACTACTCTACAAAAGATCTTTCTTAATTCAGAGTTAAGAGTTAAGAGTTAATTCAGGGGTTAGAAGTACTACAGACGGACTGGCCTACTACATATATAAAAATGTTTAGATAACCTTGTTGAGATATTGGGGATTGAGGGGGGGCAGGAGGTGGAGAGTATTAAATAATATGTGTTGAGGGGGGGTGTTTTTTTTTTTTTTATAGATTTTTTTTTTTTTTTTTTTTTAGGTATTCCATGTATACGGGTAAACATGGGGCTAAATAGTGCTGGGTGTATATTGAGAGGTGGGGGAATGGGGGTTTGTTTTTCTCTTTTTTTTTTTTTCCCTATTTACATATTTTATAGATTTGTTATGCAAAATGATAAGTATGCTGTAATTTGCATGATATTGGGTGTAAGGGGGATATGGGGATGTTTAGTTTTTTTTTTTTTTTCTTTTTTTTTTTTTAATTTTTGGTACACTTTTCACTATATATCTTATAGATTTGCTATGTATAATGATAAGCACTGCAGTAAACGATGACTGCATGATATAGGGTGTAAAGGGGACACGGGTGGGTATGGGATTTTTTTTTTTTTTTGTATATTGGCACATATGTAGGATATGAACAAAGAGTCTTGTACAATTTTTGGTTGTATATTTAACTGACACCCTACGTATATTGTCAGGCATTTTATTAAATGTTCTGTGTATGATTCAGGAAAGTAGGATGACTTGGAGGAGGGGAGGGGGAAGGGGAAGGGGGAGGGGAAGAGGAGGGAAGAAGGAAAATTTTTTTTTTTTTTCTCTCCTGTTCTCTCTCAAAATCATGGTATATTAGCACATATATAGGATACCAATTGTGTGTCCTGCACAGTACTTGCCACACTTTTTATTGCTATTGCAGGTTTTGATTATATATTTTTTATGCATATTGCCAAGCAATGTATTAGATGGTGTATGTATGATGTTATGATGTAGGTAGGGGGTGTGATTTGGTTTTTTTTTTTTTTTCTCTGCTCTTGCGGCTCTGATTGTATACTTGACGGATACTTCACACATACTGTCGAGCATTGTAAACAAATCCTGTATGGATGATGTTAAGAGATAGGGTGACGTAGGTGGTTTCTCTCAATAGATTATATATAGAAATATATATATCTACAGGATATGTGTATATATATATATATAAATAGGATACCAATTGGGTGTCCTACACAGTATTTGCCACACTTTTTATTGCTATTGCAGGTTTTGATTATTTGTTTTATGCATATTGTCAAATAATGTATCAGAGGTTGTATGTTGTATGTGTGATGTTATGAAGTAGGGAGGCAGGGTGACTTGGGTTGTTTTTTTTGTTTTGTTTTTTTTCTCCCCCCTATGCTGCCCGAGCTCCATATCTGTGGGTGGGCTTGGCAGCTGGGGGGGAACGGGCGAGGGCTGGTATAGGAAATGTAGTACCTCTACGAAAGGATCCTCTCCCCCGCCCTGGATCCCAATGTCCAGCACGGTGTTGAATAATATAATTAAACAATAAGAATTATAGCATATTAAAAATCAGAGTGTTGCCACCGACTGGGTGGCGGCAACTGGAAATCAGGCTCTGATCTCCCTAGCTAAGGGAACTTACGGTAAAGTAAGACAGACTGTTCATAGTCAATAGTGTTTGAATAGGGGTGTGTGTGTGTGTGTGTGTGAGTGGGCTTTATAGATTTCATATAATATTAGGGGTCTTAACTCGGAATCAAAGAGATCACAGGTTCTATACTCTCTCCACAAACAGAAGGTGGGGGTCATATTTTTTCAGGAGACGCATTTCCGGACGGACCACATTCCCAACCTACGAAATAATTATTATACTACTTGGCTCCACGACTCTTATGGGTACTCTAAGTCAAGGGGGGTGTCTATTGCAATTCATAAATCAATTCCTTATCAAGTTTTAGAGGAATGGCGTAATAGGGACGGTAGAGCAATACTACTTAAGCTTAATATATACGGCAAAAAATATACCTTCATAAACTTATACCTACCTAATCAAAACCAGATTAAAGTAGGATTACAATTGATTAGACAACTAATGGAAAAAGCGGAAGGTATAATAATAATTGGGGGTGATTTTAACTTTATTATGGATGAAAATATCAACACCACAGCACCGACAAAAGTTCAGAGTAGTACAGATAAGATGAAATTTAAAGCATTGTTGACTAAATGTCAGCTGGTGGATATCTGGCGCCTATTGCATCCAATGGAGAGAAACTTCACATTCTACTCTAAGGTTCATGGAGCATACCATCGTTTAGACTTTTTTCTAATAAATCAGAGAGGGGTAAACTCTATTATAGCCGCAGAGATTGGCAACTCAATATGGTCTGATCACGCACCCGTTTTTTTGAAAATAGATCTATATATGGGGGAGAATAATAGGGGTAACAGAGGCTTAATGACAACCTGCTGTACGACGAGATATGTGTAAAAGAAATAAGAAAAGCGATAACGGACTTTGCCAATGATCATATTGAAGATAATACATCCCTGCCAATACAATGGGAAGCGCTGAAGTGTGTGATATGAGGTCTATTCATAAAACATGGGGCCAGACTGAAAAAAAAGAAAAATTGTAGAATAACACAATTATATAAAGAAATAGCGATTGTGGAGACCCAACATAAACAAAACTTAACACGGGAAAAACTAATAGAGGTAACGGAGTTAAAGGCAGAATTGCAAACACTGTTGAATGAAAAAACGCTATATGTTAGGGATAAAAGTCGGGCTCTATTCTATCAACAGGGTAATAAGCCAGGTAAATTACTGGCAAGAGCCCTTAAAAATAGAAATAGAACACTACCCATTGCCAAAATAAGGACAGATGCTGGAGATGTGAGTTATGATCCAAAAGGGATCCTGAAAGAGTTTCAGGCATTCTATACGAGACTATATAATATACCCAACCATGAGGCGAATAGTAATTCAGCAATGTTTCAGCATAAAGTACATCAGTATATAAAGGAAACCGCAATCCCGGCCTTAACATCTATTGAGTCAAGCCAGCTTGAGCGAGAATTTTCCATAGAAGAAATACAAATGGTAATTGACTCACTAATACCAGGGAAAAGTCCAGGCCCGGACAGCTTTACCCTTCGGTTCTATAAAGTATTTAAAGGGGTACTTATGCCTATAATTAAACAGACCTTTAATGCGGTCTCCACAACCGTGCCCTTCGGTTCTCAAAGTATGCAGGCTTACATCACTCTCGTACCGAAAGGGGATAAGGATCATACTCTATGTGGGAATTATAGACCGATCTCTCTAACAAACCTTGACCTTAGAATATACTCAAAAATCATTGCTAATAGACTCACTCCCATAATACCTGGCTATATACATCTGGACCAGGTGGGATTTGTCAAAGGAAGAGAGGCTAGAGATAATACCTTGAAAACGCTTACATTAATTGAATATGCTCAGAGAGGCTCCATCCCATCCTGCTTGTTAGCTATAGATGCCGAAAAAGCGTTTGACAGGGTGGGATGGAGCTTCCTTAAAGAGACACTTGTACAATGGGGGCTTGGGTCTGTAATGATAGATAAGATAATGGCCTTATACCAGCACCCAACTGCTAAGATCCGGGCGAATAGTGGCTTGTCTGGGGAAATTGTTATAGCAAACGGAACTAGGCAGGGTTGCCCACTTTCTCCAATACTATATATATTAGTCATGGAGCACTTATTAAATGCAATTAGGGCAAACAAAGATATACAAGGTATAAGGGTGGGGGATTTAGAATACAAAGATGTCTGTCTATGCAGACGACATCTTGATGTATGTTACAAACCCTTTAATAACGCTACCAAACCTGATAGCAGAATTCAATCGTTTTGGCACCCTGAGTGACTTCAAAGTTAACTATAATAAATCTGAGGCATTGAACATTAATATATCTAGAACCATGGTAGAACTGCTTAAAAAGGACTTTTCCTTCAGATGGCAAGAAAATGCTATTAAATATCTGGGTACTTACATCCCTATGGATATGAAGAAACTGGAAGAATATAATTATGTCCCGATGGTGCAAAAAATAACGAAAACACTCCAGCTATATGAAAGAGGAACTTTCTCATGGATAGGTAGGGTATATGTTATAAAAATAGACATTCTTCCTAAAATATTGTATATCTTGCAAACAATTCCCTTATTCCCTGCAACGAGCATCCTGAAAAAGCTATCCAGAATTATTGGACAATTTGTCTGGGCCGGCAAGACGCCTAGAATTAGTAGAAAAGTGCTTAATAAGACTAAAAAAAATGGAGGTCTTTCTCTCCCAGACATAGTAACATACCTCAAGGCGGTAATGGTCACTAGAGTTGTGGATTGGTTCCAAAATGGGAACAATAAACAGTGGGTGAGATTAGGGGAAGAGATCACAGGTTTAAAACTAAAATCTTTGCCATGGACTAAAAAAGTACATAGGTCACCGTACGGCTATATACCCTCTTTAGTGGTTTCAACAATGAAAGTCTGGGATCCTTTGATCAAAACGGGACGTGTTTCCACGTTTAGAGGACCCATGACCCCATTGTTTGACAACCCAGAATTTCCACTTTCACTTGGAGCAAAAAGATTTCTCAAATGGAATAGACATGAAGATAAGAGGATAACAGAAACATTGATGGGAAATAAGGTGCTCCCGCTGGAGACCATGGGGGAGGAATATAAAAAAGACTGGATACAGCATGGTCTACTCCAAAGATACGTTACATCCCTGATAAAAGATTCAGAAATAGATAGACCTTTAATGGCCTTAGAAAAAATCCTTATCCAGGAAGATAGACCATCACATGTGCTGTCAAAAGTATATAAAATTTTAATTGAAGATAGCCAGAAGATGTAGTTACCATATATTAAGAAATGGGAAAAGGAACTGGGGCTGGTGATCCCTAGGAAAATATGGGAAAAAGTGATAGCAGTCACACATAAACTTTCCGTGTCTACCAAGCATCAAGAAAGAAACTACAAAATTTTAGCTAGATGGTATAAGTGCCCAGTAGACCTTCATAGGATGAACCCATTTAATAAAGAAGAATGCTGGAGATGTCAGGAAACATCAGGTACAATGTCTCATATATGTTATTATTATTGGTATTATTATTTTGAGATTTAGAGGGCTATGACAGGGAAGGAATTATACCCAGATAT